>BHDV01043908.1:68296-92242 GCA_005406045.1 Adoxophyes honmai | reverse complement strand
GATTTATTTTATTTGGAATACACCAGACATAAAACCTTACAGTTTGGCAGGTACTGTTAAGTATGAAGTTAGTAACTGCGTTTTAGTGTACAAATACGTATAAGTCTCATGCATAGAGGTCTGGGTATAATAGTGGGACATAATCTAACTAGATTAACATCCTTATTATTTCATAATAGTAATTTATTTTCTTCTTACAAGTTTTTTGTCGGAACTATGAACTAGCAAGAAATATCTTAAAAAATCTTATTTACTTACGACATCCAGAGAGACCAGAGAATAAATTGAGGGTTGTCTATTCATCAATCCATTGTGACCCTCTCGGCACCCTTCGGGTAGTCCGTGAACAGTTTGTGTTGTAAATGACCCGAAACAAATGACTACACTTGTCACACAACCGCGCGAACCTTAAAATCTGTCACGAGTTCGAACGTGATTGGCGATGTTCGATGTTTGTATGTACGCTTGTTATTGATACGCAAAACAGTAGGAGTAGTGCGACGTCTTGTCGCGCGACACAGCTGTTGTGTGATTAGGTGATTCTTATAGGATTTTTTTACTAATCCTCGATGAAACAGTTCCGTTTGGAATGTAAAATTATGAACGAAATGACCAGAAATGAATAGTAGTTTCGTTACTTGCAATCTCATCTACGCTATTTGTTGTGTAAATTCTGAGTCAATTAATTTTGCTTTTGCTGTACAATTTTTGTAATGTTTACTTTAAAACATAGTTACAATGTCGTTATTTCTTTAAACATAAAATTTGTACATTATTTACAGTAAAATTGTATGTATTGTATTGCTCGCAGAACAGCACTAAATAATTTTAGTTGTCTTCGACTAAACTTTTGGAATGTATGCATTTCTTTAAACCTACATTCAATGTTGACGACACGTGATCTGCTACAGAAATCATACCTTAACTACTCTTTCTTCAATTCAAATGAAACATAAAAATGAAAGAAAGAAAGAAAGAAAGAAAAATGTTTATTTTTAGGTTCAAACCATCACCATACAAAAGTATCCAAAAAAAGTAAAATTAAAAGTAAAATGCTTATCCTATCCTTTTGAACATCGATGGATCCGTAAATAAACTCGAACCCGTCAAGTCGACTCATCCGCCGTCCGGTAGCGCGGCACAAAGTCGAGTCGACACGCGTTTTATTACAAGCAAAAAATGTCGGTTACGAGTACTACGTGTTTGAGAAGTTTCCGGTGTTGTTTTTTTCTAATATACAGAGAGTGAAATCAAAATGGTTTTTTACTCAGCTGATGTTAGACAAAGGAATGCCGTAACTCATTTGTTTTAATTTGTCGCATTAAATTCGAGGTGTCCATACATTGACGTCGCAATTCCATTCCACCTTAGTAAAGAAATAATGTCATGATAGAACAGCACCTCTCCATTTCTTCCTTGGATGTCGTAAGAGACGATTAAGGAAATAAATTTAGATTATGTTTTAGGCCACAGGCTATCAACCTGCCACTATTATATCTGTTCCATCTGTTCTTAAGCCTAAAATTATGCTAGAAGTAGCTGCGAAGCGTGAAATAGTCATAATCATGGTTTAGTGTGCCCTGGACTACCCCATTTGGGAACATAGGCGCATAAGTATGACTTTCATCGTGAAAGCCATTGGCTCATAAATAAACACAAACAAGAGGGAAGACATAAACCGTAGACGAAGTTATGTGCTCAGCACTCCGGTCGCGAAGTATCGGCCCGCGGCCCGCTCTTGACCTCAGAGCTCAGAGATCCTGCTTTCCTCGTACAAAGTTGAGCTGCAGAGGTCAGTGAACCCACTTGTGCCTCGATCATGATTGATAGAAGAAAGAATTGACAAAGAAACCTTCTATGACAATAACAATATACCAACCACAATATAAGCCTTAAATTCTGAAGTTTTCTGTCATGGATGTCGTAAAAGGCGATTAAAGTTTCCAGTGCAATATTTTTTATTGTATGGATACATACATACTGGTCAGTTAACTAAAGCTGGCACGTAAAACAGACGTACGCATTGGGTGTGTGTAGTATCTATCTGTGAATTAGCACGCGGCGTGACTTTGCACTGCATACGTATCATGAAAAGTCTGACAATTTTAAACATACTGTTTAGCGAAATTGCACAAGTGCACTACTACTAGTGTTACTGTGAACGTGCCAGCTTAACTAACCTATACAATACATAAGTTAAGTTAACTGATCTATACATGGTATTACATCACCCCAGTATTCCCAAATGGGGTAGGCAAAGCATACGAAACGTTAGATAGTCAAAACCATGACTATTTCACGCTTTTCAGCCACTTCTAGCAATGCTAGACTAGCATATTTCTAGGTTTCAAGTTAATAGATACAATACTAACAGGTTGCTAGCCTGTCGCCTAAACATACCTTAGTTCCCTCTTACGACGCACGGAAAAAACGGAGATAAGTCATTCTAAATCTGATACCACAATGATTTTCGTAATTTGCAAATAAGGCAAAAATAGCTTCTGTAATTTGGAAGTCTCAAGTAATCAAGAAAAGGTGTAAAAACAAAATTTCAAATAATTTCCCCTCCGCTTTGCTATAATCGAGTTTTTATCTCAAGTGAATGCTATTAAATTTACGAGCGATAAAATCAAACATCTTCACCTTAACAATTCTTCGGACAACTTCTCGCGAAATTGCTTCCAAAATACAGTTTATTTTCGGCAAATTAGATTCTTGTTTTCGTGTTGTTTTGATTAAAATTGCACGTGGCTTAGATAAACGTCCGGGTGCTCGACACATTAACAGAATATAGTTCATCTGCGTCGTAATATAACATTTGTTTACACATACAAACATCCCTACATCTTTACATACATCACGCCAGTATTCCTAAATTGGGGTAGGCAGAGCACACAAAACGCTACATAGACCTAATCTAGACTATTTCACGTGTCGTGGCCATTTCTAGTATATTTTTTAGGTTTTAAGTATACACATCTACGCATAATTAACTATTTTAAGTATATTTCAAGATAAAGCCCTTAAGCCAGGTTTAGGCGAAGGGTGCTTACAAGATTTGACCCTGCACCGCTTGCATAAAGAAACAGATAAATTTGAAATCTGCAGCGCTATTGTCTAACGCACCAAAAATCTAAATCGATTTCACGGAGGAAAACATCTAGATCTCATGCGTCACGGTAAAGTGCTTTCGTGTAAAAAACTGGATTACGGTTTTGAGATTATTATGCAGAAGGATTTTTTAGTAAATCATTCGTTCATCATCATCAGCCTATATACGTCCCACTGCAGGGCACAGGCCTCCTCTCAGTATGACAGGGCTTGGGCTTTAGTTCCCAGGCGGGCCCAGTGCGGATTGGGAACTTCACACACAACGTAGAATTACTCCGTCGCTGTGTGTAGGTTTCCTCACGATGTTTTCCTTGAGCGAATAGCTCGTGATAAATATTAAATTCGATATCGCACACAAATTCCGAAAAATTCAGAAGTTCGAGCCCGGGGTTTGAACCCACCGCCCTCTGCTTGAGAGGCCACATGTCGAACCGCTGGGCTATCACGGCTATCATTCGTTTGATTTGGTTTAAATGTCAAATTTGAAATATGGGTATTGACATTGGTTGCGATGATTTTACGTGCAATTTCAAATTTCAAATTCTCGTGTAAAAACGATGTAGGTAGATTTTTGGTGCGTTAGACAATACCGCTGCTGTTTCTTTATAAGTGAGTACGTGTAAACATACAAATAGCTACTGGCCACTGGTTAGGAAAACATAATGGGCGCTCTCTTGAAAAACTGTTTACAAAGCCAGTGCTAGCTACCAGTCTTATTGGCAGCTAGTGTTGGCTTTAAACATACCTTTACAAACGTTAAACGGAATTTGTTTTATATTATGTTCAGTTTCGTGTTGTTTTCCCCACTTGCGAATACGGGCGCAGTATGTAGGTTGTCTCATAAATTAAGTTCGTAAGCAAGAATAAGTTCAAAGAATTTAATTTCACAAAATGAATAGGCCCTCTATTCCCAGTTATTCAACCGCTTAGAGAGCTCTGCGGACAAAAGAAGTGAATAACAACGACGACACGGCCACACGGCAGATAAACCCTCAGACTTATATCGAAATAGATACCGCGAGTTCCTGCATTTGTATGAAAACCAAGCGTGCCACTTTTTCTCTACCTACTGTAACGTCATACGAGCGCTTTTAGTGATGAGAATTGGCAGTTCACGTGAAACCGTTTCAAAGGTGACACCGCCTTATTCAAATTGTCCTGTCTCTAGGCAGTTAAACCTAACCTAAGTGGTACAAAAGTAAATGAAATCGCGTCAAAGGAAGAGCATTGCTCTCCCTTTTAGCTCCTTTTTGGCACGCGAAGTACAAACACTTGAGTCATCTATTTCGATACTAGCTTATCGCCCGCGGCTTCGCCCGCGTAGAATTCGGTTATATTGCGGTATAAAGCGAACATTCCCTAGGGAACATCAATTTTTCCGGGATAAAAAGTACCCTATAATTTAATCCGGGCTTTTAACTTTACGTCTGCAAAATTTCAAAGCAATCGGTTCAGTAGTTACGGCGTGAAAGCTGAACAAACAAACAAACAGTAAGGATAAAGTCTGTGGATAAACCCCTTATTTGAGCCACCCGCGGCTGAACTTAATTAAAGAAACATCACAAAGTCGCGAAATTTAAATTGGTCTTGTCTTAAACATAAAACTACCACAACTTATAGTGAACTAGACCGGATCAGACGGATCTACTTATGTTTTATGCCGAAATTAGCTCGAGATGTTTCGGGTTATAATATGCGCGTCTATCCGCTGCCGTGGCACAAAGCTCAAGATGGTCACGAATTGGCCCGAAACATGTTGAGCTAATCTCCATTTAAAAAAAGAGATCCGTTTTAATTTATAATTGTTTTTTGCAGGGTATTATTATAACATACAAAGTTAGGGATCCCGATATAGATCCCCTTAAGTACCTGCCTACCGTACACAGTTTAACAATAAAATTAATGTCCTGCTTCTGATTCTGAGTATTATACTTGATTATGAAATAAATTATTACAATTCATGCCATTGTTTTAGTACTTTAATGTACTGGGCCCCTTATAATAAAAGCGATAACAAGTCTCTCACCGCCTAAGCCCGCATGAAAGTTATTCTTAAGTGAAATACGGGATTGTAGGTACGGTCTTAATTATTTTACGCTGTCTCACGGGATTTTAACAATACATTCTGTCTATACTTATATTATAAAGCTGAAGAGTTTGTTTGTTTGAACGCGCTAATCTCAGGAACTACTGGTTCGATTTTAAAATATATTTTAGTGTTGGATAGACCATCTATCGGGGAAGGCTTTAGGCTATATAACATCACGCTGCAACCAATAGGACCGAAGAAACATTGGAAAATGTGGAAAAAAACGGGGGAAAGTAGTCAAAATTTCACGCGGACGGAGTTGCGGGCACAGCTAGTATTACAATATAATAATACTAATATTACTAGTGAGTTGACCGCCGTTAGAGATGAGCGAACATGATGAGCTTAAGTTAAATTGGACACTAGTGTTTAACAATTTGTTTGATTTTGGAACGGCAAACAAACATTACGGGCATCATCTTGATGTTTTCTGATCACCACTTTTTATAAAAATGAGCAAATATGCACTAAAAAGCTCTCAGATACGTTGTCAACCCACAAGAACAAAACGGACGACCTATGACCGTTATTTTTAAGCAGTTAAAAGCAATTTTAGTTTCATTCCAGCAATTATTAAGATGCATGTCTCAGGAAAACTTTTAAATGAAGGCTGCAACGCAGTTCAACATTGAACTCTCTGAAAACTACTTAAAGTGTCTTTTCGTTGCGCTACTTTAAATTTGCAACTGCACTTTGTTTTATAAATAGATCAATTAACTAAATTTATGGCTTCATTAGTTTGGTTGCAAAAGTATTTTAGTTTTGGTCAATTTCCTCAAAAGATTATTGTCACATTAATCGTCGTTTATTTTAACCGAGAATAATGTTAATAGCTTTTCATTATTACATTTTCGACTTTATTTCATTCAGTATAATTTAGTTTATTATAAATTTTACCGTGATGTACATAAACATACAAGTTGAAGAGGTTTTTTCGGAACCGTTCTGAAGTGATAGGCAAATTGCCGACATGAAAAAACCTGTAGCGGTGGTATATTTCCAATGTTTTCATTATTTAACCGATTTCGTTTCCATAGTCACATTAAAATCCGTACCAATATATAAATGTGAAAGTGTGTTTGTTTGTTTGTTTGTTTGTCCGTCTTTCACGGCTAAACGGAGCGATGGATTATTGACGTGATTTTTTAGGTAGAGTTAGTTTAGGACATGGAGGGTGACATAGGCTACATTTTGTCTCTTCAAAACCCCCCATTTCCCTAAATTGAGGAGTGGCTGATGTGTGTAGAAAGCTATAAAATTGCTATGTGTGCTATCTCTTATAATTTGAAACAAGATATTTAAAGATCCTTTCAATTTCAAAATCGGTAGACTACAATTTTACCATCGAGTATGTTACGAATGTACCTACACGAAATTCGTCTCGCAGCTTGCTTAAACGAAACTTGCATCTACCCTCTCTTCGCATCAACACGAATGAAATTAAGCTCACAAGTATAACCACAACGTGTATCGCTAGAAGATGAACCGCCATACAGACTATGAGCCTCGCAATTACAGCCGTTACACTGGTCTGGAGTGACAAATTGGTGCGTGACCGCGCAAGATTACCCGCGGCCCACGGACAACAATACAGGGATCATTTATAAAGCTTTTGTCTGTACACTGCTGATCACTTTCAATGAATATTAAGTGATATCAGCAGGGCTATTGTTTCACGCACTAAAAATCAGCATCGTCTATTTGACAGTTGAAACCTAATCTCGCTTTGAAATTGAAACATTTGGTATCATGTAAAGACATCACAACCGATGCCCATACTCATACTTAAATTTCGACATTTAGACGAATGATTTACTAAGAACTAGTTTTGCGTAAGTTCTAAAAATGCTCTCACTACCGTAATCCATTTTTTTACGCAAAAGAACTTTACAACGACGCTCAGATCTAAATCGCTTTCCTCAGTGAAACCGATGTTGACTTTTATTTCGTTAGACAATAGCTCCTACAAAACCAACAAAAAATCGAGACTAAATTTAATTCATCGCAAACTTTCTTTAATGTGAGCACGGCGCTATTTTAGAGTTGCAAAAAAACACCCAAAGCCGATAATGTCATTTCAATATCTGAGAATTAATTTTAAAGCGTTTCATTTGTTAAGATATTATTGTATAGTTTTTCATTTGTCTCACCTATTACTTAATTATGCTCGCCACTGTAACATGTTCGGGATGAATCCTCGGCCGCAAACTTAATTCGTTTACGAGCAGCAGGCCGGCGCAGGACCACAAAGTGAGATATGTTAATTTTAACCCTTAACCACCTACGTGCGGTCTCACAGACAATAGATTACTCAAAATTGTCAATAACTAAACGCGATTATGTCGCACACGCGTCTGTGTCCTTGTACCTTTGCCGGCCCCTCCCGCAGTACCGGCCGTGCCGTCGACTCGTTCAGGCGTATGCTCATTTTGATTTGGTGAGTTAAAAAACATCATCGGCGGTCTGTGAGACCGCATGTAGGTGGTTACTGTATTTTTTAACAGTCTCGGAGACGTCTCGGAGACCGCTCGTAGGTGATTATGTCATTTTTTTCACCCACATAATTTTGTTTATTTTTGTGAAACATGTAGAAAAATGGTTGCTACAGGAGGTATCAGATGACAAAAATATGTCAGACGAAGATTGTAGTGGCGTGGAACCGATTCAGTGGGGTATGTTGTAAAAAATATGCTGCAACTGCCTTGAAAAATTGTGGATCTTTGGGAATTGCAATTTTGTAGAATTTGACGATAAGTGCTCTATTTTTTTATTTAATTTTGTAGTTGAACTCCTTATTTTATAGAAATGAATAAAAAAAGGTTGATTTTTTGAATTCCTATGTCTATCAGGCCTTTAATGTAATCAGAGTCGATTTTTGTGTTAAATCTACCAGTCTTGAAAGATTATGCCATATCTCAAGATTTTATTATATAGTTTATGTTATTTGAAGTTCTAAAATAAAGTCTAAAGCATAAACGAGTATTTTACTCGTTGAAATGCTATCTTGATATTACAGATCCCGAATTTGAGATGATTATTCACGAGCGGTCTCTAGGACCGCACGTAGGTTGTTATTGTACAGAAATTGGACGTAGGTGGTTAAGGGTTAAGACCGACGGGTACCCGAGGTCTCATTATAACCTCGCTAATAAAGGATAATGTCATTAATGCCCTGTGCCTAGTTTAACGTCATTATGTTGGTATAATAGGCTACTTGTGCTAGAGTTTTAAATAAAATTAGTGTAGTTACCTACTATGTTATTGTTATTGATTCAACTATACTAGAATGTAATTGAGTCTAGGAATTTAGACTTTTGGACGCATTACCAGAGATGTTTCTGAAGATGATTTGAATGGCCTCACGCATTTTGTGTTATGTTTAAGCCTGCAGGACTATTGTCTAACGCGCTAGGAATCGCAATGGGCTTATCAGAGGAAAGTGATCGTGATCCCAAGCCTATCGTTAAAAAGCTTTCGTGTATCAAACCATCAGTGCTTTAATTGCTTACGCCAAACGATTTTTTGGTAAATCATGCGATGAACTGGCTTTAAACGTTCCTCGGCATGGGTTTCGAATAACGTTACGTGGTACCATTTGTTTCAATTTATTAAAGATTCGATTCGATTCTCGAATTAAGAATTTATTAAGATTCGATTTCGATGACGTTACGTGATACCAAATGTTTCAATTTCAAAGCGAGATCAGGTTTCAACTGTCAAACCTGATCTCGCTTTGAAATTGAAACATTTGGTATCACGTTACGTCATCGAAACCGAAGTCCATACCCATGTTATAATTTTAACATTTAAACCAACTTGAACGAACGATTTACTAAAAATTAATTTTGCGTAAGCTCTATAAATGCTCTCGCAATCGTAATCCAGTTTTTACACGATAGCACTTTACCGCGACGCTTGAGAATTAGATCGCTTACCTCCGTGAAACCGATGTAGATTTTTAGGGGCAGCGCAGACGACAGACTTTTGTGCGATGGAGTCTGCGGAGCAATAAAAACTCTGAATGGAAACTCTCTGCGCGCCATTCAGAGTTTTTATTGCTTCGCAGACTCGATCGCACAAAAGTCTGTCGTCTGCGCTGCCCCTTAGTGCGTTAGGCAATAATCCTGCTGGGTTGGTTTACATTTGTGAACTTAAAGCTGTCGTGATTCCGAGTGCGTTACACAATAGGGCTGCTGTACATACACATGTATAAAAATAATAAAACCCTTCAGTCGTCCCAGAATCTCTCAGCAGACGCCAGTGCGGGTTCCAATACAATTTGCATTCATGTATAAATTGTTTCACAAGGAAGGACCGAAGCGCATAATTTGTGTTAACAAGTCCCCGAGTGGGCTGGGGTAAATTAGTTTTTATTTAAATTCTCCCCAGACTTGGGAAGTTTTGCACCCGCGGCTGGAGTTTGAGATGTTCACGCTACTTTAAGTAGGTTTATCTTTAAGCTGCGTTGTTAGGAAAATGCATTTCTGCGGTTAAAATGCTAACAAATGCTCTTTTAAACTTCACTTACAGAGAGAAGGATGAAATAAAGTTAAACTGTTTGTGTTTAGGAAAACATCTTGCTGTTAGTACAGTCAGGGAAATTGGACGTTTAGCGGGTTGAGATACTTTTAAAATTGGCCTGATTACTGTTTCCAGCCAGTGGCATGACATAAATACTCAATATTGAACTTCATGGTGAAGTTTGTCCTATAATGCGAACAAATTATGAAGGCGGTCATTCAATCTGCTAAACATTCAATTTCCCTGACTGTACCTAAGCTGAGATCGGGTGGTTTTTTCACTCTATTTTTAATGAGTTTTTACTATTTTAAGTTCATAAGGGCTTTTTTACATTCGTACGCAGTAAATAGGGTTAAGGGATTTTCTAACTGATCATAATTCTAAGCTTTTCGCAAAAAAATAACAAGTGACATAATCACAAATTTCGAGAAAATAAGGCCCCAAGACCGCAATAAAATTATCAGGAAGATTATGCCGTAAAAAACTTGGCGTAAAGTATTTTTTATGTATTAAGTCTCATCATTTTAACAGATTCCAGTGTAAAATTACTACGAAATTAAAGAATCTCAATGATTATTATGTTGAATAAACGGGAAGCAGGACTCTAAATATTAAGTTATGATAATATAAGGAAGTATGTTTTCAAGCATTATCTTCTCTTATGTGATTGTAATATTTATCACAATTAGATGCCAAAAAGCTTTAAGATTGAGCTTTATAATTTTATCATCATAGTCTAGATAAATAAACAAAATAAATATTATCTAAAACAATAGCTGTCTCTTGCCTATGTTTACTTTATTCATAGACAATATTGAAAGTCAACTTGCAAACAAAAAAAATCTACTCAAATAAAAAAAGCAAGAACAAGCAAGGATTTACAAACTGAAAGATAAAATACATAGCACAAGAATGTTTGTACAATATCTAAATCAAGTCATTATACTGACACCAAAAACTGGGCTCGAACGAAATAAATTCGAAGCTTTGATATTTTGTTTACGCCAAGTCACAACGTATTGGGGAACATAAATCAAAAGCATAAAACCTCAATCGAATGTCCAGGCGTTTAGCAGTAAACCTCCAGAAGAATAAACACAACGGAAGACAGTCCACAGAGGTTGTTACAACTTCGACCATTCCTCTTCTCAATCGCTGACAATCTTGCATTTTTGAAGTACATTACGTGCTTCCCGCGAATACAGTCAGATTGTCTCTATATTACCGAGCAATGAATACAGTGTTAGTCATTTGTCTCAGTGGCCGGGCCGAGGGGAACCGTAATATTTCCCAAGTTTTTACTACAATCATCTCGGAGCAACAAAGTTATGGCGGCCCTTATCATTGCAATGTATGGAGCGACAGTAAAAAACAGTGGCTCGACTAAACAAGTATGTGTGTACGACAATACACACGACAGTAAAATTGTTGTCAAACTACATTAGAATACTAAGCGCTGTCGAGCAAAATGTTATAGTATTGAAACACAAACTTCACTTTGCCGTCGTCCTCGTACACTAGTTAGAACACCAACTACAAAATTAAGGTTATCCTTATAAGAAAAGTTTTTCCAATACATTTTCAATTTAACGATTTTCGGATTATTTCTTTTACTTAAGCTACACGACGTCGATCCATGGTAATTTTCATGCTTGTAGATCAATGAAAAATATCTCAAAGGTTCTATATTTCCGCTATGGAAATGCTAGACAGGTAACAAAGTGTGCGCTTAGCAGTTTATTTTTGCCTTTCGAGGGACGGAACCCAAAAGTGGTCCAACTGATTCAAAAATATCACTCGCAATGTGTATTTCTTGATTTTTCTTTTATTGGCCCTGAGGTGTACTTTGTTTTCTGATCACTCCGAATTATAGTTTTTTTATTTATCTGTGTAAAGTGAGACACGAAGCAGATTCTAAGAGTGTTGCCATTTTCTAATCGCGCAGTTATTCATCTCAATCATAATATGTACATGCGAACATCAACTTTAGGAGAGTAAACCTCATATTTGTCTGACTGTACGTCAGACCGTCGGCGGCCGGCGTAGCCTGATATTTACACGCGCAAACTATCCTCTTATCAATTTATTGCGTGTTCTTCCTACAAATGGTCTATAAATATTTATATCCGCGGCCTCTGGCTCCCTGGGGACTGGGAGCGACCTCTGCTGGCATTTATAGAGGTTCACTGTTTTGTGTTTTCATAAAGTTGTGTGCAAATATGCTGTGTTTAGTTTGTTTGTTATAATGCACTTAACTTATGGCAAATAATAAACTAAAGCTTTTACGGTCAAGGACTTGAATTCATGAGTCATGAGCCACCATAGAACCTTTTCAAAGAAAAAATCATTCCGATTTCCCTTGACAATAAAATTATGATGTCATTATGAAGTTTACTGTGAATTTTATTCCATGGTGGCTCACGGATTTAAGTCCTTGTCTGTACGTAAATACATATTAATAACATAATGACCGTAACAAATCGGGAAAGAAGGGCACACGAAACTTTAAATTAAAATAGACAAAACTTCACGTTTCGTTTCGTTGACTTTAGCATAACTTTTTGGTTTGAAAATAGGTCAACTGAACCGTTCGATCATTTTTGCACTAACTTATAATCTTGTTACATGACTGTGAGTGTTATTATAATAACTTTCAGTGGTTTTTTGTATTTCTACACCCGCATTTTGACCACAAAAAACAATTCTTCGATGAAGTACTTCAGTTGATGTTACTCCTTCATTCACTAGTTCAGTTCGGATTCATATAGTTCAATACTTCAATTACTTCATTACTTCAGTAGTTCCGTGCGTCAATTGTATCTTTTACTACTCATTCTTCGATCACAATAATGTAACTTGTTAAGACCTGTTACCTAAATAAGCAGTCGCCATTTTTACTTTACAGCGGTTAAATCGTTTAAATTAAGCAAATGATCGGATTTCCCTTCAAGCGACTGAGTGACGTAGAGAAATCGCTCAATCATTTTTCAGGCTCAAGCGGTTTAGCGGCTGATTTGGGAGCGCTCAGCGATCGCTCAGCTTGAGCTGAGTGGCCGCCATCGCTCAGGGGGATTGAGGAATCGGCTCGCGGTCATTGAACCTCGATTTATGTTAATTTGATCGAGTTTTAAAGGAATGTTTACACAAAACACACCACATAGGCCCGGGAAGAAAATAATACGATTACATTATATACCATCAAGCCTGTGTTACCGAATGGGGTAGACAGAGATAGAGACAGACTTCTGGCATAATTTTAGGTTTGGAAACAGATGGAAGAAACATAGTGATAGGTCACCTGTTACGATATCCATGGAAGAATTGGAGAGGAGTTATTTTATCTAGACACCACATAAATAAATAAATAAATAAATATCGTTGGACAATATTCACACCAATCATCCAGTCCCAAAGTAGGCAATTTAATGCCTGTGTTATGGGTACTAGACAACGGATAAACTTACTTATAAATAATTATAGATAAACATCCAAGACTCGAGAGCAAACATTAAATTTGTATTCATCATACAAACATCTGCCCCGACCGGGCGGGGATCGAAACCGGGACCTTAAGCTTCACAGTCAGGTTCTCTAACCGCTGGGCTATCCGGTCGTCCAAACCTACCACATAGGTAGGTTCCCGACTCTTTGATGGATAAACGCCTTTTCTAATTCAGTTCTTGCCATAAATAAACATTTGTTCCACTCGGGATTCTACTAAGAGCTAATTTTTCAATCACCAGATAAAACATATCTGTCCGATAAATGTTGGCTGTCACTTTTCTTTTATATGACGCGAAAAAAGGATAGCAACAATTTTAACTGGCAGATAAATTTATCTGGTGATTGAAAAATCGGCCCTAAGACTTCAAGCTTGTAGTCAATAATACAAAAGGGTGGATAATCCAGGCACATTTTTGACACGGCGTAGTAGTTATTGCCGCTGTCAACTGTTATTAACGTCTTATTGTAATTTTTATACTATAGCTGACATATTCTCCTATCTGTTACACAATATAAAACACTAGCTTTCCGCCCGCGGCTCCGCCCGCGTGGAACTCGGTTATATTGCGGTATAAAGCACAACTACATATAAGAAAACTTCTCGTTTCAAACGACACACGGCGCCATCGATCTATCATCTATCGATCGGTTATCGATTGATATCGATCTATCATCGATCGATATCGATCTATCAAGCAAACTATGTTTTTGTTTTCCCTCGGGAACATCAATTTTTTCCGGGATAAAAAGTAGCCTATGTCACTCTCCGTGCCCTAAACTATCTCTACCTAAAAAATCACGTCAATCCATCGCTCCTTTTAGCCGTGAAAGACGGACAAACAAACAAACAAACAAACAAACAAACAAACAAACAAACAAACACACTTTCACATTTATATATTGGTAAGGATTGACATGCCTTTTAATCTGGTTGAAAAAAAATGTTAAAGCTCTGATTTCTAATTTTGGTGGGCTGTCCGGAATCCATTTTTACTACAATATCATTAATTTGCTAAGAAACCCATTTGTAAAACAAAATAACTTTAACCGTGGCATATTTTTAATTATTTAAGGATCATTATAAATAAATATCATCGTTGTGAGTTCGGTTATTGTGCCCAAAATCATACTTTAAACAAACGTCCGAGCGCGCGACCAAATTTTGGTGGACAAAGTTCGACTCGTTCTAATTCGCTTCTAAACGGCCCAGGAAGTATTAGCTTATCCTCCCGTTTACCTGCCAGTTACACTGCATCGACTGACGGTGAAAGCGGTCTGTGTTTCTCACTGCGTTTCCGTCAATCACGTAAGAACCCAATCTTGGTGCAAAGGGCGTCAAAAATTTTCCAATTTTGGTGACTCTTGAAAAAAATGAAAGGTGTTTGATTACAACGTGTCTTTTAATCCTAATTTGAGTGATTTAGGGTTCTTTTTAACGGAAGTAGTCTGAATTTGTTATAAATGTAACAAGTTTTTATTTAGACATTTTTTTTATGCCTGTTCCAATTTTGGTGGTCAAATTTTGGTGCTTGTTTCGAGCCACCAAAATTGGAAAACGCTACGAAAGGTGTAAAAATAAGTGTATTAATCATCTCTATTCGACAGTAATTTTAAGCGAAGAATTAAGAAGAAAAGAGAGAGAAAGATATCATAAAAAAATAAAGGGAAAATAATACCACCTAATTTAAAAATTGCCACCAAAATTGGCAAAGTGCCACCAAAATTGGCAAAAAACTACACTTGTTGATATTGACCTAAAAACAATATTATATAATTACCAGCAACGCATACGACGGAAGAAACCCGCTGTCAAGCAATTAAAAATTGGTAAAATAGACTTTAAAGAAAACGATATTATGAGCGCTTTTGTGTAACAGTGGCCACGAAACTTGACATAATCATAATTATACGTTTCGTGTGTCCTGGCAACCACAATTCAAAAATACAGGCGGGATGTTTAAGTGTGTTGTACAATTAACAGATGACGTGCGCAGAAAACTCGCGGACAAAGGCTAAAATTCAATAACCTTTTAACCTAACGCTGTACCTTCCAAAGCAGACGCGAGGGTTAATATTTGCCACAAAGCCTTTTAAGCGATGTAATTAAAGACACAAAAGGAGTTTTCTGTGGCCATAGAGCTCTTTTAAAAATGGCGCCACTGCAGGAACAAGAATGTTTAGAGCTTTAAATTATACAATCAGCTTATAAGTTTGCCGTGTAGTGTAAGGATAGAAATAGCACCTAGCTATTTCTTTCGTGGAAGTCGTAAGAGGTGACTAAAGAAGTAGGTGTAGGTATACTTTAGGCGACAGGCTTGCAACTTGTCACTATTCTACCTCTTCCATATTTTTACAAGCTTAAAACTATGCTAGAAAGGGCTTGCAGTGGTCGTAATTATGGTTTTGTCTATGTTACGTTTCGTGTGCTCTACCAACCCCATTTGAGAATACTAGCTTCATATAGTATGTCACGTTTAACCATCTGGATACCCTGAAATTGCTTGACGTGGCACCTAATTTTTGAATTCAAGTGCTCTGCCTACCCCTCTTGGGAATACAGGCGTGAGAGTATGTATGTGTGTATGTATGTATGTAGTATGTAGTTTAAAAGTTCCTTTCAATTCGTTCCGGGACCTTTTATAGTACTTGAATGGTGATTCAACTTAAAACTACAGTGACCTGCACTCATACTATATTACCTCGACATTACTCCCGATGACGAATAAAAACTGGCCACAAAAAAATCCAGCTAATCCCGATATAAGGACAAGCAACCTGTCACTACAATATCATAATTACCCTAAAATTGCTAAACGTGGCACTGGATTTTCGAATTCATGTGCTCTGCCTATCCCTCTGGGGGATACGGGCGTGAGGATATGTGTGTGTGTGTGTCCTTATAGTTTGTGTGTATTTTACGTTTTTCGTGACATGACCTTTTCACTAGTGTTCCCATTTCAGTTTGAAACCTACTGACCCCATTCATTTCATTTCATCCATTTCAAAGCTCTTTCCTTTAATGAAAAGTAAATAAAAAGGTTACTAGCATGAGATAAAAAGCATTCCGACCGAGAACGTTGCGACCGCGTTGTGGCGCCCCGCACACAGAATATAATAGTGAAGCAGTATAACTATCAGAGACTGGAGTCTTTTAGGCTCAATTCACACCAGAAGAGCAGCGCAGCGCGGCGTAGCGGAGCGCAGTTTCAGTGTCATGAGAATTTCAACTTTATTTTATTACAATAAGACTTATTATCGCATGAGAAACTCTAACGATGCGCGCGGATGCCCGCGGATGCGCGGGAAATCCAGCGCATTCCATAAACAAAGCCGTGCGACTCCGCGAGCTGTCGCGGGAATGCCAGAGGATGCTCGAGTAGTCGCGACGGCCGCTGTCAATACATATGTCAATATGTCAATAATTATGTAAATTCCAGCGACTTCCTACGCATTCCAGCGGCTTCTCGAGCAGTCGCAGGAATCCTCGCGCATTCTTCACGGAGTAGGTCGCTGCGCTACGCCGCGCTGTGGTGCTATTCTGGTGTGAATTGAGCCTTAGTTATATGTTTTTCTTACTTCACAATAATTAATCTAAGCAGTACGTGTAGAGCGTAAACACCTAAAGTGACATTATCATACATCAGTCTCAAAATTTCGTGTGGTATCGAGTTTAGAATAACACCTCTCCATTTCTTCCATGGATGTTGTAATGTAAGAGGCGACTAAGGAAATATTATTGAGCTATATTTTAGGCGATACGCTAGCAACCTCAAAGTTAACTCAAATCCAACTCAAAGTTATTGAAGATAAAAATAATTTTGGTTTTTGAGTGTCCTGCGTCCATGAAATAAGAAAAAACCTCACCAACAAAAAATAATTTTCCCTACAAGCTTTTTTTTGCCGATTGTACTTTTTGGTAACTGTACCTACTTCATTGTCATCCACCCTAGATTATGTGCACCAGATTTCAAGTCAATCAGACAAACTGTTGAAGAGTTCTCCATCGGAGACAGTCCGGGCTGGGTCACCAGAAGTCCACTACCGGAATATTGTATTGTCATCCAAGTTACGTAGGTATACCGAGATTCAGCTCAATGGGTCTATTAGAAGTGGGTCAAATCTTCCTTCCAAGCTTGTACAAAACATAATCATCATCTCCAGTTAAACAAAATATAGGTTAAATTTTAAATAACAAACTCATTTTCCTTTCCTTTTTTCTTTCATATGAACGCCAGTCTGCAGCCGCTCTAAGCGTCACACTGCGCAAGTAAGGTTGCGTAGTGAACCGGTGACGCGAGGCGGTGTGCAGCGACCCGCGCGGGCACAGCCGGCCGGTGCCGTGCGACCCGGCAGATGGGGACTGCGTGTGCAAGGACGCTTATGCGTGTGATCTGAAAAGTATCAATAGAATCACTTAGATATAACTGTGACAGGTTGCCTAAAGTACACCTACACCTATATCCTTAGTCGCCAAATTGCTAAAATCGAATCTAATTTGTCCGTGAAATAAAGAAAAAAGTAAAATTATTCATGTCTAATCAAACAAAAGAAACGTAAAATTTTAAATAATTATAGCGCTTTTCCTCCTTTTTTTTTCTTTTGTATAAAACGCCAGTCTGCAGTCACATTGCGCAAATGAGGGTTGCGAAGTGAACCGGTGACGCGTGGCGGCGTGCAGCGACCCGCGCGGGCACAGCCGGCCGGTGCCGTGCGACCCGGCAGATGGGTACTGCGTATGCAAGGACGTATATTATGTTATGATGCGTATGATCAGAGCGTCTAGTAGAGTCTAAAGTGGCAAGGTCAAGAAACGCATCGATTTTGCTAGCGCATTAACGCGAAGAATTGTATGGAAACTGAGACAGCGCCTCCAAGCAGTACGTTTGCACAACTACCTCGGTCGATACATTTTCCATAAAATTATTCATGTTAACACGCAAACGAAATTAATGTATTTCTTGACCCACTTCGTTACACTAGACGCCCTAAAAAGTATAAATAGAAACACTTTGTAATCACGATGGGTAATGACTAATGACTAAAGTATGTTTAAGAGTAATAAATATTTTCGTGTGATTTCATTTTGAGTAGGTATTTATTGTTACAACGGCAATAAAAATACATAATCTGTGTAAATTTCAACAGTCTACTTGGCACGATTCATGAGATACAGCCTGGCGACTGATGGACGGACGGATAGACGGACAGCGAAGTAATAGTCCGTCCGTAATAGGGTTCCGTTTTCACCTATTGGGTACGGAACCCTAAAAGAAACGCACAACTTATTAAACAATGTCCCTTACAATCATAACAATAATATCTAGCTTACCGTGAACTGTGTCTCAGAAAATAACAATTGAATAAATGACTCAGTAGACATCACCATGGCAACCAGCATTACATAGGTGATTAACCTCTTTACGAAATGTGTCCTCCTTCGCTACGCGTGTCCCTAGAGACCCCCGCAATGTCCGTCTACTTTGCTATGAATGAGTCCCACTTTAATCTCGTACAATTACACACTCGTTAAATCCCTATGGAGTCGGGTGTGGAATTACCCAATCCATTTTTTACGTGCATGTCGTTGTAACATATTAAAATAGGTTTTCTCAACTGGTATGGGACTGTCAGCGCCATCTGTTTACGTTGCAGCGAAACACTGTCCTGCCTGGTTTGTTATGCTGGCTTCATATGCGCAACGCCATCTTACAGATACACGCGGCAACTCTAACTCAAGTTCGATACGGGAGTTTGTTTATTATCTACTCAAAATAATTTATCAAATATGCTTTAGGAAATTGTTTTCAACAATAAGAAGACATACAATGTAGTAAATCTAATAATTTACATAAAAACTAATTGTTTACAACACTTGTTTGGGCAATGATTTGTCTATGATCTGTTGTTTGTTTTATCGATGGGTTGGAGGTGAAAGGCAACGCCGGCACTCGCCGATACGATGTGAACAGCGCAGCTCGTGTTGATTGTGGGTCGAACTTTAGGACGCTGGCGTCCGCCATATTCTTTTAACTTAGATTTTTTAAATCTTCAATATTACGCCCAATGGCAAAGTCCGCCTAAAAATGAGAGTGTCTGACGGCTAAACTCTTCTTCTTTAACACGGGTAAGTGTATATTGTCGGTCTGTCCTCCGGGGGTCCTTGTGGGGATTTTCTTCTATTCTCGCTAATGTTACCATTTCTTTACAGCTAAGCGCCGCCCTTAATGTAGGCGTGTGTCTTCTCTGAACATCCTTCCAAAAGTCAAAGTGTTTCATTGCCGGGTGAGTGACGATTGATCAATCTATAGGAACTCTTTTGAGAGATAATTCTTCTATTCTTGCAACGCTAAAGTCTTCAATCTTTACAGCTAATCTTTACGCCGGTCCTCTGTTTGGGTATGAGTATTGTTAAGCCACCCATTCCTTCTGCGACGCCTGTCCAACTTGGCTGACGCCCGGGGCCTACGTGTCACATCACGACGCCATTTTGTGGTGGCGGAACTCTTTGCATGGCTACCTGCAACATCTTCATGCCTGCCTAGACCTGAGGTGAACTCTTTCCTACATTTTCGTAGACGGCCAGTGTTAGAAATCTGCACTCTCGCGTGACTTACCATTAAATCTTGACCTCTGATAACAAATTTATGCTCACTTAACTTAATATTAATTAACTTTACATTTAAACTCATCTACAATGAAGCGATATACATCAATCTCTAAATTTAAGTAAAACTGTGTTAACCTCAGACCCTAGATAAGTATATCACATCTTAAGCAATAGCCGTAGGACCTAATGTTCCTTTCTTTGACTATATGTAAGCGCTGTGTATAGACTGTTCTCTCTACAAAAATCTAATTAAATAGATACACAAATTAATCGTAGAACTCGTTTCATTGAAGGCCTCTCCTCTTAATAACTTGCTTACTTCTAAAACCTTTGCAATCAGGTCAATTAGATTGCATGGCGCCCCTTTCTGTTTCTTTCTATTTTCTACAATAACTAGGTGAAAGCAGCAACACATATATCCAGCCCGGCAAGGTGTCAACAACGTTCCTCGGTTCCCTGAGCTTTCTGCCATGTCTGAGTTAGCCCTGGCATAACACCAAGTGTGAAGGTATTTGGTACCTAAGTAACTACTCGCACCAGACGTGACCATTTTATCACAAAACACTCACATAGATAAAAACGTGTTACATCGTAAGAAACGATCTAGTAATGTTAAAATAGGCTTTAGGCAACAGGCTTGCAACCTGTCACTATTACCTAACTTTAAACCTAAATAGCTATGTCACACCAGTGCGCTTTCACGTTCACCTTGCGTTTTCCTCTGACGCATGCCCGTGCAACCACCAGCCACAGCGCATGCCGCCAGCGCATCTTCCTTGAGGACGGATCTAGTTTCAGCGCATGCGCTGTGGTTGCATGGGCATGCGTCAGAGGAAGACGCAAGGTGAACGTGTAAGCGCACTGATGTGGACATAGCTAATAGCTGTGTAACGTTTTGTGTTCTGCGTATTCTCTGTTATGTTATAAAACTACTGAGAAATTCATTCATAGTGAATTAAAACGGATACACTCATCTCTATATCTTGGCTGTGACGAGAAAAGAAAGGTGGCAGTGCGCAGTGAGCGCGTCTTAACCGCTTTCGCCATAGTGCATTGCTCCCGAAACATAATATGGATATAGTTTCAATATAAAGACTTAAGAAGATTTTCAAAAATACAAATCATTGAATGACTAAGTAAGGGAAGGTTTTTAAAACTACGAATATTTACATCGTTAAGTGATAACTAACTGTGATGCGTCTTTATAATCATCAGTCGCCCGCGCTCTTCCTGATCCTGAATTACCCAAAACATTAAAATCTATAATTACCCGAGCAATTGACATTCTCAAATTAAATTACTTCTACAATTTAATTGCCAACTGTTTCTTAATGAGTTCGTTAATTATGTAAATGTAAGATCTAATCGAGACGCCATCAACGGGATTCGCGACCAAAGTTTACTTAGAACCGAGTTATTTGTGTCTCTTTTGATGTGAGAGAACGCCTACGCCGGAAGCGAACCCAGTGTTGGGTACCAACCTCGCCCACTACCTATTTCATCCTTAAACAAACCCTTCAAATAGCTATACCCTTTTGATCACAACATATTAGTTGGGACAATACAACTCAAGCGACTCCTAACACGTTCATAACGCTTGTATTTCCAAATGAGGTAGGCCCCCCTTTGGACTTTCACATGTACAATGAAAGCGACATGCATCCAGCTTCTTCTGACGACATTACAGACAGCAGGACAATCGTCTAATGCGCTAAAAATCAGCATCAGTTTCACAAAGGAAAGCGATCTATATTTCAAGCGTCGCGGTAAAGTGCTTTCGTGTAAAAAAACTGGATAACGATTGTGGGACTATTTTTAAAACTTACGTGAAACCAATTTTTAGTAAATCATTCGTTAATTTGATTTGAATGTCAAAACTCAAATATTGGAAAGGGCTTTGCTTGCGATGATGTTAAGTAATACTAAAATGTTTCAATTTCAAAGCAAGATTTGGTTTCAACTGTGTAATTGAAACCAGTGTTGATTTTTAGTGCCTTGCAGATTACGTTAACTTATTTTTAAGTTTTAAGTGTTGCTAGCTTGTCGCCTGAATCATACCCTAACCTATATTCCTTAGAGGCGATTAAAAATGACGTCGTAAGAGAAGAGGTATATTTATAGCTAAACCTATTTCCTTACTCGCCTCTTACGACATCCACGGAAGAAAATCAGAGGGTCTATTCTATCCTGACACCACACTTTCATTAGCTTTACCTATTCCCTTTAGGACACACGTAATATTTACATTTATGTAGTAAATGGGAGTCTGAATCGCACTGCACATTCAAAGCATTCGCAAACAGTTCCCGTTTCGGAAACAAACACCGAATGCTATATTTTCGACAAAAGCTGTACTTTTAAAAGCTCCGCACGTGCTTTGACTTCCTTTGTCTCCACTAGGGACGTCAGGAATATTCGCATTTGCATAATGCGAATATTCACATAATTTTTAGGGTTCCGTACCAGAAGGGTAAAAACGGGACCCTATTACTGAAACTTCGCTGTCTGTCTGTCTGACTGTCACAAGGTTGCTCACGAACCATGACAGCTAGAGAGTTCAAATTTTCACAGACAATGTATTTCTGTTGCCGCTATAACAACAAATACTATAATCAAAATAATAATAAATATTAAGGAGGCTCCCGTAAAAAGAACGTGTCAGATTTCATTTTAAATACTTTTTGTGTTCAATTACAATTACAATGTTGATATTGAGACAATAGCTTTTTACGTCTGATTTCATTTAATCTGTGGATTTTTTTTATATTCGCATCCTAGACATTCGCATTCGCATTATTCGCGAATATGCAAATTTTGACATTTGGGACATCCCTAGTTTCAACGAGTGCCTTTGGCTTTAGACGCAAACAGAAACAATCGCTGGAAATTCTAGTAGTACGTATCTACTGAACCTAACAGAGAGCTATTTGGATGTAAACCAAATAGATAAGCTAGACATCATTATAGATTAACATACATACATAAATATCGCGCTCCAAAATGGGTAGGCAGAGATCATGAATCGTTACAAGCAAAACAATTACTTAAATGTCACGTTCATTGAAGGACGATTTAAGGTTAGTTTTACCCGTGTTGTGCCGGGTTAGAATAGCACCTCCCCCTTTCTTCCCGTGGGTGTCGTAAGAGTCGACTCTGGGAAAGGGGTTAGTGTATTGTGGGCGATGGGCTAGCAACCTGTTACTGCAATATCACGTTTAACCATCTGATTACCCTGCTGAAATTGCTAAACGTGGCACTGGATTTTTAATTCATGTGCTCTGCCTACCCCTCTTGGGATTACAGGCGTGAGGATATGATGTATGTGATTTAAGGTTTAAAGTTGGAAAAAAAAGGTATTGTGGTGATTGATTTTGAAGCTTGTTAACATACATACATCACGCCTGTATTGAAAAAAGGGATTGGAAGAGCACACGAAACGCTACATAGACAAAACCATGACTGATACTCGTTTCATGGCCACGTCAAGGGTTTTGGGTTTTGGGTCGTGAGTTGGTTGGTATAATAGTGACAGGTTGCTAGCCTGTCGCCTAAAATATACCTTAGTCGCCTCTTACGACATCCACGAAAGAAATGAAGAGGTTTTAAGTATTCTAAACCCCACCACACAGACTGGATAGGCGCTGAATCAATGAGTCTGATACCACCGCATTTGCTTTTATAATATGGATTTGCTTTTATAATACGGTGACAGTAACCGTTTTCCAGTTCCTTGTTATTGTCGGGTTTAATAACACACTAGTCATAAAATTAATAACACCAAGTTGTGCGCCGGCCACAGAGTAACTGACAAAACAGAGATATAATTTTTTACATTTAACATTAAACTACCGTGAGACTCACTCATCTTATAAAATACGGATAATGCCGGGTTTACACGGGGTTAGTAGCTAATGCTTAGTACTTGCCACTTACACTTGTCACAGGTGTGTAAACATGTTGTATAAGTGGTTAGTATTAGTGCAACTGCAAGTGCAAGTGATTAGAAGCAGTTTCTATTTACTAAGCGATAAGCACCCACCCCAGGTAAAAATCTACTAATACTTGTCACTTGTCGAGTGGTGTAAACATTTAATGACAAGTGCAATTTGATTAG
>BHDV01043908.1:21734-53485 GCA_005406045.1 Adoxophyes honmai | reverse complement strand
CAAGTTCATATAAAGAATACTAACCGCACAAGGCGAGGCGGTGCGGGTCGGGTGCCGGGCGGGTCTAGTGCGCTGTGTCCTTTTTAGTATACTCTATCTACTCTGTTCGGGATTATATATAAATATAAATTATGCCTTGTTCAGAATTATTTTTGTGATTTATTTATTATACAGAACCCTCCTCAGCTTTGCCGAAACTTGTTTATATTTTATTTACTACCTCTGCTGTTGTCCATAACTTCATGTTATCAGTATCCCTCAGGAACTATGCATTTCCCGAGATAAAAAGTATTCATACCCCCCGACAGTTAAACAGAACTCTCTCCGTAATGGCTTAAAGGTAAATATCCACCGACACGACGAAGCGAGTTGAAACCATGTTAGGCATTTATTGCACTTTTTTTTACTCTGAATCATTCAAAGAACATACTGGCTGAATTTTTCGTTGCAGATTTCACATCAGATTAATTTTAACCTAGTTATACTTTTGGGGCAGATTTATCCAAACAAGCATATAATTCCGTCTTGGAATTGTTATGTAGGTAGTCAGCAAATCTATAAATGAAACCCATTTCCCGTTGTCACGCCATAACATGAAAACGGCTAGACCGATTTGGCTGATTCTTTTTTTTTGTAGTTTTCTAATACTCTGTAAAAGGTTCTTACGGAAAAAATGTTAAGAAAATCTCTCAGAAAGATTGAAAAATACAAAACAAAGTAGTGCATCAAAGCTACGCTAAGGCGGTACGAAGTTCGCCGGGTCAGCTAGTAAATATTCAGCCAAGACACTAGCAATAAATGTTATACTGAACGGCTGTAGTTCAATCCAAGGACCTCTCAAAAATAACCGCTATTACTCTTATCATTTGAAAAACGTATTTATATTACGATGAAATTTTAGAGACAAGACGACATCATCGCGTATATTGAAAGATGAACTCAAGAGAACTGTTTATCCACAGTACAAAGCCTGTAGACTGCGATCTACAACGACAAAGCATGCAGGCTCGCGCATTTGTACATTCATACAATCATGCTTATGTCCCAAAATGAGACGGGCAGAGCATGCGAAACGTGACACAGACAAAACCATGATCATAACTATTTTACGCTTCGCAGCCACTTCTAGCATAGTTTTAGGTTTGCAAAGATGGAAGAGGTAGTATAATAGCATTATAATAGTGACAGGTTGCTAGCCTGTCGCCTAAAGCTTACCTAAACCTTCCTTAGTCGCCTCTAACGACATCCACGGAAGAAATGCGGAAGTTTTATTCTTTCCTAACACCACACAGGGCCATTTTGCAGCATTTTTTTAGTGGAAATAGGCCAGAGCGATATTATTTCCCATCTCGCCTCTGTGGAAAACCGCCCCAATTCGGTAAAGTGCTTGAATACGCCTGACACCATTTTCACCACATTCACAAACGCCGCCCCCAAAGTATTTCAACCTACGATTCATAGAAGTGGTAAATTTAATAATTTTCAAAGAAAGCTGGAGAATAGTGAAGTCTGCGCACGTTTTCCAGCCGTTTGTAGTAAATGGACATTTCGTTGGCAGCTAGATGATATTGAAAGGAGTAAATTCACGTTTTGAGACGTTTACTGCACTTTGCATGCTGTTTCGTTCGTATTAAATTCTTCTACCTACGTGTTGCACAAACTAATGGAATTTAACGTTAGCCGTAGTTATACTCGTAATACTTATTCATTCAAATAACTTGAAGTTTTAAATTCACTACAATCTCTAATTTCGATAAAAAAGGGCTCCGTGCTAAATCCTGCCTGAAATAATTATGTCAAGTTAAACCCGGTTTAAAAACAAGTAAACTATCCATATATTTTATGTGTGTCACAATAATTTCAAGTTCAAAAACGAAGTTAAATACTTTGAAAATAACCTATAGTTCAAATTACTCCCGTGTGGTGTAGGGTTTATAATAATATCTCTCCATTTCTTCCGTGGATGTCGTACGAAGCGACTTAGTAAATAGCTATATGCATCCCTTAAGCTAGCAACCTGTCACTAATTTTCTTCATCTGTTTTAAACCTAGAAGTACAGTCACGAACCGGGATTGTTAAGGCACTAGCTACTGTTCGCAATTTAGATGTGTAATCAATGACCGACGTGACCGACTAGATGTCAGCTATTGGATTAGTATTACACGACCTAGTTACAAACATAGGTAAGTGGCTCAACAATCCCGGTTCGCGATGGTACGTTAAAACTACAAAAGAAATCTGTCTGTAGCTGAAACTGGTTCCGGAACCAGTCTCCCGTCCGGAAGCGAGTCTGACATCTAATTAGTTCGCTACCTATCCGATTTCAAGACCGCTCCGGACAAGAGATGTCTGGCTAGGTCCTTCCGGGGGCTGAAAGAAAAGGAAATATTGGCTACTAAAAGGATACCGGTGTAGCTATGACAGCGGAAAAATTGCCGTCCGAAATGTCTCCGTTATTCTATAAATTAAAAGATCTCGGGCTTTTGAACTAAATTCGAAATAGGAGTTAGTGGTGATTTGGACAGTTTCTAAGGATAATCTTATTGATTAGATAATGTATTGTGTAAATTATTATGTAAATGCAAAAGAAAATTTTATGCGTAGAAATAAATGTAAATAGTAATGAGCTCTTTTGCACGTAATTTGTTTGAATATATTCGTAAAGGCCACGATATGCAAGAAAAATATGCGGGAGAAACTTGGTACAAAGTTCATTATAATGTAAAATAACCACATGCATTATCACACAAAGAAAACTCGCCAAGTATTAACAAAACAATAAGTTAATTATGAACAGTGGTTGCTAATTACCTTTGTTCATAATTATTTTGTTTTGTGTGCAAAACCAAATCATTAATCTACGGGCTCGATTTCATTCACCAAGAGATATTAAAGGTTTCGAGATTAATATATACGGTTATTAAAATTTAATAAATCAATCATCAGGGGCCTCAATAGTTTGGCCATACTTCTGAACTAGACAAACCTTTGGGTATTACGTACAGTAACTTTATTAATGAAATGAAATCTTGCTAGTCAAATTAATAATATTACTTCCAAATGATCAGACTGACTGGAAATTGTTTAGAAATATAAACTAGATGGCAACGCCAGAACAGTGAGCAATAAAAACTCAGCTAATAAGCTAATCTAAAATGTATTTTTCTCACCAACTTTTCTTGTTACTAAGCATAGTGTAATTCATAAATACAAATTAAGTCGGTAATAAGCTCTGAAGGGTACATTAAGAGATCAAATTAAAATTAGATGCTAGAAGAGTCTTGTGGTTTTATCTATGTCACTTTTTGTGTGCTCTGCCTACCCCATTTGGGAACATAAGCGGGATTGTATGTATTTAGAGATTGCATGTTGTCCCGCGGCTAGATTTGCGGGTAGTAGGGTCTCTTGCGGGGTTCCTCTGGAGGGTTGCGGGTGGGATTCTTCTTAAGTGTCTGGACGTTGCGGGTTCTTTCTATCACAGACGAAGGCCTCACACGGTAAGGGAGGGAGCAACGCCTTAAATTTAATTTTGTTTTATTTTTCAGTGATAATTTGCTTGCTCTGAGCAGAAATTAAACTAACAGTGGAAACAGTTGTGTTTTATGTAGAGATGTACCGACTAGTCGCCGACTAGTCGGTTAAGCCGACTATTCGGCCGCTTTTGTAGTCGGCGAGTAGTCGGCGACTAGTCGGCAAAAAACGCCGACTAGTCGGCTTTTTACTTTGTATGTATTTCTCATGAATAAAAACCTTAATTGTTTATTATCATTTGGATTTTGTAGCCGTGATAGCCCAGCGGTTCGAACTGTGGCCTCTCAAGCAGAGGAACGTGGGTTCAAACCCCGGGCTCGCACCTCTGAATTTTTCGGAATTTATGTGCGATATCGAATTTGATATTTATCACGAGCTATTCGGTGAAGGAAAACATCGTGAGGAAACCTACACACAGCGACGAAGTAACTCAACGTCGTGTGTGAAGTTCCCAATCCGCACTGGGCCCGCGTGGGAACTATCGCCTAAGCCCTCTCATACTGAGAGGAGGCCTGTGCCCTGTAGTGGGACGTATATAGGCTGATGATGATGATGATGATGATTTGGATTTTACAATGCGTGGCTTTTACAAAGCATGAGATGTATGAAATTCTGCGGCGTTTGCGTCTTTCTTGAGATAAAGTAGGAACCATTTTACCAAAAACGCGTAAGATATCTGAAATTCTGCGGTGCTTTCTGTTTTATCGAGTTGATAAAGTTTGTACTGTGGAGCAATATTTTCGATATTTTTTATACTTTCTCACCGTATATACCTTTCCTGAACTTCAACAAACATTAAAAAAAAAATTAGCCAAATTGGTCCGGGCGTTGTTGAGTTATGCCCTTACCAACACATTTTGCGAAGTGTACTTTCTGGCGCTCGTACCTACGCCAAAACTATTGACTTTATGAAAAACACAAAAGATGTAAATTGTAGGCAATTGTTTTTAGTTTTATTTTGTATCAAACTGTTTAGTCGTAAAATGAGTCAGACAGGAGATATTGTCAAAAAACTGCTTTTTCGCGTCATTTTCCAATATGGCGGCGTTAGCGGCGAAGATACGACACGACACGAGGTGGCAAATTTGAAATTAGGAAAAAGCACATCAAAATCTATAAAATTACCAATTTTAAAAACTTTCCCTTCCAGGTAACTCCTATATTTCGTATCGAATTACTGTATTATAAGCAAAGATGAACTTATTAGCGACTTTAGCGAAGTAAATAAAACACGCATAAACAGGTTGCTCGAGGGCGGCGGTTGCAACTAGCGCGCGAACAAGCCGAGAACAAAGTCGTACAAAAATCTCCGAAACCGAGATCGGCCTAGCCGACTAGTCGGCCTCTTTACAGCCGACTAGTCGGCTAGTCGGCTAGTCGGCCAAAGTGGTAGTCGGTGCATCTCTAGTTTTATGTGTTAAACATTATATTTTATTAATTAAATAATATTTTTAAGCTGTTTGATTCCCTTCAAATAAATAAATATTACAAAAATCCGTAGCAATTTTTAACTTTAAGCAAACGCTTTCAAAACGCGTCGTATTCCTATCTAAATGTACAGTAGAGGAACTCAATTGTTGTACGAACCAGTCTTCGCACCGCGCGGGAATATAGAGCACTGTTTAAGGTATAATTTGAAATGTAACGACACACAGCAGCGGCACACGACATGTCGTCGCGACATGACGCTGTGGCCGTGATATTTGAATACGATGGTAGGCGAATAATTGTCCCTTTGTTTTATTAATTTATATTGATCTATGTCCCCGCGTGGTGTCGGATTTAAAATTAAACGCCTACATTTTATCCGTGGACGTCGAGAGCTTTGGGCAACAGACAAGCAACTTGTCGCAATTATTCTACCTTTAAACCTAAGTCTATGTAGTAGATATTATTTTCTTTCAAACTTAAAATTGTGCCAAAAAGTAGCAGTGAAATAGTAGTAATAGGCTTCGCTTATGTTACGTTTCCTGTGCTCTGCTTACTCGGTTATGTAATTTTACGTAATGTATATTGGTTTACATAATCCTAAACCCTCGCGATCCCTACTTACCCAACGGCAGCGGTAGTTATTTCTGTAATGCATAATGCGATCATGCATGTGTGCGGACTGCACTTATACTAAAATTCGTCTTTTACAGAAGTAGAGTATGGATCCTGATAATTCGGATGACATAATTTTAGAGAGAGAAAGTAATTACGCGTATCACTTTTACCTGGAAAAAGCGCTGTGTATTCTTCCCTCTTTCTCTCAAATCGTGCGCAATCTTGTCGATGTCTGTATGCATATTGTCATTGGCCACGTAGGCGGTGTCGCAGCGACTCGTCGCAAGCTGCTGCGGCGTGCGGTCGGCTCTGGACCGGCGCCAGTCGCCTGCACTCTGTTTCTAGAATTTTCCAACTAATTTCGGAAGCGTGACGAATATAAACGATTGAATTTCCGTCGAACCCTCGCGACGCGACGAGAACGCGGTCGCGACTTAATAAGGCTGCTTCCAAATCGTGGAATATAAAAGCAGTGTTACTTGATGATAGAGAAAAAGTTTTTGGTATGCTTTAGGCGATGGGCTAGCAAACTGTCACTTCTACATTTTCCATCTGTTTTTGTACATTAATAAAAAATTTAATGTTTTTTACTGAAATTTTGTATACCACTTATAGACCACTAATTTATTTTGCCTGAAACAAAAAAAAAATTAACTATGCTAGAAGTGGCTACGAAGCGTGAAATAGTCTTAGTTTGTCTGTCACTTTTCGTGTACTTTGCCTACCCCATTCGGGAACACAAGCGTGATTGTAGGTATGTTGTGTATGTAGAGAAAAAAAACCCGCGTTTTCCACCGCTCACCGCCAATTTTGGTCTGCATTTTGCTCGCTGCTCTGGTAGGACGCCTGGAGGTTTTTATAGGTTTTACTTCAGTTGACATCTATTAGTTATGTTAATCATTAAATTTGTGATGTAAAGGATATGCCACTTCAATCCTAGCGTGGCGCTGAAAGATCAAGATCCAGCTAAACAGCAGCGAGCTAACAAAACAATAAAACATCTCTGTAGCAATGTAACCGGCCATAAATTAAAATGAAACAACACTTTGTGAGAGAAATTTAATAAAAGATCGCTGCAATTTCTCTTCTATTAAAAACTAGGGACTTTGTGCTGTTACAACTTCTAATTGTTTTTAATTAACTGCAACTCCAGTTTAACTGCTACAGTTAGTTTTCACTCTTGAACTCTCCTTGACATGATACCGGTGAAGTAAACGGTGTAGTTGCGACGGGATTGCTCTGCCAAATTAATTTTCGTGTTTTGTATTTCAATACGATAAAGTGTCTAGACAAATTCACAAAACCACCGGGAGATGGTAAAATAAAATTTAATTTTAATTTTAATTCACATACCCACATCACGCCATTCCTGCATTCACAAACGAGGTAGGCAGATCACACTAAACGCTATAAAAAACAAACTTATGACTATTTCAAGTTTTGTTTCCGCTTGAGTTGGCAGGTATAATTATTGTGACAAGTTGCTAGCCTGTCGCTTGACACGTATCTCATTTTCCTTAGTCACTTTTTATGACATCCACGGAAGAAACGATGAGGTGCTATTATAAGTCACCACACGGTTGGACAGTAAAATTTTATTGGTACATAACTGTGTATTCCTTAACATCTTCATTACTGTTTTATACCAATTTTAGCGTGACGTGAGCCTAAAGGTTTATAGCTAAGATCCGGGTAACAATAAGTGGAAGGGACGCGGGTCTAACACGATTCGTTGGCTTAGCACGGCGATAGGCGCGAGACGATTGGCGCGGGCAGATTAGACTTCTTCCAGACGAAATGCTAGTTGTGAGCGGCTGAAGTACCCTCTGACGTTCACAACTTGCATTTCATCTGAAAGGACCCTTAATGGATGAGTTAGGCCGTGGTCGCCTTCACCCTTACACCACCTCTTACAATACATACATACATACATACATATTCTCACGGCTGTATTTCCAAAAGAGGGGTAGGCAGAGCACATGAATTCAAATATGCAGTGCCACGTTTAGCAATTTCAGGGTAATCAGATGGTTAAACGTGATATTGCAGTGACAGGTTGCTAGCCCATCGCCCACAATACACTAACCCTTTCCCAGAGTCGACTCTTACGACACCCACGGGAAGAAAGGGGAAGGTGCTATTCTAACCCTGCACCACAGGGGCAGCCATAAACATAAAATAGGTATCACAAAAATATGAATATGGCAACAAAGGCGGATGGTATTTAAAATGAAACAACAATACACTAGCGTCCATTTTCATTACCAATTTCCCAATTTCCAGTAGTTTTGTAACAGCCACGGTCATTGAGGCTTTCGGTGTCCGAAACGGCCGCCGGCCCTCGTAAACTGTTGCTGAGGTTTAATTCCAGTTTCGATGAAACTCGTAAACTGAAGCACACACAGACTTAATATCGAAATAGATGACTCAAGTATATGTACAATCGAACCAACTGATTCCTGACCCAACGCAGAACGTTGTCACAATAAACGTTATAGAGATTTCGCCTATCGAGCAATGCAATGTCACTATGACGTTTACTGTGTTTAGGTTCTATAGTGGGTCAAGAATCAATTGGTTTGATTGTACTTGGCGTTCCAAAAGGGAGCTAAAAGGGAGCTATAAGTCTGTGGAAGTACCGTTCGATTCAATCACGTTCGCTGTTACCTATCACTGACAGTGAATGAAAAATCCGACGCGTCGGGGTCGCTTGCATGGAGATTGGCACTATTGGGCACTTTGGGTTGGGGCAATATTGCCATTGCCGATAAAATTGCATTGTTTGCGCTCCGGCGGGCGAGCCAGGTAGCTGTGCTTATTTGAGCGTTTCAACCGTCTCATTTATCACACTTTTTTTGTAAAAATGGAAGAATATTCCGATACCGTCGTTTAGTTTTATAAGAGGAACAGAAACTCTTAACAAATAGTCAAAAACGATATCAAAATCTGCAGCAGATTTATATAAAATCTAGCTAGATGAATGATACTCTCATGCCTTCAAACGTATGCGAAACATACAGGAAATTAGACGAAAGGTAGGTACGACGAGTTTGGATGCGATGTCGTGATGAAATGTTTTATTGTTTTTCTTTGAAAAGTATTTCTTATTACTAGTAAAAATTCATTGAAACATTGCCATAGCGTCGTCATTCTCATAGTAACAGATTGGTTTAACGTGTTAATGATATTATTTTTGACACTGATGAAAGGGTCTACATTATTACAAAGGTCTTTATTATAAGGAATAAGTTTATTAGGGTGAAAGTACATTTTTTGCTGTGTGAGACACACTCGATCTTGTAATCTAACGTATGTAAGATATAGTATGTGTATTGTTTAGGTACGCCTGTATAGATTTGGAAGAGCGAACGAAACGGTAACATTTTATGTTTCAATAAACTTCACAATTTGTAAACTGATTTCTCGATATTACGCACATTTTGAGAAATTGGATAATTCCACGCTCTTTATTGGCAAATCCATTTTTTTGACAATTATTTTCACTTCAACATGAAAAAGTGATTTTATTTGGTTTGAAAATTATTCGCCAATTGATTTGTTTATTCGCTTGCCAACTTCTGTTAGATATTTTAGTCAAAATTTCTGAAAACAGTCACGTTTTTCATCAGAAAAGAAGTATAAATTGAAATTACAGTATAAAATGAATTCCAAACCACAAAAAACCGCCGAACCGTAGTCAAACCAGTAAGTTACCAAGCCGCCACCCAAGACAGAAATTTATGACAAAAAAATAGGGAAAAACTGTTTTGCAACTCACAAATCATTGGCGGCGTCGGGTACATTAGGCTGTTGGTGCCGTAAATCAACCGTGAAAAGGGTTCGCTTCATTTGTATCGCCTTTATGCGGGCATCAGCGCGCGGCTGGCGTCGCCTCCACGGGGGTCGGACGACGGACGGTGACGTATTGACGCGGGAGATACATTAAATGTAAAATAAAAGGCATAAATAGGGGATGGTGGGACAATTCTCTTCCATTGACCTAGTTCGTGTGTGTTCTATCGGATAAACATCCAGTACTGAACAGAAATAATTTAATTCATCATACACACAATGCCCTGACCAGGATTTTTAGGAGTTTGTTTTGCTATTATTTCACGTGAAAACCTGCTGTTCGCTTATTTTCATTTTCAACTATCCGTCACTAGTTGGAGCTTTATCATATTGGCTGGTGGTCTGTCTAAACATAGTTTCCATTCTAGATAAAACTTCTTTGTTCTAACTTCAACAATTTTTAGTCCTACGGTATATAATATCCAGCCCATCGACATTTTTAGCTCATTGAAGTAAAAAGCCTTATTTCCTTCAAATGGGCTCATACCGCCCATAAGAACTCTTTTACTCGTATGTTTATGAATTTTTCTGTACAGTGTTTGCCAAGAAGAATGCGCCGCAAGAAACTTGGCGGATATTTAAATAAAAACTTAAAAACTAACTTGTACCGGAAATCGTAGTTATGTAGCTTACTCGTTTAGTTGGTCCATATCGTGATGTTGAGAACATCGAAGTAAAGTAACATTTTGCACTTAATTAATACTTATTTTATTTATTTAGACATGCCGTCGCATAAACAAAATATTTGGGCATTATTGTCACAGATAATTTTAGATAACAAAATACTCCCTCACAGTAATGTGAATTATAATCCCACGGGCTACATTAGCTGACAACGTTGCTTACTCGTCACCATCAAAAGGCATCAAACCAAGACACGAGCCATCTGTTAGCTCGACACGAAAAGCAACTTACGCCAGTACCGAGTCTCTCTCACAAAACAACGTTACAATAACCGCATCAAATATTAAATCCCTTGAGGCGAAGTTTTTCCGCCCGACGTAGCCAACAATGGCAGACGTAAAGTTTTCGGCGAGAGAAAGAAGTAGGACAAGATATTATGCAGGAATTGTGGCCGTCCGCTGCAGCTTTTCTTCACTGCATTAATTCCTTGCTAAGCAACCCTTTCAAGAAACATTGTTAAGATACTTAAGATTTTGTCGCATAAAACTTCGATAAATTTACATTACTTACAGCTTTGGCTATTAAATCTTCCCCCAGTTTGAATACAGTTTCAAAGTCAGTTTTTCGCCGAAGATGTAAACGCGTAACTCTGAATAAACGGAAATACTTACTCAGCTTGCATGCATACAACATGCGTGTATTCCCAAATGTAGGCAGACCACATGAAAGGTTATATAGACTGTTAGTTAAAGGTATAATAGTGACAGATCGCTATCCCGTCCCCTAAAACACACTGTTACCTATTTCATTAGTTGCTTCTTACGACATTTATGGAAAAAATGGCGTGGCGATGAAGTTAGAGCTATTACGCTTTTGCGAGTACAGATCGGTTAATAACTCTGGTAATTTTTTAACCAAAATGCATGCAGCTTACCTTAACGATATGAGTGTAGTAAATTTCATACTGGATGAAGAATCAACTCGCGTCATCAAAATTCATCGCCCATGAATAATTTAAATGTCAATAAAATACATTCGGTTCAAATGAACACCAAGATTAATTCATGAGTATCAAAAGGTAAAACGATGCTATAAATAAAGTATTGAATAATCCACGCTGCCTGTGGCATCGCAATTAAAACATACAAAAACAAAATGTATCATTTATTGGTAGTCGTTTGTTTTAAAACAGTATTCCGTGTGACGTGAATTTATTGCTTTGAGGAGACAGGTTAATCTGGGGATAACTCGCACAAAACAATGGAATGCTGGTTGTAACAACATATTTATGAACATGGCAACGGAATGGGGGTTATCAGTGATGAATGATGTTGGTGGAACTGCAGCGGCTGGAGGAAGTAATAAGGGTTCTTTGACTACTCTGGTAAATGTATCTAACAGATAAATCTATATCGTCTTTGTTTGGGGTTACGGAAAGAGGCTGAATTGCAGTTGTTTGTCAGGGGACGGTAAAATTATACAAATAGAAATGTTTGGCATTTAAGTATGTGGTAAATTATTGTTGTACTTTTGGATTCTTGTAATAATAATGAGGTGTCAGGTTTTTGTCTAGGTGGTCTCTGAAAAAATTAAAGATTAAATAAATTAAGTATCATTTTATAAATTACATACATACATACATATTCTCACGCCTGTATTCCCAAGAGGGGTAGGCAGAGCACGTGAATTCAAAAATCCAGTGCCACATTTAGCAATTTCAGGGTAACCAGATGGTTAAACGTGAATTTTATAAATTAATATTAATTAAACAGTTAGTTCATATAACCACCATCCTATCCATTCGTTTAACTAATTTGTAAGTATCCCAAACCTTCTGGTTTACTTATAGTTCAGACAACTAGCCGGCTACCTGTCATCTTTTAATCATAAATTATATGCTGTAAGTGGCCACGAAACGTGAAATAATGATGACTTTCATTGTACAATTTTTGGTGTGTTATGTCTATCTACAACATTTAAAATATAGGCATGGTGTATGTAGTATGTACCTATATCAAACTAAAAAAAACAACTATGTATTAGATATGGTCAAAAATAAGCTCGTAATGAAAATGTCCTCCTCATAACCCTAGATGAAGGGCTACGAATTAGCCCGAAACATGTCGAGCTAAACTCGATTTAAAACGTGAATTATCCGTATATTTTCAACATGTACTATTGTGTTATTCGCAGGCGGGGTCGCTCCGTCCGCTGCAGGAGTCCTGTAAACTTTAATTCAATCCGAGACCCGCTCAGAGCCGCGGCGAGTCGGGCGCGGCGGAAGTTAGATCGACGGTTGTATCAGCTCCCACCACGGTGCACACTAGGCATGGGAAAAATATCGATATTTTTTTCAGAAAACTAGTAACACGAAACGTTATAGTCAAAATAATTTATATTTATTGAAACTTTAGATAACAATTTAAAACTTTAAACAGAAAAATACATTTTGAAAAATTTGACTAACCTTAAAAATAAACTAAAATGTAGAAAAGGGCACCCCGAGACATGGTCCCGATAATGCTGGGAGCGCTGTATCGCATTGCTAATGCGTTGAGCGAGGAAGGTGCTAGCTCTTTCTTCATTCGGCTATTTTAGTTAAAAAAAATCGACATGGCAATTTTGGTTTTCGGGTATTAAAACCGATATACCCAAATATGTAGTTTTGCTTTGCTTTGTGTGTTACGAAATTCGCCAAGGAAACGGCTTGGTAGGCTGTATGGTTTTTCTTGTGTAACATTATGTCAGATATTTATTTCCTTTTTTCTTCATTAATTTTTGTAGTTCTTTATTATAAATACGGGTCTTGGGAGAAAACACTGATGCACGGAAATATCGGTACGATATTATATCGATATATTTTATTTTTATCCCTTTGCCCATCACTGGGCAGCACTGCTAGGTAATGCAACGAGCTCAATTTCAGTTGGGAATTTTTCTCTACAGGGATAACCTTGTTTTGTCATATGCCTTAAAAGCTAGATTTCTTCACTCAGTCTTACAATAATTTTCAAAAAAATATGTTTCTTATGCGTTCTTTTGTGTTATGTACATTATTCTGTGTTTGTTATTTCATCGTGTTATTTTTGGACAATAAAGAGTTACATTACGTACTGAACTCGTCAATTGAGCAAAAAGTCGAACCGCCAATTTTGCTATTTGACAGCTGATTTTGACACCTCGACGCTGAGCATCGACGAATTTAATGTTTTACGTTAAGGGGCGGCGTAGACGACAGACTTTTGTGCGATCGAGTCTGCGGAGCAATAAAAACTCTGAATGGAAACTGTCTGCGCGCCATTCAGAGATTTTATTGCTCCGCAGACTCGATCGCACTAAAGTCTGTCTCCTGCGCTGCGCCTAAAACTTTACTCTTGCTGCGAAACTTTACTTTATATCAAAGTTGAAAGGCGAATGAACAAAACGGAGCCCCGAGTGCTCGTATAAATCACCTAAGAGTGAAAAAAACTGGCCAAGTGCGAGTCGGATTTGCTCACTGTAGGTTCTGTTTCTGATCTATTCAACATTAGTAATTAATGTAATTATCATGCTAAACACACTCAGTAATCATCAAAAAAAATTAAGTTGGCCGTTATTCCCTTGCAAAAATGAGTTTGTATCGTGACTCATTCCGGATTTTTCCTAAACTTGTGTTACACTAAATTTCAATAGTGTCGGGTTTAGAATAACACCTCTCCGTTTCTTAGGTGGATATAGAAGGAGGCGACCAAGGGACTAGTTAGAGATATTGTATTATTATACCATTTTCATCTATGTTCAAATCTAAAACTGTGCTAGAAGAGGTTATGAAACGTGGAATAGGCTTTGTCTATTAAATGTTTCGTTTGTTCTGCCTCTGCCTACCCCATTTACGATTTTTACCTTTTACCTTTTTTACCTTAGTACATAATATATCTCCACGTTACTGACGCAAAGGGTATTGATAGACTGACAAATGAACAAAGAAGTGATCTCACAAGATTTTTTTATTCTTTAGAGATGCGGAACCCTAAAAACTGCGAGAAACTTTGATCAGCCGCGTGATTTACAGCAGCGTAATGACGGGAGCGACTCGGGTTATTTAATTTAGAGCGCCAGGCCACAAAGGAAAGGCGCCGGAACCGCTAATAGTGATCCCGGGATGGAACATGCGCTAGTCAATTACGGGAGTTATGGCTGGCTGAATGTTAGGTACACCAACGAGTTTTGGCTTGGCTGCTGTGAGCTGTGGATTTTTTAGGGTTATTTCTAGGGTGACTTCGTTGTCCGTGCGTCCGTCTGTCTGTCAGCAGATGTTTTATTGTTCAAGTACTAAACAAACTAAGAGGACAAAATGGTTTATCTCCCGTGTTTGTGTTGTTGGTTACTTACACCCCAGATTTTCTGATGTGTAAGTCGTAAGAGGCGACGTTCTACTGCTTAACTCTTTTGGGAGACAAATAAAATTCAAAGGCTTGAAATTACATTCCCAACTGAAGACGCTTAAAACATTTGTAACTTTAAGTTATGTCAAATCTGTCGAAAGAAAAGCAACATCTGCCGACGCCGTCACCCCTCCCTGAGGTAAACGGCCCAGTTCACCAACACGGCCATCAGATAATAAATCTGGGAACAATTTGATGAACAATGTAAATCACTCATAGCTGTAGATTAAATCCCTTTGTAGTTGAACCTGAATGAGTTTCCCTAGAGCGGAAATTAAAAAGGCTCACAAAGAGTGATGGGATCTCACTGCGGGCATTCCGACTATTGTAATGAAATCTGTTCACAATTGTTTATTATTGTGGCAGAGATTATTCTATGAAAAAGAAACGCTCAGTCTTATTGCGTTTTTATATTATCTTACTCGCAACACGCCTTTATTCTTGGGTAGGCAAAATACAGTGTTGTTTCACCAGACAAAGCAATATTTTTTCGCGATTCGTGGCCTTTTTCTAGCAGAATTTTAGACTAAAGAGTATTCTCTAATCTAAAGGGTAAGCTAGCGTCAGGTTGCTAGCTTATCAGTTAAAGCATGCCTTAACCTATTTCCTTAGTCGCCACTTACGACATTCCACATTTTTGGAATTAAGATGCTAGGAGTCGCACCACTTCCCCATACAAACGTAGTCCCCTGTTTTCTCCGTGAATAATTACATTAGAGCAAATTTTTTTTTACATTGTATTTGTATCTGTTGTGGCTATGCCCCTATGATTTGCTTTTAACGATATTCTAAATAAAAAAATTGAAAATCGATAAAAGAAAATCATAGGGGCATAGCCACAACAGATACAATAATTTAATGAAAAAAAATTTTTGCTCTAATGTCATTATTCACGGAGAAAACAGGGGACTACGTTTGTATGGAGAAGTAGCGCGACTCCTATCCCCTTAATACCTACAAAGATAGTTAAAAACTATATACGTATGTCCTAATGTCCAACGCGCTCGGAATGGGCATGGGCTAGACGGAGGAAAGCGATCATGATCCCGAGCGTCTCAGTAAAATGCTTTCGTGGAACAAACCAATCCCAACTGTCATTTTGTATACATGAAACGACTTTTTGGTAAATTATTTATTCGATTGGCTTCAAACGTGCCTGAGGCAATTTGGTTTTGAATGTTATGACGTTACGCGATGCATTTGTTTTAATATTAAAGCCAAATTGATTTTAAACTGTCAAATTGTATAGGCTGCTGCTGTTGTAAATCGTTTTAGTTGCAGCTGCATTCAAAAGCCAGTTAGTAGTATTATTGACTGCAATTGATTTTAATTACTTTGATTAACCTAATTGTTGATATTTAATTGTGAACATTGATTATGTGAGATAAATTCTATTGGCCCAGCCAGACTGCGGTTAATACTAAAGCTGAATTCCCGTATATTCCAGGCACAGTTGCTAATCAGTTCTGCTTGCAATGGAACTTAGATGTTGATTCAAAGCGTTGACTTTCGAATTGACTGCATAACTCAAATCTCTAGTTTGGCGTAGTTTATCCACTCGATTAACAAAATAAATGTTCATCCAAAACACTAGAAGAGTATTATTATAAACTTAGACCTTCACTCACACAAACATGTTGATTTAACAACACTCTTTTTTTCGTCGGGGTGTTATTCATCTCCAGTATCACCGGTATGGTGCCGGGTTAAGAATAACACCTCTCCATTTCTTTCGTGGATGTCGTATGATTCGACCAAGGTTAAAATAAGGATAAAAATTATGCTTTACGCCACAGACTAGTATCCTGTCAATATTTTATCTATCAACTTAAAACCTAAAATTATGCTAGAAGTGTCTGCGAAACATGAAATGGTCAGGATATACAGGCTTATGTATGCGTACATGTGTATCTAAAGGTTGGAAATAACAACAAAACAGCACTACTTAAAAATATTCGATCCATAACATTGAAAATGGGTATTCTATATCTAAAAACGTCCCAAAATAAGAAAATCAAGTTAATTTATCTAATCGACCAAACATTTTTCCTTCCTCATCGTTAAGCCATAATCCATGATACTTCAGCATTGTGTGCGATAGCATAACAAGACATTGTCCTGTTGTCCTTCCTTCCGAAGTGGTCTCCAGCAAGCCGGACAGGTCGAGAGGCTAGCTGGTCGGAAAGCCACTTACGCATAGTCAAGAAAGTTGGACGTTTAGTAGGTTGACATCATTCTGAATAGGCCGTATTACTATTCCCAGCCAGTTGTAGCTTGGAAATAAATACAAGCACAACCGGCTGATTCATAAAACTATGTAACGGAAGAACATTTTAAGATTTTTTTAATTATTTTGCTGCGTTAAGGGTCAATATCAAAATTGCTATTTTTGGCAAGAATGTCTATAAGAAGTGGCTACGTTGATCGTAGCCAACTAGTTTGTTAGTAACATAATCAACCACAAAAGTTAAAGAAAAAATTGCACATTACAACATTACACCACAATTTTCAACTCGGACACATAAAATGGTGTCGGTATATTCACCTTTATAGTCTTTAACCTATGTTTGGTTTGTATTGTCGTATTCTATCCCACTGTAAGTGAATCCCTGCAACTCCTTCTCTTCTATCTCTTACATAATAAAGCAACGACCGTAGTCAAGAACTCCTTACAATATCCTACTAAAAAGCTAAACGCAACCTATTTCCTTCTACTAAAATGGCCGGTTGTCAGGCAGCCAGCAATCCGATGAATGATTGACTAGACGCGAGGTTCACAATGTATCTATGTATTAAAAAACCAAACAAGTGCGAGTCAGAATCGCTCACAAAGGGTTCCGTACAATTTACTACGTAAATGAGAGGTAAATTACCTGCAATTAATCACGTTTTTTGTATGGGCGCCCCTTAAATACTTTTTTGTAAATTTAATTATTTATTTATAAACTAGATATGCAACTATGTATTGTGTGAATATTTAATAATGTTTTCCTGTTAAGATTATTTCTATTGACCCAAAAACACCAAAAAAGTGACGATTTTTGTATGACAGCCCCCATTAAATAATAATTTTACTTTATTTTTAGTATTTGTAGCGGCAACAGAAATACATAATTCCTAAAAATTTCAACTGCCTAACTCTTGCGGTTCTTGAGATACAGCCAGGTGACAGACGGACGGACAGCAAAATCTCAGAAATATTAGGTTCCATTTACACCCTTGGGTACGAAACCCTAAAAAGCAGGCCTTCGTTTAATGTAGGGCACATTAAACGAAGGCCTAAACCGATCCATTATCCGAATAGCGTGATTACCCTGAGCGCTTCATCATGTGTCTATGCAGATCAGCTAAGATTGAAGGGGAATTCAGGGCCATCCATCACGCAGACGGCCTGGGCCGGAGTGGCGACTTGTGAGCAGTCACTGTGTCTTTATTAGCAGTAAGTAAGCCTTTGATTTTTATGGTTATTGATAGTATTACTTAGGGGGCAGCGCAGACGACAGACTTTTTGTGCGATCGAGTCTGCGGCGCACAAAAAGACTGCGTGGATTGTATGCAATGTGCGCCGGAGTTTTTGCGCCTCATGTGCGTTACTGCAGGTGATTCCATAGGTACTATTTAACAGACTAAAAAGTCCGTCGTGGATAGTCTGTCGTCTGTGCAGGGCCTTAATATATTTATGCTCGTGATCTGGTCGATGATTAGCATGAAATTTTGTTAGATTTGCATGGCCATAGACAGTTTGAGTGACCATGAAATTCAATAAATTTAAAACATTTTTTTGTTAATTAGATACTTAACAAACAACGTTCACATGTATCTCTCATTATGTCTACACGTTTATATTAAAGTAAAAGATAACAACACAGTTTTTTTTCACGGCTTAGGTTTTAGTTTGTAGAGTCAGGGAAATTGGATGTTTAGCAGGTTGAGATACTTCCTATTACTATTTCCAGCCAGTTGCATGACAAATACTCAATATTGAACTTCATGGTGAAGTTTGTCCTATAATGCGAACAAATCATGAAGGCGGTCAACCTGCTAAACATTCAGATTCCCTGACTGTACTTTAAATCCCAAAGGAGGTGTTCAGTTCAACAAGTAAAGTAATTAAGTCATTTTATTAATAAGTCCCTTGAGTCTTCTCTTTGACACGACGCAAAGCTGTCTCGTATAAGTTATGCAGATTGCCAAGAACGGCTGTTGACCCAGTATGCTGCGCTCCGTCCAGGCTGCGCTGTGCAACGGAATTACATGTTTAAAATGGAATATTACTATACCCGGCGCCATGCTTCAGTGGATGTCGTGAGAGACGACGGGTAGGTTTAGGTATGCTTTAGGCGACAGGCTGGCATCTAGACACTATTGTACCTTATACATTAAACTACCGTGAGACTCACACATGTTGAAAATTACCGGATAACTCACGTTAAATAAATCGAGTTTAGCTCGACATGTTTCGGACTAATTCGTAGCCCTTCATCTAGGAGCCGCGGCAGCTGCTGCTGCCAAACGCGAACTGCGCGCCTCGGCTCTCTGCGCGCGACTCTGCAGACTCTGGTGTCGCGCGCAGAGAGCCGAGGGGCACAGTTCGCGTTTGGCAGCAGCAGCTGCCGCGGCTCCAAGATGAAGGGCTACGAATTAGTCCGAAACATGTCGAGCTAAACTCGATTTATTTAACGTGAGTTATCCGGTAATTTTCAACACTATTGTACCTATTAACTTAGAACCAAAAATATTCTGTGTGGTGTGGGGATAGAATAACACCTCTTCATTTCTTTCGTGGATGTCGTAACAGGTTTAGGTATGCTTTAAGTGACAGGCCAGCAACCTGTCACCATTATACCTTTACCATTTCTTTTCAAACCTAAGATTAGCTAAAGGTGGTGGCGAAGCGTGAAATAATCAAAATAATAATAAACATGGTTTTGTATAAATATGCCATATTTCGTGTGCTCTGCCTTCCCATTAGGGAACACAGCCGTGATTATAGGTATATAAAAATATACATAATGAAGGTGTGTATGCTCTGCTTACCCCATTTAAAATACAGCCTCGCTGGTCCCCGTATTTCGGAGCCTCGTGCCGCTTCAGTTGCAGAGGCTCTTCACAAGGCCCTCCCCAGTTATTCGCTGGAAAAATAGCAAATAAAACACTCCAACTTCCCAACAGGGCCCTCGAGCTTAAGCGGTTACAATAAAAAGTCACAAAACGTTCCTTTTAGAGGTAAACAATTTATATTGTCTCCCCACGAGCCCTCAGCGCTGCAGCCGATGAATTTATTTCAAATGAGCTCAAGACCAAGAGGTTGCGATATTAAAAAAGCTCGCGTCGAGTGTACCGAGATTCGGAGGCTGATGGAGAGACAAACGATATTGTATTTCATTACATTTTTCAGGTTTTTAGAGTTTCGTGTAGAATGGAAATATTTTGCCTCCACTGTCTGTTGGCCTTGTTGTAGCTATAAAACCACATTAGTAAACTGATGACGACTAATGATGAGAGACTAAGCAGATAGTACAATATTGAATTGTATAGGGAGCGATATTGACAGATATCCGTTCAGATATAGATATCTTATCGTATCTGCTTAGTGTGTGACACGCTTATAGCATTAGCATTTTAACACGACATTAAAAGCCGCTTTAAATGCACTGACTTATTCCAAAAAAGGGTGCGAAAATGAACCAAGCGTGATCAAATGAACGAAAATTTCATCTCTCAAAATGATTTCTTCTTTCTTCATCGTCAACTCTTGAAAATATCAGAATTTTAAACATATTCGCATGAACGAATGATTGCTCTCTAAGAACTGTTCAGAACATTACGTAACACAACTTCAAAGAAAAATTATTAGGCCTAAATCTTTCAAGTAACATACACGTAAAATGATTGTGTCGATATTATCTAAGACGGCAAGGTCCCTCCGTCGCGTGTCCGGCTCGCACTTGGCCGGTTTTTGATGTATGTAATTCGTAAGTAGTTGATAAAAGTTGTGAACTTGTAACTTCAAAGCCTTGGTTACGAGGGCGCGCACCTGTCGACGGAGTCGCGGAGCGAACACACAGAGAGATGGTCAAAACTTATACGCCTTCCGTGTGTTTTGATAATAATGATTTTGCACTTGCTCTTGACATTTAGGCTGCCTGTCCACAGAAGCGGAGCGAGGCAGCGGAGACTTTGTGCATTTTTATTGGTGGATTGTCACCTCACTCACCGTTCCGCTGTCTTGCTCCGCTCCAGTGGACAGGCAGCCTAAATGTCAAGAGCAAGTGCAAAATCATCATTATGCCTTACATTTCACATCTATCACTGCTAAGACCGTAATAAAATATGGCTTAATAATGAGCGTTACATCGTCCCCCGCAAATAGTGAAAACAATAAACATAGCACATAGTACAAAGTTTCCGTGCGATGTCGGGTTTGGAAAAAACCCTTCTTTTTATTCCGTGGATGGCGTAAGGAAATAGGTAAAGGTATATTTTAGGCGACAGGCTAGTAACTCGTCACTGTCACTATTAGACCTGCCAACTGAAAACCTAAAAAATATGCAAGAAGCAGATGCGACACGTGAAATAATCATGGTTTTGTCTTTGTTTCATGTGCCCTGTCTACTCCATTTGGGAATACAGGCGTAATGTATGTATGTAGTACAAAGTAATCCAAAAAACTTCTCCTATGTGGCGGCTCCGCGCCGCATACCAATCACCAAGGCGAAACAAAGTTGCTCTCGCGACTGTAATTTTTGTGACAGCATTCGCGTCTTTGTTCACGGCTTTTACATTTACATATCAAAGTGAACTCATATTCAGCGTCGACGATTTGTTTTGTGCTCCGGTGACAATTCTAGCGCAAAGTGACAGTAACAGAGTTTATTGCTAGAAATACTAGTGACTGCCTGTCAGTTACTGTCGTCTTTAGTTAGCCAGTGACATGTACAGTATACTTGACTTGCGCCTTGCCATGCTAAGGGTGCTTACATAAAGAAAAAGGTTTCCGGCACAAAAAATCTGTATGAATCGGTACCGATCGGTCCAGGTATAATATTAATATGTTTACTAATGCGCTCACTTATAAAGAAACAAGTTTCAGATTTACCTGTTTCTGCAAGTTGACTCTGCAACTTTTGTGTACAAGTTATGTAAGCACCCTAAGTTATGCATAGCCATCAAGAACGAATGAAATGGTTGTAATGACATGAGACTAAATTTTGTCTAATGAAAGCTGAACTCAGCCCAAATGGTAACCCAGCGCTGTTATTTTCTAAAGCAGTTAAGTAAATGTACCAATGCTCGACACCTCAACGCCCAAATAGAGGACACCCATCCACCCGTCTTACTATGACATAAGGTTGCAAGTATACATGTTTTGGGTCAGTGTCGAGCACAGGGACGTTTACCTTAAATATACCTACTAAGTCGTTCTTTTTATACGGTCCCCGCACGTGTTCCCAACTATTTCTATTCTACTGTCCATTTAATTCTTTTGTTGAAGTTTTCAAGTACTTACATGATAACATCCGTTCAAGCTTAGATATACTACCTCCGTGAGTTTTCTCGCAAGTCTGACTCCAAAGTAAGGAGTGAGGCTGAAGAGTGTAATTACCATCACAAGCATTCTGCTTCAACCCTCTAAAGATGGTGGAAGATTAGACTCTAATCTCTCTCACACGTGACCCACTAGCTCGTTAGCCTTCCTTGTTATACTAGAAACCAGCCAAGTGCGAGTTGGACTCGCGCACTAAGGGTTGCGTATTATGTGTAAAATATTTCATTTTGTTTTATTTGTGCCATCCATTTTGTTTATGCCGTGTGATGGGTATAAAATAACATCTCATTAATTTTTCTTTCGTGGATTTCATAAGGCGACTAAGGAAATACATAGGTTAAGGTATATTTTAAGCGACAAGCTAGCAACATGTCACAATATACCTGCCAAAACAAAAAAAAATGCTAACACGTATCGTTTTGTGTGCTTTGCCTATCCCCTTAGGAAAACAGGCATGATTTATGTATGTTTATTTGCACTTCGTGCCAAATGTCATGATTTTAGGTCACCGGGAAATTCCGGTATTTTCCGGTGTGTTTGCAAATGTATGGAAATTGCAACATATACCATCATAAAATATCTTTGGATTGCGATGACATAGAAAACTCATTTTTTCACAGCTGTTGACCGTAAACATTTGATATCAATTTCAACTTCATGACACTTCAATAGCGTTCAAGAAAAAGTATCTTGACTACGCAGTGATTCCATGAGGGTAACTTATACATGTAAAAATAATATGACGAGTCGCGGTGCGGAGTTTCCTCGCGCATACAAATCATAAGGTCCGGAAATAAGTGATAACTATAACTCCCGCGACACTTTTCGCACAATGCGGTCCCTCCGAGACGTCCGTGGCATACTTTTACCACGCCCGGGTCGCTGCGTCTGTTAAAGAATACAATGCAGAAAGATGAAGTATTGTAGGATGGAGTTTTATAGACCAGCCAAACATGGCGTAGAGGCTTTATAGGTCATACTGAACAATTCGCCGTGTGGGGTCGGTATAGTATAACACCTCACCAATTCTTCTGTGAATTTCGTAAGAGGATAAGCTTGAGTATGCTTTTAGCGACATAGCACCTTGTCACTATTTTACTTACTAACTTAAAACCTTAAGATATGCTAGAATGCTCGCATCATCGTGTATTAAAACATCTTTTATAAGCACAGACAACTTCCTTACACTTTTAGTAACCTATCGTCTGTTGTTGCTTGAAACCTGTTTTACTTGATCGAAATTTTATACACTTACGGCATGAAGTTTACCCTTTTATCTCGGCGTGTTTTTAATGTCAACAATAACGCGCTGCTCCGGAGCCGATTATGAAGCGTGTTTGTTTTTGTCCCGTGTGTTTTGCACTTAGTCGGGTTAGACAAGATACGAGAAGCGTTTGTGACTTTTATCTAGAGTTAATCGCAAACTTTAATCTTGTATCGAAATAAGCAACTTTAAGCATTCCTCTGAAGCTTGGCTACGAAACTTAAATGGCTAATCTGCTTTATCCGCGTAACGGTTTTGAATTACATCACTGTTTAGGTACGCTTTAGGCAACTGGGTAGCAACTTGAAACCGCTATACCTTCTTAATCTATGTTTAAATTTAAAGCTAACCCATGAAACGTGAAAAAGGCGTTGACTATGTAACGTTACCTGTGTACCTGTGCCTACCCTATTAATAAATACAGTCATGATGTTGGTTTATAATGTATAAAAAAAGTTAAAAAAAAACTTTTAAGTAAAACGGTTTTATTTTAGTCTAATCAATGTATATAAAACCGTTTTACTTAAAAGTTTTTTTTTAACTTTTTTTTTCGAGCTTTTAGTTTTTTTTTTTAATTTGATATAGTGCACTGTATTCTCCTTGCAAAGACCTTTCAATTGATACCCATATTGATGGGGTAGATAAGAATTAGGTCATCCGCCATTTTGTAGCGGCGGCCATTTTGAATTTACAATGACAATGAATGTACATTATTGTATTGTCACCACAACTAAAAGCGCATACCGAATTTCAGATCAATCAGTTGACGGAAAGAGGGTGAAATTTCAATTTCTAAATTTGAACCAACAAAGACTAAAGAACAAAGAAAGAATAAAGATTAAAGACTAAAACAAACGGGGTAAGCTAAGTAAAACCGTTTAAAAATTGCATCCATTTCGTTTCGCCATCGCATCTTTTGCAGTATCGGAGCTAAAAGACTAGAAGAATGAATGAGGCGTGTCTCTGTAGAGTGGACAATCTGTAAAGCAGACAGAACATAAAAACCTTTCATCAACTTACAGTTTTTACTGCTCGTTAAGGGACGACATGTCGCCGGCGACTAAAGACTGCGGTCGGTCGTCAACGACAAAGTCCGTTTATGAAGCAGGTTGCAGCGGCGCGGTTATAAAATCTAAGGTATCTAACCAGCAATTTTAGGATGTCGTACAAAGTTGAGTGTCACTTTACCTGTGCTAGGTACAGTCAACCAATTTGATTCCTAGGCCACTATAGAACTTTGTCGCATTGATAACGTCAAGGACAACAAAAATAATGACAACGTCGGTGCGGGTCAAACAATTATCAACTCTCCAGTCAGAATATGAAATAATCGTAAAGAGTTTAAACGTTTTAGCTCCAAGTCATGAAATTAAAAAAAAAGTTTGACAGATAGACAGTGACAATTTCAGTTAACCTTCTTTTATATGCAAGTGTGACAGACAAACAAATAGACGATACTCTTTCAGTGAAGTTTTGTAAGAAAAGTATTTTTAGGTTTGATCGAGAATCAATGTCACAGAAGATTAACAAATAAATTTATTACGACATAGTTCTACAGTGGCCTAGGAATCAAATTGGTTGACTGTACTTAAGTGGCTCAGGAAACAAAGTCAAAATGTAAATAGGACGCAGGTAGCTGCCGTACGATTAACTTTTTTATAATTCGACTCGACATTCTGTAGATTCGACCAAATGTTTAATCACATAAGGACATAATTTTGTGGTTTTTTCTCTGTCATATTGATTCTATGTTTCAAATATTTTGGTTGCAGAACTATTTTCATGTATGAGATCTAATTTGATGCCAAGTTCAGTAATATAAAATTTTATTTCTGTTCTCTGTATAATAATGCTTCTCGTCTCGAGTGTATACATATAATTAGGTTTATCTTTCTAGTGATTCTTAATATCTGGTAGAGATCCCTTTTGAGCAATAAGTTGGCCTGTCTTCGCAACATAGTAACATCTGCATCGCCGTCACCATCCAATACACCTCACTGAAAGGCTCTGCAACGCTTTTCCTTACAATAAGAGAGCTCGAATGCAGTTCTGGAGGCTATGAATTTCACACGTGTAATCTCTCACATAATGTTTATATCCACGGCCAATTCCGTCTTCGGAATCTGAGAATATCTCGAACTGGGTTCATTTCCAATTTGATCGCAACTATAAACCCTGACTTCAATCCAGCAGAAACGTCGCAATGCACTCATTTCTTGAAGACAACCGCAGTGCTTTATGGTCTCAAGAAGCCGTAAAGCAAAGACTAGAAACTTGCAATAAAATATGATTTAACACAAATGTCAAATAAAGCAACCAGCCAATCGGGCTGCGGAATATCTGCAGTATTGTTTCGCTTACAAAGATGGTTCTCAAGTGTCCGAATCAAACGCCAGAGGGCGCTGAAGGGCGTCTGTCTCCAGTTATCGTAACAGCGATATTCTTGTTTATACGATAAGACGATAATGAAATAAGAGCCGGCGTAGCTCGGGGCTATCCGACAATTACTTGGAATTATTATGTTACGCGCTTAATCCGAGAGGTCAAAATTATAATGCTTTTTATTTGTTCGACCTGCTGCTGTTTCTTCGGCGTTATAATAATCTACGTTTAAGATATTGACTGGAAGATTGGTAAAAATAATAACGATAAAAGGCTTTGTTCACTGATTTCATTACAACAGATTGACTTTTAACGAATGTTACACATTTCGTTTTGAATGCAAAAGATGACTGAATCCTACTTTATTAACCATTAAAAAATCACAAACATTTGGGTTCTGTTCACAAATATTAATCTAGTGTCTCATTTATTATTATTATCAGATTTTTACATTATACAGATAACGTTAGTCAGTTCATGTTAAGAATTCAAAATACGTCTAAGTTCAAGTTAAAAATAAAACAACAAGCATTTAACTGAAGGAGTATAAAAGGTTATGGTATTAGTCACTTGTCATTTGCTAATACATAAATCACTTCTCACTAAGTAAAAAGCGAGTAAGAGTTGAACTTATTACCAGACTGAATTATTATTAGACAGAAGACACGTTATCGCACTCCGCTCTAAACCTAAACTGTTTTCAACGCTTCGTTTATTTAGCTATCCGTTTATTAATAGTTTATGTTGAATTTGATCAGAACTAAACAATCGGAAAATTGCAGAGGGGTTTAAACTAAAGTGAAACTCAGCGCCGGCCATCCGCGGCGGTGAGCATCCAATAGTTCGTAAGCTTCGCTCCAAATTAGATTTGTAAAGTTGAGCGTTCGGATGCTAACATGCGTTGTGGATGGCTAAAAACTCGCCACTCCGGTCACGCTAACAAGTCGACACCGATATTTACTAGGTGAAAATAACACCTTTGAATGGTGACCAAAATTTTATGAAAAAGTCTCTTATAGCGTCTACGGAAGTCACAGAGTTCTTTATAGTTACCATTTTAGTTTAATTAGACAACAACGACAAAAATAACTAAACTTATTCGTAGAAACTACATACATACTGTACACCTATATTCCCAAATGGCGTAAGCAGAGCACATGAAATGTTACATGATCAAAACCATGACTTTTTCACGTCTCGTAGCCACTTTTAATATATTTTTAGGATTTAAATTAGTTAAAAGAAGTATAATAGTGACAAGTTGCTAGCCTAAAACATTCCTTAACATATTTTCCGTAGTTCGCCTCTTACAACACACATGGAAGAAAATGGTGAGGTATTATTTTAAACCCAATTCCACACGTGTTCTACACGAACAAACTTTCTAAAAATAGGCAAAAAACTTAAAATTTGAAATGGAAAACAACCCCAGCGCTGCAATCCCGGCAGCGCTATTGTCTAACGCAAACGCACCAAAAAGCCACATCGTTTTTAATTTGACAGTTTCAGTGTCAGTTCGTTTTGAAATGTTTCAATTTCCAAGCGATTTTTGGTTTTAACTGTCAAATTAGAAACGATGTAGATTTCTGGCGCGTTTGACAATAGCGCTGCGGGTTATAGTGACCAAAAAGCTAGCGACGTCATCTGTGAATTACGACGCCAATATCTTTAAAGTAAACTAAGAGTTATCGTAGTTTCTCGACACGCAATAAAACTATCCACTATGTCATTGATACCTACTCAATCTCGTGGCATTGCCTTATCACAGGTTCTCGCCTCCGCAGTTTCTGGGATCGCCACAGACCTATATCGAAATAGATGACTCAAGTGTATGTACTTCGCGTGACAAAAGAGAGCCATGTTTTTCCTTTGGCGCGATTTCATTTAGTTTTGTACCACTTAGATCAGGTTTTACTGCATAGAGACAGGACAACTTGAATAAGGCGGCGTCACTTATAAATCGGTTTCACTCATGACTTAAAACGCTCATGTGACGTTACAGTAGGTAGAGAAAAAGTGGCACGCTTGGTTTGCAAACAAGTGCTTGCGGTATCTATTTCGATATAAGTCTGTGGAGATCGCGCTAATCTCGAAACAATGGCGCAGTGCCGGCCAGCCGTATCTCGAGCGTCCACAAATCCGCAATTCCGACGCCCGATAAAGGTCACAGCACACATCAACTCGGAAAGGGATCGCCACCGTATCGCCTCGAGCCGTTTGTATTGTTTGTATGAAACTCCCTGCAACGCACACTAATTGGAATCGTAACGTAATTGCCTCGCCTCGGAACAGGCTCCGAACCGCGTTGCGGTGCGTGGTCAACTTGCAGTTCCCGCGTTTACGGCTCTCCGTACGCGGCGAGATCACGTCTTTTCGTCCACCCTTGCCCATGTCCCCCCGCGGCCAGGTCAACCAGCAGTCGGCGAGCCGTAAGCGTGGTGTCGCCAGCCGTAGCCGACTACAGTAGCTGCTGATACGCTTTAGTTACGTGCATACGTTGGGTTAACAGCTGGGTGATATGCAATACGAGACGGTCCTTTTCCGAGTTGATATGTATGCTGTGACCCAGGTATCAATCCAACGTATGCACGTAACTAAAGCGTATCAGCAGTTACTGTATGACTACTTGGCTAGGGCTAGGCGACAACGCGCTTACTTCTCGCCGACTGCTGGCTGACAAGACAGGGGCAAGGGTGGACGAAGAGTCGTGAGCTCGCGCACGGAGAGCCGTAGGTAAGCGCCGGAACTGCGAGTTCACCACGCACCGCATCGCGGTTCGGAGCCTGTTCCGAGGCAAGGCGATTACGTTACGATTCCAATTAGTGTGCGTTGCAGTGAGGAGTTTCATACAAACAATACTGAACGGCTCGAGGCGATACGGAGGCGATCCCTTTCCGAGTTGATGTGTGCTGTGACCTTAACGCAGCGCCGTCCACGCGTGCGGGGACGCCTGCCAATCACTTACCGGCTTGCCATTCCGCACACGATCGCAACTAACTTTTAATAAAGATTTCCGGTTTGAAAGGTTCGGGCGCCCTGCAAATGGCGGGTTTGGAGGGCATTCGTTTGATTTGAGACGAGAAATGAAGAATTTATACGCAATGGTTTTATGTTTTAGAAGCTTGCCTGATTCGTGCGACTGCAGTAACGTTTTTAAGTATTACTTTTGTACATCTACATAACCTGTGTGGTGTCGGGATAGAATGACATTTCTCCATTTCTTCCGTGGATGTCGTAAAAGGCGACTAAGGAAATAGTTTTAGGTATGCTTTAGGCGACAGGCTAGCCTGTTGCTATTATACTATCCTGTCCATCTGAATTCAAACCTAAAATTGTGCCAGTAGTGACAGCGAAGCGTGAACTAGTCATAATCATATTCTGTCTATGAAACGTTTCATATGCTCTGCCTACCCCATTTGGGAACATAGGCGTGACTGTATAATTATTATGTATGTATCTGCATACTCCCCACAATAAAAGTATTGGTAAAATTGACTCAGCCTACTTGCATAGATACAATGGTTCACTAATTTTTAGTAGGTACATTCTGGTATATAAATAGTAAAATTGTTTTCAGCTATCTACTTAGTTTCTAGGACAAATAAATTGAAAAGAGGAACCCAAAGTGAAATATCGCTTGAAAAGAAGAAAAATGGTGTCAGGTGGGTCATATTTTCAACAAAAGCTCGTGAACTGCAACCACCGCCGTAAAGACGTCGCGGGAACTTTTGGGTCTGATGCAAAATATACTTTAGGAAAAGGAATTGTGAAGATTACGTACAGTTAGGTAAACGTAAAATACCGAGTTCATTCGAAGGACAAGAGAAAATAATTGAAATGAGGACAAAAACTGAAATAAAAGGCGAAGAAATAAAATACATTATTCCACTGAATACAGTCAAAGAATTTGATAAATGTGCTACTTTGTGTCTTTTTACCAGAAATGTTGTGTCACTGTGGCATGCCATACTGTCTACTAATCAAAGCAATATGAAATTCATTATAACAAGGTTCAATGGTATCAATTTCTTTGACTGTGCACTTGTTTTAATTAATATGAAAGTCGTAGTTATTGGAAACTAATTAACCAGAATTATAACACTTGTATTTGCAAGTTGCGAGCTTTTTGTGAAAAAACATCGTCCATCTTTTATACCACACGCTTCTCTTTATAACATGTCTGAGTCTGGACTTGTTCAGACATGATGGTGCATCTCGAAGTGTAAGTACACACGATATGCCTGATTTACTAAATAATTTTTTGTTTTTTTTTTATAAATAGTCAACAAAGTTTATAATTATAAATAATGTAGCGTAGTGTACTTAGTTTCGGAGATTGTCCCCTACATACAAATAAAGCTTGTAACTGATAAAATAATGATAATAACTAATGGCAATCACGGAAGAAAAAAAGAAGTTTAGTGTTATTCTAAACCCGACATCACACGGTAAGATACACTTATGCAATAATGTTTATCCAACATTAACATTTTTCTTTCTTTCTTTCTTTACCTTAGGTAGTGGTTGATTTTGTCTACTTGTCTTCCTTTTTAATATTTCGGGGATAAGCTCGCCTTTGTATGTATATGAAAAAAATATCCTTGTAGTTGTAATGTTCATTGTTTTATCTAATGTTTTTATAAACAGTAAAAAGTCCTTCATTACAATTCTACACACATAATAATGGTGACAACTGAAGCTACTTCGTGCTTAATTAGGCTTCACTGTAACGTAAATACGCGTGCTTGACTAATTAGACAAATATTTTCCAGTCAGCAGTATCTACAATGTCTGGCGAGTAATTAACAGAAAGCAAACCAAAGTAACTTGAAGTAAAACACGTTCGCGAAGGGCCTAACGAGGCCCCCCGGGCGCCAGGCCTCAAAGGCCCCAGGCCCGGGCGCCATGTTTTATTCAAGCGGCTAGACACGTCTGTGAACATGAACGACACGTAAGAAGATACGGTTTTAATATTTAAAACAATGGTGACCTCGGATTTACACTGAGAAGTGTGAGTTGGGAGAATTTTACTTGGTAGGTAAATGCCTTGTTTCACAGCACATTATATCATGCTTTTATTCCTACATAGACAAAACCATCCCTTTTTTACTTTTCATGCCCATTTCTTGCGTATTTTATTTGGTTTAAAGTTAACAGGTATAATAGTGACAGGTTTCTAGCCTGTCGCCTAAAGTTTACCTTAACCTATTTCCTTAGTCGCCTCTTGCGACATCTACGGAATCTACTGTTGAGACGAGCTGTGGTACGCTGCTTGATAATGTAGCCTTAAAACAATGCATACTTCCATGAAACGTTAAATAGCGTTTTGTGCGCTCTGCCTACCCCATTTGGAAATACAGCTGTGATAATAATATGTACAACAGATATACCCTTTTCCGCATCAAATCATTACCAAATCCATACGTCTAGTACAGATGTGTCAAACATTAGCCAAGCACTAACAACATAAACCACTTTAGCTATTGTAGTGTGGCCACAACAAGCAAACACATTAGCGCATGTCTCACCTCGAGAGCAGGGGCTCCGTCTTGCCCGAGCCCCACTTGTCTTGTTACACCGCTTTACACTCGAGTGGGAACGCTAACTGTTCGGTTGGGCCGCTCAGCCACGCCACTTGCAACAGGGTGGTATGGAGCACTTGGACTATGGTTGAATGTTTTTTTACAAGACAAACCATTGTTCATTCAATACTAGGCTAAATTGATGTTGTTATCGAGCAACAAGTGGCATACTAAGGTGGCCACAAACGGTACTCCTGCCCTATCTTGTCACACTACAAAACGAACATTTTAATCGACTATTTTGCTGTTTAACATAAAAAAAAAATACTTTTTTTTTGGGCTAATGTGATCGTAAAGCAACCGCAAAAATTGCGTTCATAAAAAATCATTTCAATCAAATTTAATCAACCTTGACGTAAAGCTGGAAAAACATCTAAAGTCGTAAGCGCAATTGATTGTAAGTAAAGAAACAATCCCATCAAAAACAATACTTGTCAAAAAAAACCAAGTCTCGCAACTCAGTTATTCTGCGGTAAAAAGTTGTGAGATCTATGTA
>BHDV01043908.1:8675-20500 GCA_005406045.1 Adoxophyes honmai | reverse complement strand
TCTGAATTGCTTCGAGAAAAGGATGGTACGGCCGTGACGCTTTTTTGCTCGACTTGGTGGGGGCACGGCCGTGCCCCCAGATTTCTAAATAGACAATTAGTTGAGCATTATAAGATCATTGTTGAAATTGAAAATTATACAGTCAACACGGTACACATGCATTATGCATTGTATGTAGATTTTATGTATAACTACTTAATCCACTCCAGTGAAGTACGGCTTGTATGCGTAAGACATGGTATACCATCTTGATCGCTTCTGCAGTTTACCATACATTGCTTTATGGCCACCGTTTTAGCAGATGACGGTCATCGATTTGGGATGTAAGAGGGAAGCAATGATACCTCTCTGTTGGATCTAAATTGAATTCTGTACAGACTTTGTTTTCGATAGTTCCCGTCGGTCGCGCGGTATTCTCCGCGCGTCTCCGAGTTTTGATGCGTCCCAGCCGGTCGATTTATTCTCTAACTTTGTCTCGGGCATTCTTAGAAGACTTTAAATTTAGTGCAATGCTGTCTCGAAGTTTTAAATTTAGAAGCTTTGCAAATGGAATGAAACGTATGTTTGCTTTTTTTCAATTTTTATTGGACATACTTTTCATGTAAGACCTTTGTGTTAGTAAAAACGTGCCCTGAAACCTTACCGTGGCTACTGCTTTAGACAATAACTGCTAATTAAGTGTCCGCGTAAATCTAGAAAAGATATTTTTAAAGATGGTCCCCTATTAAACAGTCAAGTTATTTTCTACCTCTTTTCAATAATAGATTCAATTCATTCGGCTGGGTACATATAAATCGCAGACTCAACTCCAACATATTTTATCCTTTCAAGTAAAGAAAATATAAACGCGTATAACAACAAGTTCACCGTTAAACGACACGTGTCTAATAACAAAGCGTCCATTTGTATGGAATCAAATGTAGCTTTATCAAATCCTCAGTTGTGTAACGTACAGTGAAACAATAAATTAGGTTTTGATTTGAGCCGGAATCACGGGCCGGCCGCTCGCCGCCGTCCGCTGACATCTTGCGACGTTCCGGCTAGAACGCATACACTGCGGGTCTGGTTGGAACAGTACGTTAAAGCTTGGCTAAAAAGGAATGTTACTTCGGATAATGTATTTGGCTGCCAGCTAAAAAAAGTGGTGGATAAATCAATTTATTCTGTAAAAGAGTTTGTTGAGTAATAAGACATGTTTATTTGGATTTTTTGTTATTGACATCGTATTTTAAGATTTCTTTTTAATTTTGACATTATCACTTATGTCGCAGTTTTTCAATTGTTAATTTTTTTAATTTACTTTTGATATTTTATTATACATTATTTTTAGATACATTTATTTTTTATGTGATTGTATTTTTTTTTAAGTTTTTTTGACATTTCATAATAATATTAATTTTACTTGTCTTGATTATTTTCTATTTACTCATTTGACGATCCTTTCGTGAATTTGCTATCAAAACGAAATAAAGACATCTATCTATCTTAACCGAGCAATGTATAATTAAGTGGCGATATGCTCGGCGTTATTGTGAGACGGTAGGCAGTTAGGTATTTTATCGGGGAGGAAAGCGCGGCAAATCCCGTCGTCGGGTCGGCGCGATATTGCGCGTAATGGACCGGCGTCTACTGCGAGCTGCTGCTTGATGAGAAACAATCTACTGCGTAACCTTACGCAAGGTTTACTGGGAGTAAGGAGAGATGCATGCGGAACGGGGTGGGTAGGGACAGACCTCGATAAAATTTTACTTTTAAAATTTATACTTAAAACTGAAAAACGTTTCAGTTGTTAGAACTTTAGTTTTTCTTATATTTTGGTTTAGAAACTTTAAACATAAACATAATAGTAGTGAGGCAACATTTTGTACGCTATGTTTATCTTTACTAATTTTTTTGTAACAAATTTAATTAGTACAAAAATTATATTATGAAAAAAGACTTTCTATTAAGTTTGGGGCGCATTCTTCTTGACTATGATGTTCTTTCCGAAGCGCTGGTAGACTCGAAAATGACTCGTAATAGTGCTCTTATGAGCCTAATTGCACATGTATAAAATGTTGTTTTTTGTTTAATTTTTGAGTTTTTAATTTTCGAAATGGGATTTCATACCGATTTGAGTTGGGTAAATTTTGGATTGACACGTGTAAAGTTATAGCCCATCCTGCAAAATCCACCTCATCCCTATTACACCAACTACTCTCGCATCCCTACTCACCCTATTTTATGGTATTCTAAGCGCTCACATCACAACACACAACTTTCTCCGTAAGTGCCTTTTAACAGCCTACTGTAACGGCTACTCGTAAATATTTCAAGTGTTTAACAATTTGCAATTCGATCAAAGTTTAGCGACATAGTTCCCGATCTCTCATGTCCCGTGACCGTTCGCGATACTATTTCAATAAAGTCATCTATGCGAATGATGATCTGAGACATTTCTGTGACCCGACTGGGCTACGTTTGCCGCTACGATGCTACGCTGCTACGCAGTAGCGGTGATACTTGTAGCTGTGTGTAATAGTCGCGATATTAAATTTATCTACGACCCTGGCGTTAAAAGCCGGACAAGTTTGAGTCGAATTCGCAGTCAAAGAAATCTACACCATTTTCTATACAAACCCAAGGATAACTAGGGCATCACGGGCAACAGTAGTTTTGTAATTCAGCCACAAATTTACGATTCGCAAATTTTTCATGATTGTTTTCAAATTTCATGATTGTAGGTTCATAATGCAACAGAACGGCTATGTGTTTTAATTGCGTAAACTTACAGGATCTACTTTTCACACGTTTAATATTTTAATATCAATTAAAATGTTAAATTTCTACGTATTCCTGAGAAAAAAGATCTTGACAAAGAAGCAAATGACGGATTATACCTGTAAGAATTATTTTCTGAACTCAAATGTAGCTACTCTAGTTCTAATGATAAGAGGTACGGTGGGCCCCAAAAAAGTAACAGATTTTCTTCTTAGATTTGTTAGATTTTTTAGTACATGCTACAAATCTGTAGGTATATATTTTTAAAATGAGAGCGAAACCGATTGCGAGCTGTTTAAAAAATTATTCTGCAGCGTACAGAACCATTCGCACAGTTTTCTACTTGGTTACTACAAATAAAACTGCACAGAACAGCAACACACTGATCTAATTACCGCGGTAAGTCTCAACTCGGCGCTATTATCGCCGGCGCTTACCTAAAGAAGATTACATCGGACTTAATGTTATTTAATCGCAAGTCTGTGAAGTTATTCAGTTTCGTTTTATAGCTCGTTCCGTCATTCGTCCGCACGCCGGCAGCGGCCGCCGCAATCGAACAAGCCGTAACCACATTTAGCCGGTCGACAGATAACCGCAAGAAACGAGCCATAAAACCAACGTCGGACAAAGTAATACGCGATTCCGTAATCAGAGTATTGTAAATTCAAAAGGGGATGAAATAAAGTTTTATTGGATCGTTGAGCGGGCCGGCGGCCGCGGGCGACGCGAACTATGTTTTTTGCTCCAGAAACTGTAATATCATTTTTCATGCGAACACATGCTGGAACAATGTTCCAAGCGTTGTCTGTGATAAATGTGCCTCACGCTCGGCAATAAAGAACTTTCATTCCATATTAGAATGCGATTCTTCAATAAAACAAAGGGATTTACCTAATCTGCAGTTCTTCTCAGCGGATTTGAAATCGCGTAGATTTAACCAATTTATTGCGCGTATATTTCACGCGAAACTGCTTTTAAAGCGCGATAAAGGTTCGATAGCTAAGTTATGAAGTAAATTTGCTGAACCACGATATTGCGAGCGATTGTCAGGTGCGGCACGCGCCGATTACCGTCGCGACTGCGGTCTCAATTGTACCCTAATTCCGGAGCCAATCGGACGATTATCAGAAGCTTTATGGATGCCGAACGTAGGCACGTCTTCTACCGCAAGGTAATGGTACTTTAAGGCGATAACTACAGGAGTTTGGCCGCCTCGGGCTTCGCGAACTAGTTCCAAAGAACTTCGACCGTCGGACGTCGTTGAACGGGTTACTAATGTTTGACCAAAAAAAATTTGCCAAATTTTCACTTCCCAAAAAATGTTTCGAAAATTTCCATTTGCCAAATAAACGTTACCCAAAATAACTTTTCCCAAAAAAATGTTTGGCAAACCTATTGTTTGGCACCTGAATGTTTGGTCAATGTCTCGTTTAGCAACTAGTACTTTGGCCAAATTTCATTTAGTCAAATGGTTTAGTTGGCAAAACATATTTTTTGCAAAACTAAATTTGCCAAATGATTTGTATCTTAAATTTTCAATTAACTATTTCTATTCAGTCAGTTGGTCATTCAATGATAAATAATTTGCATCTAACTTAACCTAACCGAACCTGACGTGACTTATATTTATCTACCATAAATATAAGTCACGTCAGGTACTTAGTTTTGAGCACTGGTAAGGGGTTTAAGGGCGAGTCGACGAAGCCCCACTATCGCGGGGCTTCTATTTCCGCTCTGAGGGGTCACAAGATACCTAACGAACCTAACCCATGTGGTTGTACGAGTCAGTATCGAGTTTTTTTAATGCGGGGGGCTACGCCCCCCGTGCCCCCCTTGTGGGGGGCTTCGCCCCCCCGTCCCCCCTTTGTCCTACAGCCTTAGTAAATTATGTGGGATTGGCCTGAGTATGAAATTAACTTTATATCATGAATTAATTTTAAGGAATATGCATTGGAATGCAATATACCCAATTATCAAAGTTTTGGCTTTTAATCCTTTGTCGTAACAAGTCATTTGACTAAACGTTTATTGTCTAATGTTTGTTTTTCGTAATAAAACATTTGCTAAAATACTAAATGCCTGAATGTCATTTTTCGTAGTGATATTCTGCTAAACAAAAATTTGGCCAAATGAAAATTTGCGTATCGACTTTATGCGAAAGATTGTTTTGGCACATAAAACATTTGGGAAAATCTGTTTGGGTAATGAAATTTGACGAAAATCTTTTTGGTAAAACGATAGGATCCCTCGTTGAACACCTCAGTGCAACTCGTGCTCGGCGACCACGATCGACGACTGAACGGTGCCAATGTTCATTCAGGTTCTTACGGTTTTTTGCACATTTGATATTGCACAGTCATCACATCAGTCAGTGCTCTCGAAATTGTTTCTTGTGGGAACGACTCCAACAGAAAGATAAACTCTCCAGGCAAATGTCTGGAGGACCGAAGTCTACTGAGAAAAAGTTGGAAAAAGTAATTATATTTACAAGCAATCTTCGAAACCCATTTCACGTTTCGCAGCTAGTTTGTAACAGATGAAACAGTTAAAATAGTGACAGGTTGGTTACCGGTTCGTTGAAACCAAATATCATAATACCCTATAACATATTTCGACTTTTTCTCAAATTGTCTTAGTTCGAAAATGACTACAATCTCAAAAATGTTGAGTTTCATTCAAACAAAATGTTATATTGACGTTTACACAGTCATTACACCCAATATCCCAATACATAGTTGGTATTTCGACTGAAAGTTAAATTGCATTAGTTTCATTACATCCCAAATTCAAAAACACACTTTCTCATAATGCCTAAAATTTTGTCTAAAGGCCTTAACAAACGTATCAACTCGACGTAAACTCAACCTTCAAGCTGAAACCCGTAAGATGATAATTAAATTTATATTGTCTTACCTGTCAATGAAAACTTTCCATATCGAGAATTTGACGTTTAAATCTTGCGATAGTTTTGTTTAGTTTTTAGTCATTTTGAGATTAGGTTGATTTGGAAATCAGTAAACACAAGAAAAAGTCAATTAGAATTAAAGGGATATCAGGAATTGTGCATATAAAGAATTAGGCTTAAGTCATTTCGAATTTTAGGCATTATGAAACTTCTCTGTTTTGATATTGTGATGTATTGAGAACATTGTATTATGTATGATATTTGATTGTAACGAACCGGTAACACAGGTTGCTGGTCTATCGTCTAAAGCATGCGTAACGTTGCTTGGTTGCCTCTTACGACATCCACAGAAAAAATGGAGAGGTGTTATTCTAAACACGGCACCACACGGGCCAATGGGACTTGCCCCATTTGGGAATACAGGCGTGATTGTATGAATACATAATGTTCGAAACATTGTTAGCGCCATGTAGGATTACCATTTTGACACTTGATTATGCAGATGACGTTCAGCTATTCGCCGATGCAGTTTGATGAAGCCGATATTGTTGCTTATTTTGATTCGACAGAAATCGCTTTGATACTCGCATTGAAACGTTTCAAAGCGAACTGATACTGAAACTGTAAAATTTAATTAAAAACGATGTAAATTTTTGGTGCGTTAGATAATAGCGCTGCAGGTTGTCAAACTAAACATTAATTAATGTCGCAACCATCTTCAATATCTAGATGAAAACATTGTCTATTAATTATGGTATAATCTCACTACTCACACATGTTGTACCATTTAGTCGGCTCTAGTGTCGGGTCTGGAATAATACTTCTCCATTTTTTCCGTGGATGTCGTAAGAGGTGACTTTCGAAGCAGGTTTAGGTATGCTTTAGGCAACAGGCTAGCAACCTGTCACTATTATACTACATCTTCCATCTGTTTTCAAACCTAAAATGATGCCAGAAATGCCTGCGAAACGTGAAATAGTCAAGTCATTGTCTATGTCACGTTTCATGACTTTCATGTGTAAGTAAGTAAGTAAGTAAACACTTTATTGTACAAACGGAAAGAACACGAAATACAAAACTCATATACAAATAAAACGCGAAGTACAAAGGCGGACTTATCCCTTAAGGGATCTCTTACAGCCAACCTTTGAGAATCAGAGAGGACACTTGATAATTGAGACCTTGACGCTTGATAAATGTGCTTTGCTTACCCCATTCAGGATCATAGGCGTAATTGTATGTATGTATTTATTTGGGAGTTCTGTGCAAACAAGGATGTTTGTACAAGCATGAAGTTGGTGCGGCTCAGCGAAGAGCACCTGCCGACCGAAGTTTCCCGAACACTCGCGACCGGCCGAGTTGTGTTATTGAATAATCAACGGGAACGATGCTCATGACGGGCTGCCGCGGGCTTGCTCGCTTGGGGCTACACCGCCTATTGAATTATCATCCAGACTATTACGTCTCACTGCAGGGCACAGGCCTCCTCTCAGTATGAGAGGGCTTGGGCTATAGTTCCCACGCGGGCCCAGTGCGGATTGGGGACTTCAGACACAACATTGAATTGCTTCGTCGCTGTGTGCAAGCTTCCTCAAGATGTTTTCCTTCACCGAATAGCTCGTGGTAAATATCAGATTCGATATCGCACATAAATTCCGAAAAATTCTGATGTGCGAGCCCGGGGTTTGAACCCACGACCCCCTGCTTGAGAGGCCACAGGTCGAACCGCTGGGCTATCACGGCTTACTGAATTGCCTCGCCGAATCACGTGTCAGTGACGAAACATACACACATACAGCCTATGTTCCCAAATGGGGTAGGCAGAACACACGAAACGTGATATAGACAATACCATGATTAGGTATGACTATTTCACGCCTCAATGTCACTTCTAGCATAATTTTAGGTTTGAAAACGGATGGAAGAGATAATAATAGTGGCAGATTGCTAGCCTGTCGCATAAAGCAAACTAAACCTATTTCCTTAGACGCCTTTTACGACATCTACGGAAGAAATGGAGACACCACACGGGCGGAGTTGTGTTATTGAACACTCCAACGGGAACGATGCTCGTGACATGCCGCCGCGGGCTTGGTCGCTCGGGGCCACACCGCCTATTGAATTGCCTCGCCGAATCACGTGTCAGTAACGAAACAATCATACATTACCTGTTATATTCTAATCTCTAGTAAGTCAAACTGTCGATGAAATATAGTAATATTCGGGCTGGCCGTTACAGATCTACGAGTACAATGTTCCAAATTGACGACGCTAGAACTATTTCTCATTACTATTATGATATTGAACAAAATTATGATATTTTGAAACAAAACCTTGCAGAAAGAAATTTCCATCGATATTGTATGAGACGATCAAGAATAAAGGTCATGTTATATATATTTTGGGCGTCAGGCTAGCAACATGTCACTGTATTACTGAACTTAAAACCTACAAAATATGCTAGAAATGGCGACGAAACATAAAGCAGTCATGCGTTAGTCAGTATAGCGTTTGAAACGATACCCGGTTGAAAAAAGGGCTTGATGTATTAAAAAAAAATAAAGGTAAAAATTGTCATGCAAGGTATACAATCCTTTACACACTATCTTGTCCGATTAATAACTGAGTCGTGGCATGGAGTCGTCCCATGATGCTATGAATAAACAATAGTTTACTAGTTAGAGCCCGGGGCCGTCCCGTCCCGTGACCTACAATTAGAGACATTTATCAGATGGTTATTAACCTTTCGTATCAGAGTAAATTTTTTAAATTGCTGGCTTAACGTATCGCAAATACTTCGATGTAGAAACAGCACCAGTGAACAAGCCCGTGTGGTGCCGGGTTAGAATAGCACCTCCCCCTTTCTTCCCGTGGATGTCGTAAGAGACTTGACTTGACTTGACTCTGGGAAAGGGTTAGTGTATTGTGGGCGATGGGCTAGCAACCTGTCACTGCAATATCACGTTTAACCATCTGGTTACCCTAAATTTGCTAAACGTGGCACTGGATTTTTTGAATTCATGTGCTCTGCCTACCCCTCTTGGGAATACAGGCGTGAGAATATGACTGTATGTATGTATATTTCAGGTAGCATTTTAAGTACGATATTGCTCAAAGAATCCTTGACCGAATTAGTGAAGGCTTTTTTGTCAGTTGCAGGAGAACAAAACAGCCGAAGGTCGACGCGATATTAAATTATGTTTGTTAGTCTACGAGTACAATCTACTCTCCGTTCATTTGTTTTTACGATTCGAAATATTAGGATAAAATAAATTTTTAAAAGCGTAACTTCCAAACTACTGCACCAAATTATTTTTAAAACTGGGTTAGGTAGGTATGAAAAAAAAAGGTTTTTTATTAAACTCATATTTTACCTATATGCCTAGTAAGTGAATGTGACAGAATAAAGTTCATTTGTTCAGACAACGAATGACAACTTCAAAGAGAAAATTCTTTTTCTTTTTTCCATCAAAGAACGTTAAACATTAGCAGGGTCAGCTAGTTTTAAAATAAACGTACTACTTTTTGTACTAACTCCAATAAAGCGAATAAAGTTGAGTTCATGTTTAACTGAGCACAGCTGCAGAACTATAATATTCAAGTCTGAAGCAGTGAAGTGTGAAGCACTTTCTGGGACATTATTTAAAAATATTAAAATTTGTCTAGGTACAATTTAGGTGTTTTATTCAATTGTTCTGTACATATTGGCAGTCCCGAAGAGGACCCTCGAAGACACCGTTTGACGACAAAGTCGATCGCGCCCACGCGGTGGACAGGTACCTAGATTTAAGTGGGCCGGTGTAACATAAAAGAAGAAACACTTCTCAAAAAAATCTTCTTACCATTTTGTATTCTAAGTACTTAGGTAATGAGCACAAAAAATTCTTTGATGAAAATAAACTTATTTTGTTAAAGCAATAAGACACAATTTTATGACTTTGTCCTTGTGCTCGCAAATTAAACTAGGTAGTCGTCGCTTCATAGATGCGTTACTTGTCGAAGGTTTTTTCGGCAAACCATACTTTTATTACAATCTCCTCGTGATCAAATTAATCACAAATGGGTTTATTATACAAGCAACATCAATCTGACATCCAAGCCTAGAAGAGATATTCTGTTTTAATCCAGACTAAATAACCTAACCAATAGAAAAATAATTTTCGATATTAGTTTTTTTTTGCTAGCTGTACTTTTTGCCACCAGTACTTCATTGTCATGCTAGATTATGTGCACCAGATTTGAAGTCAATCAAACCAACCGTTGAAGAGTTCTCACCATCGGAGGCACTTCCGGCTGGGCCACCAGAAGTCCACTACCGGAATATTGTATTGTCATCCGATTTACTCAAGTACTTATATACAAAATTTCATCTCAATAGGTAACCGGGAAGTAGATCAAAAACTTACAAAATTTGATTACAGACAAATAAGCAAACATCGGGTCAGGTGAAGCTAAATAAAAGCTTGTAAATAATAAAAGATAGCAGTATTGTAAATTTGCAATAGACATGTTCCCGTCGCATTCAAATTCCCGCCGACACCGGCTTTTGTTTTGCTAACAAGCGCGACGCGGGTCCGCGTCTCCTTCCTCCTATCCCCCTATTTTATACAGCAGAGAGTCCACATTCCCCTAACCCGACCGCACGAGCGACTTGTCAGACCCTCAGCTGACAGATGGAAGTTTTATTGAAAACAAACAGACAGTGATTGTCTGCCGGCTGACGCCTTTTCAATTGCCTCCGCGACGTCGTGTTTGACGTGACGCGACGTGGTGCGACGTGGCGTGACGTGGTGTGACGTGGCGTGGCGGGACCACCAACAAAGCGGGCAGACGTTGCCCCTTCTCAATCAGAACGCAACGTGGGCGAAACTCCGACGTCGGTATTCCATTAGTCTGCGAATGTAACTCGCGGAATCGGAAAGAATTTATTATGCTGTATGTTTTTCTGAAATCATATTATTAATTTTATTTTGCTACCTTTTTGTTGTGGTTAGTAATAATCTATATAATAATTTAGGTGGCAGGCCACTTACGCAGCACCAATTACCTAGTAGGCTCCAGGCGTAGTCTCCTACACTGAACATTAAACTACCGTGAGACTCACTCATGTTATAAAATATGATTAACTCACGTTTTAAATCGAGTTTAGCTTGACATGTTTCAGGCTAATTCGTAGCTCTTCATCTGGGAGCCGCGGCGGCTGCTGACTTCGCGCGAATTAAGCTAGACTCACATGTTGAGCTGAGCTCGATTAAAAACATGAGTTATCCGTATTTTATAATGCTGGGGCCACACTAACGGGAAATGGCGTTAATTATCGCGTTAATGGAGTCAATCGTATGGTGATAACACGTTTTAACGCGATAATTAACGCCATTTGCCGTTAGTGTGGCCCGGGCATGAGAGTAGTCTCCTACCTCCATATATCACTTCCAACAACTGTCAATGCCGCGGCAAAACAGGCTGTTGCAGTCATCACTCATCACAGCGGCCTGCTATCCTGTCAAATCTATTAAGACTGACTTCTGATCCGGCACCAACCTTCACGACCCCTGTTTATCCAATAGCGAACCTCGCAACATACGGCACTAAATCTTGAGTTGACTATAAACAAGTCGAGTCAATCCGCGAGATCAAAAACAAACAAATCTACGACGCGGCCGGCAGAGGCTGTCAAAAACACATCAAACAAGGATCCCTTCTTTCAATTGCGATCAAACGACGGAATAACGAGCAATTTGCAGGAACTATCAGCCTCCCCCTCCCCCCGCGAGGGGCAGTTTATGGTAATTCGCCCCGCGGCGCTGCCTCGGGGTCGACAACAATACGTAACCGTGGTGTTTACAAACTGTATATGTTTTTCGAAACATACACACTTCTGTAAACATGAACTACGACCAAGTGCGAACTTCACTCCTAATCGTTCCTATCCATTGCAATACGTGGATTTTTCACCCAATATTGCTTTGTGCTTATATGAGAATAGGGTGCGGAAATGCGACATATATTATCAAACCGCGATCAGAAAGGGATTCGAGAGTACCGTTAGCACAATTGTACTTAATAAATCTATCTATCTACTATATAAAAATAAATCGTGTTTTCCTTCCTGACGAAATACCTCCAGAACGCACGAACCGATTTGGCCAATTCTTTTTTT
>BHDV01043897.1:204584-216603 GCA_005406045.1 Adoxophyes honmai | reverse complement strand
ACGTTTCCATACAAAATATGACCGCTCCATTTCCTCTTAATCCAAAAGGTAAATTCTGTGACAAAGAACGGCAAAATTGTTTATTTCTGATGTTAAGCTAAAAATATTACATAATTTACGATCTCCTCTTTGCCGTTTCAAAACTGATTGGGAAGTAAAAATCCTGTTTTCTCACCACTCGTGCTTGTCACGGCCGGTCCGTCCGAAAAGGAACAGATGCGAGTGGTTACCCTTCGAGCGCTTCACGTGTACGCTCCATTCCCCGTCCGCCGTGCCATCCGCGATCGTTTCTTGTTCCTAAAAAAAAAACTTTTTTAATTTCAGACCTTTATTCAGTTTATGAATATGTCAGCCCTATAGAAACGACAGTAAGTAGAGAAACAACTAACATGTAACTATGTTTTTTATTTATTGAGTCGTTGTTCAGTTTAAGGAATATGTACCTACTTATTTTAAACGGCCCGCATGACACTGTAAATTTATAATTTGTAATGCGCCTCTTTTTTGCGTGGGTCAGACTGTTACGGAAATAATACGGTCATTAAACGACACTGAACCTTAAGTGGTCTGTTTTTAGGCTATATTATCAAACTGCGTTGCAGCCAGCGAGTTCCGCGACACGCGATCATAAACTGTTGTGCGGAGTTTAGTAATACAAGGTATATACTGTTAAACAGTGCATCAATCAGTTTCCTTTAAAGACAGTAATGTATTACCAAACATCCACGATGTACCTATTAGACCAGTTTTGTGGCGCGGGAAACTTCGATCTACCAATGATGGTCCGCCTATAGCAAAGGGGGCACAATAAAAAGACAAGATTTTTTTTGACCAAATGTGAAAATTATATGTATAGGAATGTGATTTTTTAAGATTCCTCTATAGTATATAGATAAATTACTCGTTCGGCTACTCGCGGATATCGTTCTGCGCTTCTCGGCGCAGACGGAAACAGCCGATGTGACTTATTTTCTTGGGAATACTGTAATATTATTTCCGATCCGATCCTATGCGAGCCATTAGGTGTAAATAGTATTTTAATTGACATCGTTGCACAACTAGTTAAGAAGCAAAATGCGGGCGCTGTAGCCGAATCCTGCATGGATGATCACCATCCCGACGCTTGAAAGGTGAAATGGGATAAGAGACATTTTATTTGAGTTTAATGGTTGAAATCAGCAAAATATCCAAAAAAATGTCGCTTATCCCATTTCATCTTTCAAGTGTCGATACGTTTTTCGAAGACTTTAAAAACAAGACCAAGTAATAGCAAAGAATACAATCGCTTACAGCTTCGTCAAGCAGTTCCTTTAGTCTCGACATCTCGGTTTCGTCTAGTTCCTCGTCGTCCTCCTTCGTGCTTGATACCGACCCGCTCGCCAACTCTTCTTCGTGTACAGAAGATTCTTCTAACAACTTGTCGGTTGTCGTTTGTGGCTTGTCGGTTGTCGCTTGTGGCTTGTCGGTTGTCGCTTGTGGCTTGTCGGTTTGTATTTCTGGTTCTATCGTTGTGGCCATACTATCAATCCTTTTATCTGGAACACAAAACTCAACTTTGAAGTGGCCAACAGCGGCTTTTTTTTATTGGAGCAGAACCAAATTTAACAGAAATCTTTTGCGACAGTCGCCAATGTCAAATATAAGAGAATGGGCGCAAAGACGGCCATTGCCCCGAAATTAAACAACGTTGAAACTAATTCCTAATAATGATTTAAATGCGAATTTGGTATGGAAAAGTTTTAACCACTTCCATGCCGAGCATTTAGACAGGAGAGCGATAGTAAAACCATACGCATAAAATGCGATGTCGCCGGCAGACTGGTCCGCTCAATGTAACAATTTCTTTAAAATAATCTCAAATTGAAACAAGGGAACGAAGAAGATTGATGAATACCTCTATGCATTTTCCTGACGATGCGATGCCTTAGTCCTTCTTTCCCTATCAATGCCTCGGCTTCCGTATGTGTAATACTGAAACAAATTGATACATAAGTATACTAGTAAGGACTAGTGTAAAAAATATTGACAGCAGATATAACATAGAAGTTTTAATTAATAATGTAAATAAGGACTCTGTATTTTCTTTCACACATTTTTAAACCTATACATTGTTACTAATTGAGTCTCTGAACGTTAACAAAGAACGTTTATTTTACTCCAAAAAACCACCATTAAAAACGTACCTCTTGTCTCTTCTTCTCCACACAAATTTCCTCTTCTTCTCTGGACTGGTGTTCGTCTCTGTGCTCTCTGATTCTTGCTGCAGTTGTTCTTTTTTCTTGGCGTCCGTCGTCGATTCGACGACTTTCTTCTCTGCCACCGACATGTTTTCTCTTTCTAGGATTTGTATCTTTTCTTTCTCGTTCAGCACAATACATATTGGGTACTTTTTGCTCCACTGTCTGAAGTCAAGTAAAAAAGGTACTTCTTAGAAGGCTAAATAGTCCGGTGCAGTGGTTTCAGGTTCGATTCTCTGTTGCGATTTACATGACCAAGTATTAGGTCTTTTCAAGTATGTTTGTCTACATATTTTTATTATTATTACCTACAGCATTATATTACCCTATTACAAATATATTCTGAGAAAAACTTAAACAACGAGATCTCTCTCCAAGCAATGTTATGCCTAGGAACCAAAGCTGGAAAGTTAGAAATATTTTTGCAAGAGTTGAAAACTCCGTCAGCGTTCTTTAGTATGAAACGGTATAAGCTCTTATGGCAATGATCAAGAATAATATATGGGTCAGATTTCATAGCCTCCAGCCAGCCAGCGTCTAATTTTGATATTTGAAATATAGTGGCATTTGTGTAAAATTCAAACTTATAATAAAATTTGTCCTTTATATTTATATTAGACGATAGATGCTTTTGAGAACGCTACACTATTTTAGTCATCTTTCTGCATCCTAGATCTACAAATTATGTAAATTCATTCGCACAAATAACATGTTTGAAAGGTTTCAAAACGGCATTGAGTTTTTATAAAAAAATGCCAACACGCAGCGACATAACACAATAGACAATGAGACATATAAATTTAAAGTTCAAAATGCAGTTAGATATTGTTTTGACATTGAATCGACCAATCGTAGCCAAGCTTGCGGTCAGAGGTGTGAACTGAACTGTTGAGTGAAGTCAAGGTATTTAAATGACATTAGGTGTCGATTACCGATGTAAGTCGATATAAGCAGCTTACGTTTGTATGCGGTGTTTGTACACGCATTTAGGGTTGATTCGACTAATGGAGAATAAGATTTAGCGTGGGTGTATCTATACTTTCGAGAAAAATCATTATGATAAAAATCTTTGCTTTTTCTTTTCTTCAGTTTAGTCAAGCAGGTTTAGTTTAGTGAGGTTTTTTTGTAGTCAATCTTGCCTTACGAACTATAATAGTAGTGTAATTTTTGGAGACGGTGCCAGCCAAGATGCTTGAGTTATCATAATGGAGTAATTATCATTAGTTGAGCCATTAGTTGGTAATTGGGTTAAGCTCAGATGGAAAGAGTATGTGAGGAATTACCAAAGTCTTGGGTTCAAGTCCCAATTCTTGACCATTTTCTTTGTGAAATTAGAGTAAGAACAAACTATAATGAGTTTTTCAAACATCGATTGATACATATAACCATGACTATTTTACGTTTCGCAGGCGCTTTCAGCACAATTTAATGTTTAAAAACAGATGACAGAGGTTTAATAGTGACAGATTTAGTTAGCCTGTCGTCTAAGCATATCTAAACTTGTCCTTACTCGCCTTTTACGACATCCATGGAAGAAACGGAGAGACGTTTCTCTAATCCAACACAGACAAATAAGAAACACTCCTAGGTGATGCTACACCCTGGACTAAAAAAACAGAACAAAATAGGTACCCACTTACCCAATGACTAAATTAGGCATACAGTTGAAAGTGAAATTACGATTACACAATCCACCGACGACACATGCGAGCATTTTAGTTCATCATCGAGTATAATTAGTATTAATTTCGCGGTTGGAATAGTTAGTGTTACGGATGCGGTCGTTGGCCCCGTTCGGCTAAGCTAAGGTCAGTTCGGACAATAAAACATTCTTATCGCTAGATTCATTACCTTGTTAAATGGCCTTAAAATACTAGAGCGTTTTATATTCAGCTATAGGTAAAGTTTGGTAAAGGTAGCGAAAGAAACTAAGACGTTGGAACGAGCCATACCTATTTGGAATATGGAACATCTTGAGACTCGCTCACAATGAAAATTTAGGATTTGGGTTCATAAGGTTTGAAGTGCTTAGATAATTGGTAGTTGGTGAAATAGGTAAAACGGATATATTCACGTCTTTATACTGAGGTTAGCTCGACATGTTTCAGGTCAATTAGTGACTCGTCATCGGAAGCGACGCGCCACGGCGGCTGCGGTTAGACGCGCGCTCTAACCGCGTAGAAAAATGTCAAGCTAATCTCTATGTGTATAAAGACGAGTGTAGGTATTCGTTTTATTTCACTGGGAGTCTTTCGGTAGTTTTATTACTAAACGTCTAGCAAATTCAGGGTAACCGGATGGTTAAACGTGATATTGCAGTGGCAGGTTGCTAGCCCATCGCCCACAATACACTAACCCTTTCCCAGAGTCGACTCTTACGACACCCACGAGAAGAAAGGGGGAGGTGGCACTGGATTTTTGAATTCATGTGCTCTGCCTACCCCTCATGGGAATACAGGCGTGAGAATATGTGTGTATGTATGTATGTATGTTATTACTAAACAATGGCGTTAAAATCCGTGGGGTATATTTTATCCCAAAACATTTACAAACTAAATGTCCATCCATGCGGAGCCGGGACGAGCGGCTAGTGTGAAATTATTTTGCACGCAACGTAATGGTTAATTTTATATCTCGCTATCTGACTTGGAAAACATAAAGAGCAACAATAAACAACTAATTACTTGCGCTAAGATAGTACAATATAGAGCATTGTGTCGTTATTGAACAGAAATAATAAAGAATCAAAACAACTAGTGAACTTATCTATGACTTAAATGCATGATACCTACATGTGGCCTTTACATAATTACTTAGTTATAAAAATATAACACGAGATGTTATTGAATACCTATTACGAATCAGTACGTGCAATTAATACAAAGAAGTTACACAAAGATAAGTTTTTTTTGGTAATACGTTTATGGGCGTGAACAAATTCACTGTAACAATAGTTAATGCGTCAATAGAATAGGAAGAAAGGACTTTAAGTTATATAGCACCACACGAATAATGCTGTCATATATTATACGTGTTCATTATATTGGCAGAGAAGGTTTCAAGGCGAACCGGGTCAAAGTATCATCGTGTTAATGTTTCATTCAATTTCATCCGAATATTATGCAAGAGCGCGTTATTCTCCCATATTTTTAAATTCAAGCTTTGCTTAGGATAAATTTTAGGTATAAAAGGTAGGCAAAACACAGGCTTCCACGCTTCATTTCATGCTTCGTATCCATTTCAAGTATAATTTTAGATTTTAACACAGATATTGAACATTAAACTACCGTGAGACTCACTCATGTTGAAAATTTAACGGATAACCGTTATTCGTTATCCGTTAAATTTTCAACTTTAACACAGGTGTTAGGGGGTATAATAGTGGCAGGATGCTAGCCTGTCGCCTAATCCACTCCCTAAACTTATTTATAATTAGTCGCCTTGCTTTATGCTAGGTCATTTTATAATAACAAGATAGTTAACAACGATTTTACGAAGCGTATAATTCGGAATACACGGATCGATGGACATACAAAATATATTGTAAGGGTTTTCAAGTTTTCACACAGATTTTTATACATAATAATTATGTACTGGTTTATAAAAATATATCATTAATCAGGGTGTGTAATGAATGGTATAATATTTTTTTATATATTTTCATTTGATATAATAATATTTGATATAATTTCAAAGGATATAATCACTCATTTTATATAATAAACGATTGGCATAATTTTAAAATATCTATTTCTATTTCATATAATAATCATTTGGCATATCCATTATTTTTTATAAACATCATTTAGTATAATCATCGTTTGAAATAAAGAACATATTGTAAAAGTGACAATTATACCGAACCTAACCTTAGCTTCTTTTGTGGTAGCACTTAGTTTTGAGCACAGGCAAGGGGTTCAAGGGCGAGTCGACGAAGCCCCGCTGCCGCGGGGCTTCTATTTCCGCTCTAAGGGATCACAATGTACCTAACGAACCTAACCATGTGGCTGTACGAATCGGTATGTAGGTTTTTTGTGGCGGGGGGCTACGCCCCCCGTGCCCCCTTCGTGGGGGGCTTCGCCCCCCCTTCCCCCCTTTACACTGCTGTCTGCTTTAGTTGCTGCCTTTATGGTGTCCGCTTGTGTATGAAATTAACTTAATATCATAAATTAATTATAGGAAATATGGATTATTTTATAAATATGTTATATGAAATATGCATTATACTAAAAGTATGTCATATGAAATATTATTCGATCAAATGATCATTATTTGAAATAATAATTATATTATATTTAATTATATCAAATGTTGTTATTTGATTCAATAATTATATCAAAGGGCGTTATAGCGACTAATATTATATGAAATATTTTTATAGCGGTCGTTACGCACCCCATTAATCATTATATCTAGTCCGTTAGTTCATCACGAAAAAATATGAGACAGTATTTTATGATTTATGAAATAACTAGCTTTCCGCCCGCGGCTTCGCCCGCGTGGAACTCGGTTATATTGCGGTATAAAGCACAACTATAAGAAAACTTCTCGTTTTAAACGACACACAGCGTCATCGATCTATCATCTATCGATCGGTCATCGATCGATATCGATCTATCAAGCAAACTATATTTTTGTTTTCCCTCGGGAACATCAATTTTTCCGGGATAAAAAGTAGCCTATTATTTAATCCGGACTTCTATCTTTACGTCTGCAAATTTTCAAAGCAATCGGTTCAGTAGTTACGGCGTGAAAGCGGAACAAACAAACAAACTCACTTTCTGACTTATATTAGTAAGGATTAGACATAGACAAAGGTATTATAGATTATAGATCATCATAACTCTGGAGTGGGGGCTTGTGGGGGATTGTACCTCGTAGTGACGGGACTCGAATCTTTAGAGCACTGTATCCTCGTCATTTCTTTATTGTCAAATAAAAGAAAAAATACGTATACAACATTTTTTGGTAATCTATCCCCAATTCCTTGAATTATTTAACTCAGTTCACAGGAACACCGGAATATAAACTTACTATAACTTACCTTTTCTTCACGAGTCCCTTTGGCAGCAGTATTACTCGTGCTCCCGTTAAATTGTACAGTCTATGTTGATAGAACACCACTTTTTCTATTTTCTCATCCCACAACGCCCTTTTCGCTATTTTTGTCGTGGTGTAAGATAATCTTAAATTGCAGCCTAAAACAAATAAAATTATCTATAACATTTATAGCTAAGGTGATAAGCGAAATCGATTCATAGGATAGATAAAGAATTTTAATGAAAACACTAATCAGTCAGATAGAAATGGTGCCCTGAGGTTTCTGATAAAGTTATATTTGTATAATTTACATCCACAACTGAGTATTTAAACCAAACATACGAATATACCTATCACGAAAAATTAAAAAAAAGACTACTTTTCCCTGACACGGGGTAATTTAAATACCTTCTAGTTTCACGTACGCAGTCACGGTTTTGTTGATGTGATACGTATACGGATCATATTCCGGGACCCTGTAATGGTTTATCCAACCCTGAAAAGAAAGCAGGTTTACTAATTTAATTCCAACATAAAGTAAATTCATGAAAAACTCTGTCAGATTCAAAACTCGATTAAACAATTACAGAATATTAGGCCGATATCTCAGTACGGACCCTCATACTGTTTCGGCTTGCGACACGATCAATCGCCAATCACCAATCACCGGGCTTTTAATTATATCCTCACAATGTCATCTATCGTAAGTGTGTATCGTAAGTGCACAGCTAGTGACAAATTAAAGATTTGTAGACAAGTATTACCTCATATTTCTTCAAAGGCCGGTACTCTTTTATACTAGGAATGGTGTACGTAGGAGGCATAGCACTGCTCCGTTTCAACTGGAAGAAACTGGGCCCAGGGTCGCTGTCACTGAAGTAGTTGTCCAGAGTCCACTGTTTCAAGTTGCTCGCGAAGCAAAACACCCAGAGACCCATGAGGAACCCATTCCAGACGTTCGAATTGGGGAACAGGATGTAGTTCACAACAACCAAGAAGGTGAGGATGTACATTGAGTAGTTCAGGAAGTAGTGTTTTGTCATTTTAGCTGATTCTGGTTTCCTTATATTGTTGTTGCTTGGCGGGAGGTTGAAATTGGCGGGCGTTATGGGTCGTTGGACTCTCTGGGGGTGTATTTCTGTGGGGTTGTCGGGAATGTCTTTGGAGAGGGGGCTGATGTCACCGTAGAGGTCTATGTTGGTGTCCTCGAGAGCTTCAACGCCGGATTCCACTTCCATCATGCTACTGTCGTCTAGCAAGTCTCCGGTGCCGTCTATCGACTCACTATTAGCTAGAAAAATTATAATTGAATGAAATAGGCGTACCTGGACTTTGTACCCTATCGTTCATTGTACATAAGTCGTTGATCCTTTCACACATGCTTGTACGTCTAAAATGAATCAGACTGCGAGTCGAGTCGCGGGCGAAATAAACCACTCGCCATTTCTGATTATTTCAGTCAATGGTTCAATTCAAGTTAGTACAAATGCTATAAATGAAAACATACATTTTCATACTGTTTATAAAGTTGTCGGGCACAGTAGATCGTGTTCAGTTATGAGACTTTTGGCAACATGTGTGAAATATTTCTGACGTGCTTGAAGGAACTTACCTAAATTCTTATGTGTATCATCACTAGATTCAGAGTTATTCTTTTCTAAAGGAAGACTTATTTCCCGTTCAGTGGGTTTTGCCGTGATGGGCTGCGTCATCTCCGACAGATTCTGAATACTACTGTCGAGCGAGGAAACCTGCGTTGAATAACTCGGTTAATATTGAACTTTCAAACATTTTGCAAGGTTGCAAACAGTAAGGTTGCCAGACTAAAGCGGCGATTACACTACGTTGCTCATCTAATGCGACACGAGTTTCAAACTACTTTGGTCAACGAACGTCGCCTTTACAGGTCAGCCGCAGGATGACCGCCGTGACAGCTCTCGCTCGACGCATGCAGCCGACTATAGTGTCTTTTACACTGTTGCGATCAAGGCTTGCAGCACGCGGCGAATGACTCAACGTAATTGCCGCTTTAATTGTGTGAGAAAAGTTTGGAAATCTTGGACTAAGGGATCACATTGTAGCCACACCTAAAGATGCGTCACATAACGTTCCGCAACTTCGTTCGACATTTGAAACAAATGTTTTACACTAGTCATTAAACTCCGAATAACCTGTTGCTGACGCATGTAATGGGCTAATTCAGAGAGTGGTCGCGAAGCGGAGGTTAATTGTCTGTAATACTTGAACATAATGAATTAGCACATAGAGAAATGGCCACACAACTGGCTATTTCACTTTATCGTTTCTAGTTCAAATATTGTAATCAATACTGCTTCTGCGTTGTTGACAGAAACAGCTTTAGTTACTGTAGTGAAATGAAATATTGAAGCCACATTCAGATATGTGCAGTCAAACCAATCGATTACCAATGCACTACAGAACATTGTCTCAATAAACATAACAAAGACTTCCCTTGTAGAGCAATGCAATATCACTTTGACATTCACTGTAAATAAGTTCTATGATGGGCCAGGAATCAATTGGTACTACATATGTATGTATTTTAATGAGTCTAAGATGTAACAGAATAAACTCGGACATTCATCTTGAATTGGAACAGAATTATGTACAGTGTTTTAAAATATGCACCACTGAAAGCAAAAGTGCAAGGAAAATAGTAGAATGTTATTCAGTTTTTGTGCAAGGTCAATAAATCAAATAATATAATAATAAATAAATTAAAATTAAAATTTTTGTAGAAGAATGAATACCAAGATGGATAGAACTGTGGAGGCTAAATTGAACAAATACTTGTGTATACAAAAAACAAGATGGCTGTTGTTTTTACATGACTGTGCCACACAATTGACCATGATTCATACTTTGTCATGTTGGAATAGACAGTTGACTATTTACATAGATGAATAACACAATAATTAAATACACTCAACATGAAAAACCTCTTTTTGAAATGCATTAATTTAACATTTTGAAACAAAGAAGTTGAAAGAAGACTTAAAAAAGACTTAAAGTGACTGTTTAAGTAACATAATTTGCATAAGTTTTACCTGATTGTCAGTGTCACCCACACTCTGTTGGTCCGAGTCTTTGATGGCAGAGCTTTCTTCCGAGTCAGACATAGAGTTCTCTCTTGGCACAGATTTCTCCTTTGTTTCTAACATAAGAGCATACATATTAAACTACAGGTATGCATTTACTTTTCACAATTAATTTTAGATATTGAGTATGTCATAAAAATAAATCAATGAAGTCTAAAATCTAGTACTAATTGGTATCTATTGCTACATGCAAAACTAATAGCTAAGCACTCTTACCTTCAACAGAACGAGTTTTAATATCTTCAACAGCCTGAGCTATTTTGAATTTGAAGTCATGGAATATCTTCCATGTCTCATTACTGCCCTCCTTTGAATCTATGGACCCCTCAGAAGTAGTGTTCCTCTTCCCAAGTCTATTTAGGTACTCCTTCATAGGAGAGGAGGACACTTCCTTGGGGGGATTGGCTGGTTTTGCCTCCTCTGCTGGCTTCACCTCAGTCTTCGCATCTTCAACTTTTTCAGCAGCCTTCTCAGGTCTAATAGATTTAAAGTACTTGTCTAAAATGGAGGAGCTCTTGTCTGTTTTCTTGGGGCTCGCGTTTTCGCTTTGGCCACTGGGAGAGGGCTCACATTGAGGAGTGGGAGGGTCATCATCACACATATGGTACAGTTCCTCCAGTTCCTCATTGTTCGCATTGTACCTAAAGGACAGTGTGGCGTTCGGGGATTTACCTGAAATAATCCGCGCTTTAAACTACACGCTCACTACAAAAGCAACACAACAACTATAAATAAACTTACGCATTACTAATAACAACAACTAAATCTTTGGTTTCTTCTTACCGCTGTACTTACGCATAATTACCATCACTAGCTTATTAATAAGACTGTACAACAACTCTCAAGTGCGTAGTGCAACGAGTTTTCTGTTATCGTCTCCGTTGTCAAAGAAACAAAAAAAGCGTATGTTTACTGATAAACACCGGTTCCAGGAATTGCTATTGCGCAAGACTATGTCAAAGCTGATCTTCACATATTATCCTATAGGACCACATGCGGACCAAGTTTAAACTATTGTGAAATATTTTTTCGGATATTTCTGCTTACATACCTGAGCCGGACACATCCATATTTAAAGGAAATACAACACTACACTCATTACGACCTAACAAATACAGTCATTTTCACTAAATACTACATCCACCTTAATTATTTATTTATAATACAAATTGTAAAGTTCAAGGAATCTCTTTATTCTAATTTTTTTATCAATCGCTCAACAAAAATTGTTTCTGTTCATGACGTGACGTGACAAACAAAACGTCAAAAGTTTTTTTTATTAGGTTGTTTACCTTGTGACATGTGCACAACAAAATTAAAGCTATTACTACACGTAAAATCTATCCATTTTAAGATGCGAAATTATGAACCAAAATTAACTTTTAATAGTAACTCAAAACAGTGCTTTGTTTTTACTATGTAATTTATGTTTATCTCATAGAAAATCTGTCAGGCTTTGCTTTATTTTTCAACCACGGACATTTTTATCAAATTTATGAAATCGGTATCGGCATGACGAAGGCAAAATCGCGCATCACTACGGGGGCGTTCCACCTGGGGCCCACAACGCCCTCGCCCACGACCGCAGAATCTACCATTCCACTTGGGAAAAAACGACGCGGG
>BHDV01043897.1:185981-202535 GCA_005406045.1 Adoxophyes honmai | reverse complement strand
TGTGACAGGTGACGTTTAAGTGAAAGCCCACTCCGACCCACCTATATTTTGCGGGCGAAGTGGGCGCGACGTGGTCGCGAGCAATAACGTCATCTGTCACGTCAAATGATTCGCCCACAACGACCGCGGGCGCCAAGCGGAACGCTGAAGAGGGCGATGTGATCGTTGTGGGCGCCTTGTGGAACGCGCCCTACAACTTCTGTCGAGTTCGCAACGCGACGTGACGTCTGCTGTCAATGTCAAAACAGCTTAATTTCCGTCGTATTGTGGTCAAAACATGTACATGACAAATACTCTTCATGGATTAATCATTTCAATGTTATGTTGTTCAAAATAATGGGACTTCAATGTAATATTTGTGTTTATAAGTAATTTTAGTAACGAAAAAAAATGAAGGGCTTATTGTTCATAACGCTATTTGTGATCGGGTCGAATGGCCTCGGGACTGTAGTGGACAAAGAGTCGAAGGTTCGTGAGAGTGGCGCCGAGTGCAGTGCATTAATTATTAAAGCTTCCATAATGGATTGTAGTGGTGGTGACGGAGTTGTATTTACGTGAGTGTTGTGTTTCACAGAGCACTGAGTTGTCCCGGGCGCTGGATGACCGGCCTCTGTTGTTTGCCACGCTGGGAGGCGGCATGGTGGCGGTGGAACACCTATCAGGGAATATTATTTGGAAACTTAAGGATGGTAAGTGGTTAATTCCAAACTAAAGGAGCATACTGGTGTAACGTGTTCAGACACACGCCCACACAGGTGTGCAGGTTCACTTCGAACTATTTTCAATTAATTTCATCATTTACTCAAGTAACACACTTCTCTGAAGTATATTTCTACTAATATAAGCTATTTTACAGTAACAAATGTCTTCTCAAGGATAACATATTTATTTATAGGTACTTTGTTATTGTCAGTGTTAATATATTCACTTCATATTAAATTAACCTGTCTCTCAGCCAAAATTTTAAAACCACTAAATAAAACAAATCACATATTTGAATTAGATTAAACACCATTAAATGGCCTGACTTATTGCAGTTGGGTCAAGACAACATAATTTCCAAATACCTTGGCTAGCCTATCGGTTACAGTTATAATTTTCTGCGTTTTTTTCTTACATACAAAACAGCCTAAGTGCTCTGAAAAACAAGATTTCAAGTAATTGAGATCCTCCTCTCTTTTAGAGTTTTTAAGGGTACCAGACCAGCTTATATTAATTGTACCTCATATTCATATTACACACTTTCTTCTTCATCCTTGTTTACTCATAAAGTATGTTCTGGAAGCAGATAACAACATTCAAAACATATTAAATAACAGATGTGTACTCTTACTATGTGTACTCTTATTATGTCACTAAAGTCGCACCTGTGATAACATTTTTGCCCACTATGTAATTGGTATTTAATAAATTGGCCTGGTTCTACATTGTTTTACTGAAACAATTTACTAACCTGATGGCACAAAATAAACTGAAATAAAAGTGAATCTTGAACATAAAAATCAAAAAGTTTTCTCTCAAAAATTGTCTGGCCACCCTTCATTCTTCATCTTCTTCATCACCCTTCTTCTTTTTTACCTTTGTAAAACATGTTACAGTCCGGGGGTTTAATTTAATGTGGCAATATTTGAAATACATAGTTAGGTTCCATTCACACATTGTTTTTGCATGGAATGCATATTTATAATTATGAGTATGTAGAGAACTATATTTACTACATATAATTTTATCAAAATTACTACCCATATGATTGAAACAGTGTCATAAAAATCATACATTATCATTGAAATTCCCCCAGTTTTAAGCAGATAAAGATTAATACAATGCCTTGTAGTGATAACTAGGTTTCGGGTTAATTTAAAAACATAAGCAGATAAGGCATGGAGATAATGATTGGGGCATAAAAACCAGAAAAGTATCAACTTAATACATAAAAAAGTATTTAGATTAATTGAATGGTAAATATACTGCTTTTTGTATGATATATTTAATATGCAAGGTTAATTTAGAGTTAAAAATTTACAAAGTATACAATTAAAATTAAAACTGTATTTAACTTTTTGGCACTTGGGTATATTTAGACCTAAAATGTAAATTGATACTATAATTAGAGTAATAAGAGGTTTAACATTAATTGAAATCTCCCATAATACATTAGGTGTCAGATTTAGAATCACACTTCTGTTTTTCTTTTGACTTTCTGACTTAGTAATTGCTGTGATTGGCAAACAAGTTGGCCAAATTTTAAGTGATGGGGTAAGTTCGTGCATCGCTTTTATCAGGTAACGGCAGTACGCGAAATCACCCCCCCCCCCACATCACTTAAGATCTGGCCAAGTTTTTAACGACCAATTTAATGGAGTACAACTTGCTTTTATGATATGCACTGCAGTCATATGATGTACCGTTTTAAGTGATTTATGATTTCTCTGTAGAGGACAGCCATAAAATAGGTATAATTATCTGTGACCATCATTAAGCTATTTAGATTTCAGATAAAAGGTTTTCATAGTCTCATTTGTTTGAAAAGCCATATTTCATAGTTTAATAAAAAGTTTATACCTATCAATGAATTATATTTAGTTGCGTAACTCGGCGTCGTTTCTTCGTTATCATAACACGTATTTATGGAAATAATGTGTACCTAAGCTAAATTTAAATTTGATACCAATCGCCACATATGTATTTACTTTATCACTGAAAAAAAATACAGGTCAGGTAACCTATCTATGAAGTTTAATGCTGACTTGCGTTCACTAGGTGCTTTTGCATTAGCTAAGTCTACTACCCATTAAGCTTTTACAGGCTTTAACAGGCTTTTACAGTGAATCTTAAACCCCTTTGTGATGCAGCGCTATCTCCTGAAGAGGAACTCAAGAGGCCTTTCATACATCGCGTAAAAATAAGACATTACTGAGGGCGTTTTTAGTATCATGCGGATTTACTCACGCACGCGGGATTGGCCCTCATGCGTAAACTTGTAAAGTACGTAAGCGACACATATTCTTGACATTGATAATTTTTGAACACGTCTATACCATTATGCAACCCATGGAGAACTGAAACTCAAACCTGCGTATGATCCGCAGCGTGAAAGTTTATGCAGGCAGGCCAATCCCGCATGCGTGAGTAAATCAGCGTGAAACTAAAAACGCCCTTATTAAAAGTACTTACAAAAATATCTCGTATATTGTTGTAGAACCGGTAGTAAAGGTGCCAAACCAGCATGACAGCCTCATGCCCCAGTTCCTACCGGACCCTCGGCACGGCTTCCTCTACATGTACGGGCCCAGGGGCGACCAGCAAATGCTGAAGAAACTGCCCCTGACCATACCAGAGCTGGTTGCCAACGCTCCCTGCAGGTCTACCGAGGGCATACTGTACACAGGGAAGAAGAGCGACACGTGGTTCATACTGGACCCTTTGACTGGGTCCCGGGAACATGTTTCAGGTAACCAAATGTCCAGAACGATGAGTGAGGGGTGAGAGAGCAAGTAGGATTTCCACGAGTCTGGCTGCCCTCTCACTACACGATGTTTGCCATCAAGCCTTTTTATGCGCTTTTATGCCAGAATGGTCGTGGTCATGTCAAAGATGCTTACGACACAGCAGCTCTTGCGACCTGTCGCCACATGTAAAGAATTCGGGTGATTTGCTTAAAGACAGTTTAGGGGGTTGACCCGGACGGTTGACCGGGGGTCTGAAGGGCTCCAGGGCTCATAGAGTCCCATTTTTTGTCATTTCCCATGTTAAGAGCAAAACATCAAGACTTGCTCGGGTCGCTCAGTAGGCTAAAGCCGGCCCTGCATTATCGTAAATGTAGAACTAGTTCAAGTTATTAGCTCACGAATCCTAACTAATACTATAAATCGGAAAGTGAGTTTGTTCGTTTGTTTGTTCTGCTTTCACGCCGTAACTACTGAACCGAATGCTTTGAAATTTTGCAGACGTAAAGATAAAAGTCCGGTTTAAATAATAGGGTACTTTTTATTCCGAAAAAAAATGATGTTCCCGAGGGAATTTTCGCTTTATACCGCAATATAACCGAATTCCACGCGAGCGAAGCCGCGGGCGGAAAGCTAGTAAAATATATACTTGCATTTAAATAAATACGCTTTTATACACACTTGACCGGCGATTGCATTTTATCTCTTAAATTTGATTTGACTAAAAGATAAACTATTCTGAAACTACCTAACTACGCTAAATGCTATCAACATTATATAATTTCACTTCGGAAATTTCATTAAAAACAAAAGTTATTTGATTTAAGTGCCATCACCTATGATTTAAGTGATATACCTGTAGGTCCTTTTCGGAACACAGGCGTTATGATTTTGTATACTATGTTAAAACATTTTCCTAAATAGCTATATCACTTTTATTTCCTGACTTACGGGACAGATTAATAACGTAAAAACAATCAAATTGTCTCAAGTAACGGGTGATAACAAAAAAATGAGAATATATTTTTAAGGAATTTAAAAGAAACTCTTGCGATGTTTTTGAAAAATAATTATAATTGTAGAATATTTACAGGTATAAGTGTATAATAATGTTAATGGACATTGGCATAGGGTCCGTGGTCAGCTGTATTTCGGAGCCTGGACAATATGTTAGTACAAGACCGCTGGACGGCGTCTTTGTTCATCTTCCGCACACATGTCCTTATTTTTTATTAATTGGGCACAGTTATCTGCTGTCCAATTTATTTTTATACACCAAACTGCTCAAATTACCGAAAAAATCTTCTATCGGGCGATATTGCGGAAGATATGTCGGGTTACGAGTTTTTAGTACAAATGGGTTGTTATTTGCCTCTAGGAATTGCAGCGTTTTTTTGCATAGTGCGAAGATACTTTGTCGGGCCAGAAAACATATTCTCCATCTGCATGATATTTACGAATAAAAGGCAACAGTATTTTTATCAGACACTCGTTTTCGTACACTTTTTGATTGACCGCCAGACCGCTTGGCTTGAACCACAGTTTTGATATACCCCTTTCAGAAATGGCTTCATACAGCATAACTTTTTGCTTAAATTTGTGCTTGCACTTATGCTGTATGTGCTCTGGTGTAGTAGAAACATCGCTGGTATAGTACCGGTCATTTCCAGGAATATGGGTTTTACTCAAAGGAAAATAACTTTCATCATCTAAAATAAACGATTTCCCGTTGTAATTTCGCGTCATCTAACGACATTGCGACATAACCGTCGATATTTGGTCGTCTGTGTATTCCGGTGCCCTCACCTTCTTTCTGCATTTCAGGCCGATCTTTTTTAACGATTTACAAACGTACGGTTGAGTACAGTTGTATTTTTTAGCGGCATCTCTTTGGCTTATGGCATCGTTATCGTTAAAATTTTTGTGGAGTAACTTCAACGCCCTCTTGGTCATAATCTTCGCTGGTCGACCGCTGCCACCTTTTCGAGCTATCGTCAAGGATGCTAAAATTCTATAAATGGTAGAAATTGGCACGTTTTCCTCCATAAAATGGTCCTCTGTGAACTTTTTACCGAGACAAATGTTAGAATTGTAAAAGTTTACAACGCGTAGTCTCAAAGCTTCTTGTTTTGATGCCATTTTCGACAAACAAAACGGATTTTGAAAAAAGAATACACATTATATGATTCATAAAAGAGACAACAACATCTTTTAGAACAAACTTTTTTTTAATGTTGAAAGTATTCATATTAGAGCTGCCAAAAAGTATTCTCATTTTTTTGTTATCACCCGTTACATTAATTAAAAACGACATATTTTTTTAGGTTTCGACAAAGCGAAGATATTTCAGAGTAATGAGGAAGATACGTGTTTCCCGGATAAAAAGCGGGGCATTTATGTGGCTCGCACGGAATACAACATACTCATGCATGATTCCAAAAACGAGGATCAGAAGTGGAATGTCACTTTCTTCGATTATTCCTCCCTTGCAATGGGAAAGGAAATGATGAACGATTACGGTAAGTATTTCTACTTAGAATTTGTCATGAGATTGTTTTTGGTACTATGGTAGATGTAGGTTTAATATTCTAAGATAGTATTTGTGGTTTTAGAATTAAAATTATGTACGCGTTATATTCAAATTTGTTTAAAACGATATCGTTGTTGTGGCTTTGTCGTGCAAAAATTATGAATTTTCCTCGTTATTACTTCCTCTTGGATAAGACTAAACTTGCTTACGTAAATTCAATTTGTGGTTTATTTACTTGCAGCAAATGTTAGAAACATTTATAGATTATATGGATGTAATTTTAACGGTTTTTTAGTAAAATTAAAAAAAAATCTCTCTTTAAAAATAATGTAAAAAAATTGGCAAAAATACTTCGAAACAAAAAACCACGTACTCAAACGTTAAATCACTGTCAAACTGCAATAAGTTTAAAACACGAGACTGAAAGAAAAGTAAATATTTTCCGAAAGATTAGTTTTCGTTCGTTGACCTCACCATGCCCGCACTTCGCGTGTTTCAGCTATCGTTATCAATGTTTCGCCACCTTGCTCCCGCCATTAGCTTTACCTCGTTGCCAAGTCTAAACGAAACTTATACATGACTTTGCTTTTAAGGTATAATTCACTTCACGTCAACTTCCAACGGTCGTGTGATGTCGTTCGACCGCAAGACGGGCGATCTCGTGTGGTCGCACCACTTTGAGACGCCAGTGGTCGCAGCTTATCTACTGGACAGGGATGGACTCATATCCGTGCCCTTCAATTCTATTGGTGACGACACGCTTGATCACATAATGGAGGATGCCACTACTCTAAGCAACGGGCAAGGCATAAAGAATTCAAACATAGAGCTGTAGTGAGTATTTGTAATATTTCTTTATCTATTTTATGTCGCATGTTGCCGTAATGATGTCACCTGGATTCCTCGATAAAAGTGTGTCTTTCTAGGACATAAGTCCCCAGTAAGTTAGTATGTTACGCAGTTGTGCGCAAGTCTGCTGAATGTAACATGAAATCTACATTACAACCTTTTTCTAAGCAACTGTATCGCTAGTTGTAACGTTAGTTAGAATGCTTATAGGTGTTCCAAGTCCTTTTTGACACAGACATAACTTTTATTTACAGCCCGACTCTTTACGTCGGTGAGCACAACCACGGCCTCTACGCTTTGTCGTCCTTAGTGGACAAAAACACAGTGACTATTACCACTGGCCACACACAACCGCTGCTACTCGAAGGACCAACAGCAACAGAAAATAAAGCAAACACACATAAAAATAACGCCGAAAACACGTACGAGCCGTTCAAAAACGTTCACTACAAACTCAACGATTTGAACGTGCACGTGGCGGCGCCGTACTTGCTCCTCGGACACTACAAAGTCCCAGAACTGACGACGTCGTGGTCACCGTCGTTACCGAACACGAACTTTTTAAACGTTCATAATCAGAACAACGCCATCAAACTTATAAACGGCCAGGTTCATTCGGACGCGGAGAATGACGCGGAGAACGAAACAAATGAGAAATCGATTTCTATGCCAGTATCAGTTGGGGTGCAGACTGAGGAATTATTCGAAGGGTTCAACTTCAGACCCGATTTGTGGTACAAGCAAGGCTACGTGTGGCTGCATCAGCAAGAAAACAAAGCCCTCAAAGTGGCCCTGATCATTCTGGTTGGATTAGTCATCACCATGTTCTGGTATCTCCGCTATCAGGTAAATATGTGTGGCTATGTTATTGATAAGTATCTGATAGTGGAACTGTCTGAAAGTGTGTTCGATATACGAAGGGTATTAACTGATCCTAATCTCTACTACGTATGGTACATTACCAAGCAATCACATTACCCACGAATAGCTTTGCTTAATGACATGGAGGCGAAATGAGACTGGCGGATAGTACGTAATCATTTAGCCCTGGAGATTTGGTAGTTTATCGAAAATTCACTTTACGTTTATTGATAGGTTGATAACAGGAATAATATGTGCTGAGTAGAAACTTTATCAAAAGGGATATAAACTAGGTATCATCATCATCCTTAACTTAGGCCTAAGATAAGATGACTCTTGTCAGCGTAACTTTACCAGTTCTCTACCCTCCATGGCAGAACCCAGAGCGCTGCTTTGCGGCAGGTTTGGCGACATAGATTATTTAGTGAAATAAAACGGATACACTCACATCTTTATATCGAGATTAGTAGTATGTAAGTATGTATGTAACTCTTTATTGTACAAAATAAACACATGACAAAATAACAAGTATAAAACAAAACACAAGTTCAAAGGCGAACATATCCCTAAAGGGATCTCTTCCTGCTGACCTTCAAGCGATTGACAAAACATATGAAATTAGAGTAGACACACAATGAAAGTTGAGAAAGAAATAAAATAAAATACCATTAACCTAAGTAATTAAATATATTATAATTTACATACTACAATAAATCTAGACATACATATGCAAGTACATAAAATACACATTATAATAATACATAATAGACTAATACATACAAAAATAAATATACTACTTTCAAATACATAAACCTACAAGTTTACCTACACTATCCAGAATACAGACAACACCGCACACGTTCAGGAGGAGCTGTCGAGCCAGTACTTCCACAAACGATTCCGCAGGGTCGCAACGGTCTGCGATTTCTTGATATCACCAGGTAACAGATTCCACAGCCGGACAGCATGCACAGAGAAGGAATTGGAGTAGGATTTGGACTTAACGATAGGAAACGCAAGAGAGAGATTGTCACTCGACCGTAATCGATTCCCGGAACCGTCGGCCAAGTAACTAAATCTCTCTGCTAGGTAGTTCGACATGTTTCGGGTCAATTCGTGACTTATCATCGGGAGATCGCGAAACGCGCACTGCGCGCCACTGCTCTTCTCACTACCCATATTTTCGCCATCACATTCACTTTTATTGTCAAACGTCGGATAGAACAACACACTAACAAATCTATGTCGAGCTAATCTAGATATAAAGACGTGAGTGTATCCATTTTTATTTCACATGAAAAATGAAAAAAGTAGTAACATTACTGTGTTGAGTTGTGACTTCGCGCTAGTTGACATTAGGCAACATTCTTCAGAGATGTTTGTTTCTCCCGAGCTACTTAACGCAGCAATTTCCTCCATTTGTTTGAGCAGCTGCGAGGAATATTTCTTATAAAACACTCGTACGGCGAGTCACGCGTTTACGCTGTTTCGAATAATTAGCAAGCCTAATTGGTTATGAAAATGCAGTACTAACATCTTGTGCCGTAAAAACTGCGAGAATTGATTATAGTTTATTATATGGCAGCTTAGTTAATTGGCACTTCACATTTTACGCGTTAGTGAAGAAGTTATAAGAACAAGGATTTTTTGAAATTTCTATTCGTTAGATTGGAATCCGTTTATAATGACATCGAAGGGAATTGCCGAACACACCATAATAAGCGGACGTCGTACAAAGCGGTTTGTAAAAAAATATATTGCCATTTTCGATGTTAGGTAGGCAATATGAACAAAATAATCATAACAGTTATTTTGTAGCCTTGTTCGAAACGATAATAACTAACCACGTGGTAAGCGTCGTCGAGAATCAACAAATACTAGGTACCGAAGGCGTAAAAAATCATTTCGGTTTAATAACCGACTATTTTTAACAAATTAGGTCCTGTAATCAGTAAATAGTAATAAATAGTAAAATAGGTGCGTAATAGCGTGATTAGAGAGAAGTGTGGTCTGAAAGAGAGTATTGTAACAAGGGTAGAGAAAGGTATGCTGCGTTGGTTTGGGCATGTGGAGAGAATGGATGAAGCAAGGGTATGTAAGCAAATTTACAAGGGAAGTGTGTTGGGGCAAGTCGGTCGAGGGCGCCCTCGAAGAACGTATATCGACCAGATCGGCGATGTGCTAAAGGGAGGCCAAATTAAGAGTACCCGAAACCGTCGAGCGTGTATGACGAGAGTGATGAATGTTAGTGAAGCGAAAGAAGTATGTCAAAATAGAAGCGAATGGCGCTCTGTTGTCTCTGCCTACCCCGCAGGGAATAAGGCGTGACGGTTATGTATGTATGTATGTAATCAGTAAATTTAGAATTTTTCACTAGTCGGTTTGATCCGTTTGATGGTGATGACGATTATGAAATAGTGCGGTTCCTCAGCAGGTGACGTGACATCACGGCCCTATAAAATAGGTGGAGTGCAAAATTTTGAAATCGATTTTTTCAAAAATATGTCCCACGTCTTTATATGCCTGTGCAGATACATTTCATTATTTTCATTACATATTTTTTTTTATTTTGTAACGTTTCGTATGCTCTGCCTACTCCATTTGGGAATACAGGCATGATGTAATGGTCGGCTTCGCATTTTACTTCGATCATTTATCTTCGAGAAATGGAAGTTTTTTTTTTTTTATCAGCCTATTATTGTATCCCACTGCTGGGCAAAGGCCTCTCCTTTTGACCTCCACAACTCTCGGTCTTGCGTGATGTCAGGCCAGTCCGCCGCGTACGAGATTTAGTGCAATTTAATGTCTTTAGATAATTTAAATAAACCGCAGAACGAAAGCAGATAAAACGATCACATGAATCAGTTACAATAATAACAACCATTACATGTTTGCGTACTCATAAGTGCCGTATCTGGTGTGTATTAAAGTACAATTTGTTTCGTGACATCGAAAGCGTATTTTCCTATCAGTTTTACGTAATCAGATGCGTCACATAATTAACCACGCCGGGGACCATGTGCCATACGTGTCGTGTTACATTGTTTGGGGAGGATTTTTCTAGAATGTTTCGGATTTAAACTACACTGTCTATTAGATTTCTAGTGTTTGACATGTATTATATCATAGATTCAATTTCAAGACTTATCTATCTATTCAGATCAAAATGGTGATACAAAACATGTGTTCCTTACTCAGCTAATGTTGGGCAATGGTAAACACTAGCTATAGCTCAATTGTTTTACAATACATTGAGCTATTGATTTCATTAGACCTTAGTATGAATATTCTACATACATACATACATACATACATATTCTCACGCCTGTATTCCCAAGAGGGGTAGGCAGAGCACATGAATTCAAAAAATCCAGTGCCACGTTTAGCATTGTCAGGGTAATCAGATGGTTAAACGTGATATTGCAGTGACAGGTTGCTAGCCCATCGCCCACAATACACTAACCCTTTCCCAGAGTCGACTCTTACGACACCCACGGGAAGAAAGGGGGAGGTGCTATTCTAACCCGGCACCACACGAGGTGAATATGAATATTCTATATCAAGCTAATAACAATTTTAACTAACTCATTATATTGTGCAGAATTAACTGAGCAAGAAACATTATTTTCGTGTTACCAATTCGATATCACCCTGTAGAGTTTGCCTGGATGTAAATTGTGTCACTGCAATTTTTGAACGGAAATGGATAAAATCTAAACGTGTGTGATGAGATCATAGTCAAATAGACGATGTTTTTTCAATGGTATAGTGGTTGGCAAAGCAATTGGTCAGATTTTAAGCGGTGGGGGTGAATTCTCGCGTCTCTTTTACCGGGAAAAAGCAATGCACGAACTTACAGACCATACCGAACCTTAACACAGGTTGGTCGTATTTTTCCTGACGCCAGGTTACAGAGAGATTTTTTTTCAAGGATACAATGTAGTGTGCCATTGTGACAATCATAACAATTTCCGTTACCACCATATTTTCATTAAATAATGAGGCCAAATCTTAGTACTTTAGGACGGGTTTATAAACATTTGTTCCCTATTTAAAACATCAAAGCGTATATACAATTTTTTCATAAGCGAAATTGATTATACGCAAGCATGATTGCGCGCGTGAGCGACTTTAACTGACATATTGATTACGTCCAAAACAAATTAAAAAAATCGAGAACGTTTTGTTAGCACTCTCTCTGATAATGATGCTATGTTCGTCTCTTTCCAATTAGCATTAAATATGCGATATAAGTGTGCTAGTGATCAGATAAATATTAAACCTGTCCATAATTTATCAAGGAATAATATTAATTAATCCGATACGTAGAGGCGCGTGCTTTCAGATAACTGCTATAGAAAATAACGTATTATATTATTATCATTTAATTAGGTAAATACTTTAGTTACAGTTTTCATATTTAGTCACTCGTGACATACGTCAAAACGCTCTGAAAGTTGAGGTCTAAATTATTCAGTTTTTCTGGCTTGACCTCCTTGATCGCTGTTACATTTAAAGGCGAGTGCAAAAGTAGTATGGGATGCACTGGTTCAGTATTAACTTATTTATCGTAGCCTTGAAGAGAATTGGATTATAAATACAGATAACTCAAGTCTTAAATCGAGTTTAGTTCATGTTCTAAGTAAGTGTGGGTAAGTTCTCGTATCGCTTTTTCATGGAAAAAGAGCCCTCCGCGTACAATCTTGTTAAGTTAGATGTTAGGGACTTTTTAGTTCTTATCCACATGTCTTTCAGTATTATGTAGGAATATGCTGATATGTAACTCTTGACGATGCTCAAACGCATTTAAATTGAACGCGTGTATGGGTAGCTAGGCCACAGGTACGTCACTGGGAATTCCCTCCCGCGCCTGTCAACACGGCAGGAAGATAACACCGGTGGGTTTTTAGTGGGTATGTCTCCCCACTTACTTATGTTTATGGGCCATTTAAATAATATCTAAGATATATCACTAAGTATCACAAATGCTCATTTATCCACATTTTCCCAATTATTTCCAGGCTCGTGAGTTCCAACAGCTATCCCAAGGCGGTTCCCGTGGCTCCAACTATTCCACATCCTCGAGTGGCGAGGTGACCGGCCAGCTCGAGGAGATAGGCGAAGGGGAAGTGAAGATCGGAAGGATCAGCTTCAGAACCGACCACGTTTTGGGCAAGGGCTGTGAAGGCACTTTTGTTTATAGGTAAGTGCTGGATATATGGCAGTTTACTATATTCCATATGTTAAGTATTGCCAGACCTACCTTAATATCGTGAGTTTCGGGTTGGTAATCGGGGGATGCAGGTGGCGAGTTGTTGTTCATTGTGGCGTATAAGGGGGAGGCCTTTCTTCAACACTAATCGTTTTCTGGCTGATGATGGTGATGACGATGATGGTGATGATCTGAGGCACAAAATAAATAACAGGCGCAAATGCGCTGAAGAAAATAAACGTACTTAATAACAAGATAATTGTGTTGAAACTTATGTTAGTGAGTAAATTCTTGTTACTCGTAAATGCTTGGAAACCAGCGGATGGACATTGTATCGCAGTGTGGTCTGCTTGGCATGGAAATACGCCAAAGCCGGCTCCCGCGGGAGTTAGACTTTTCTGTCATTTCCTGACTTATTTAGTCAGACTGTGACAGACAAAGTCTTCCTCGAGACGTAGGTACAGACACGGCAATCTTTCTTCAGATTATGAGAAAACGGAAAACTTCACACTCTTATCAAGCTCTAAGTTTGTCTGCGGACCTACATCCAACCGTAGCCTTATTGGCTATCGAAGATCTTTATCACGAGCCGGCTTGCCCCTTTATCTCAAATTATCTCGTTACTCCGCGTATTAGCAGCGTAAAAACAACTGAATCGATTACAAGCCGATAATGCGATGAATTAGTAGGTATTTTTGATTTATCGAAGGCCAAACCCTGTTATTTACCGTCGATTGGATTGGTAACTGTAATCTAAGATAGTTATTGTGTTTTTAGAGTAAACAAAAACAAGGATTTTGTGACGATATTCCTAAAAGTATACATTACTATATTAGCAAGTTGTTTTTAGATTCTAGTGACCTTTTACTGCAATTAAATTATGCTGCTATTTTTCGATGTGATTTTGCTTCTCAGTTAAAGATTGCATATGAATATGACCAGCGAACTACCACATAATCCATGTGGTCTAATTTCCATATCTAAAATATTAGTTTTAAAATGCTATAATTGCCAATTAATGAACAAAGAATCTAAGGCAGTTTTAGTTAGCGGGGCAAACATTTTCACATCTTCTAAAATTGAAATGATTTAAGATGTAATATGATTGTTTTGAATTATGTTACCTAAGCGCGGGAGACATCATTTTCTTTACTACTCGACGATTGAACTCTACGAAGGACAGGGTCAAGAACCTTACAAATTGACATAAAGTTAGTTGTCTATTAGCACATAGATTCATGGTCGCGCACCCGAATGTTTACAATAACGTCGCCGCGTGGTGGAAAACGTGACCACGCGGTCGTCGCACCTTTAGCATGCCTGAATCTGAGATTAGACTTGATTGATTACAGAGAAAGTTGATTGTACGTAAAAGAACTTTAATTCATAAGGAGTAATTCTAATATGAAATATTCAGTATAACGTCTGAAAATATTGCAGGTTATTCAGAGGCGTACAGTTAGTAGTAAAGACTGGTTTCGGCACAAGAGCCAAATGGACCATTTTAGTCGTTCATCTAACAGTGATAATGGAATAGGATCCATTTGAATTATTTGATCGACTAGCTAGAGGATTTTTTTTTCAGAAAGTACTGTGTTAGATATAGATCACGCGGTGGTTTAAGACCGCTCGGTGAAACTAGTGGGGTAATCGGTGCATTAGGGGCAACGCGGGGAGATGAAGTGCGACTGATCTACCTACAACGTGTCGCCTTACACCCGCTCACTCCTCGAATACCGAATAGACCTAAAATCGATTACTGCGCATAACCCGTTTACTTTTGCCGAGCGATCTTACCGCACCGTGACCTGTATAATTTATTGTATTATTGGTTTCAATAGCCACTTCTACCATACGTAATGCCTCGAAGCGTGAAATAGATTTGTTTATGCTCTAAACTAGAGCTACTAACAGTGGTTAGTTTAGACCAAGGCTGGCCTATAGATTTTCCAGGCGAGCAAAATTTTTAAGACTGTGGCAACGGCGGGCCACAACGATTTTCTAGACGAGCAATCAGGTGCAAGTTTGCCGGCCGAAAATGCTGGGCGGGCCAACTGAAATGCCTTGGCGGGCCACTCAGTGGCACGCGGGCCTGGGTTTGGCCAGCCTTGTTTAGACAGTTAGTTTATAGAGATTCGTGTGTGATGGTGTGATGTATGTGTCTGTATTATTTTCAGGGGATCGTTTGACAAGCGAGCGGTGGCTGTCAAGCGGCTGTTGCCGGAATGTTTTACGTTCGCCGACCGCGAGGTGGCGCTGCTGCGCGAGTCGGATGCTCACGCGCACGTCGTGCGGTATTACTGCACCGAGCGCGACAAGCAGTTTAGGTGAGCTTTTATTACGTAAAACTATGATCAGGATAACATTAGACTTTTAACGGTCAAATCTTCACACGTTTTTAAGTATACCCAAGGCGTCACCGCAAATGGTGAAACCGTTTTTTTAGAACATTATGACAGACAGTAATAAGTGTTATTGCAATAGTGATTTCCAGTTTTGCCTTTGGATTTTTTAGAATAATTAAAATTTTGTCCGTTAAAAGTGTAATGTTATCCTGGGTGGACCATAACTATGATTGACAACTATTTCATCTGGTAAAACCAGCCAGCATTTCTGCCAGTGACTTCGTCTGTGCGATATTGGCACTCTAGTAGCCTACAGTCTTAATCATAATGCTACTCCTCTTTCAGGTACATTGCGCTCGAGCTATGTTCGGCGACCCTGCAAGATTACGTCGAGAAGAAGTTGGATTTCCACTGTAAGATAGAGGCGGTGGAAGTGCTGAGGCAAGCCACGATGGGCTTGTCACACTTACATTCCATGGATATAGGTAAATGACATACTTAATCAATTTTATACCAAAACTCACCGAATTTGCCATAATAAGTAATATCTGAACGCTCTCATGTCTCAAGTTTCCTTTCCATGCACTCAAATTTCTTACACTGTAAATTACTTTTCTTTCTGTGTTAAATTTTTTCCCCCCTGCATTTGTCCGGAAAATATTGCAAGAGGCAACTAAGGAAGGTTCACATATGTTTTAGGCGACAGGCTATCAACCTGTCACTCGCCTGTTGCCTAAAGATAAAACCTATAAGTCGCCCTTTACGATATCTTACACAGGAACCTCGAATCCAAAATAAATTTCTTTCAAACCTAAAATTATGGTGGGGGCTAAAATATGGTAGGCTGTGAAGCGTGTAGTAGACATGGTTTTGTCGGTCACAGGGAATACAAGCGTGATGTGTGTACATAATTTGTATATTCTCTTTCCAGTCCACAGAGACGTAAAGCCCCACAACGTGCTGCTGTCTATGCCAACTGGCACGGGCGAGGTTCGCGCCATGATCTCGGACTTCGGTCTGTCCAAGAAGCTGAACATCGGGCGCGCGAGCTTCTCGCGCCGGTCCGGCGTCACCGGCACGGACGGGTGGATCGCGCCGGAGATGATCAACGGGGAACGAACGGTAAGCCCCCACTTAGGGCAGTCACTTGCACTCGGAATTCCGTTTCGGAATTTCGAATGCAGTCAATGTCAATCCATATAATCTATAGACCAGCCAATTATATTATACTAGCTTTCCGCCCGCGGCTTCGCCCGCGTGGAACTCGGTTATATTGGGGTATAAAGCACAACTATAAGAAAACTTCTCGTT
>BHDV01043897.1:171703-185870 GCA_005406045.1 Adoxophyes honmai | reverse complement strand
CGGTTCAGTAGTTACGGCGTGAAAGCGGAACAAACAAACAAACAAACAAACTCACTTTCTGACTTATAATATTAGTAAGGATATTAGGAATTCCGTCGTATGATGGCTTATGCATTCAGAATGCCGCATTCGTAATCGAAACGTATTTGTGTGGTGTTTTTATGGAATTCCAAATCGATATTTCGATTCGAAATTCCGAAACAGTATTCCGAGTGTGTGGCAGCCTTTAGCGTCTTTCGAGCGTCGTCGTCTCGTGAACACCCACGAAGCGCTGTGAAGCTTGAGGTCCCGGGTTCGATTCCCGGTCGGAGCAGACGTTTGTATGATGATTGATGAATAAAAATTTGTGCATATTCTCCCTTTGTGAGTTTAGATTCTAAACATTAGAATAACATCTCTCCATTTCTTCAGTGAGTTTGGTAAGCGGCGGCTAAGGAAAATAGATTTTGTTATATTTTAGACGACATGCTGGAAACCCGTCACTTCCTTACATCTAACTTGGAATCTTAAAATTATGCTAAAGGTGGCCGTTCACTTTAAAATAATCAGGGTTTAGTCTATGTAGCGTGACATATGTGCTTTTTTTCAGTTTCATACGACTTACGTCGTAACTTTGTTTTAGTATAAAATGTGAAAACCATATTGTTCTATTCCAGACGACGTCAGTGGATATTTTTTCGCTTGGTTGCGTCTTCTACTACGTGCTGTCCAAAGGGCATCACCCGTTCGGCGACGTGCTACGACGGCAAGCTAATATCCTCACTGGAGAATATAATCTAGAGCAACTAGAGTGAGTATCTCCTGTACTAAATCCTATAATTCGATATACTTAGGTTTCTTATTTAAATTACTACGTATCTATTCTTTTAATTACTTTATGTTTTTTTGTATTTACAGTAAAATCTTGCCTCAAGAGGAGGTGTTGGTGACGAAGATACTGATCCGAGCGATGGTATCGGCGAGGCCGCAGGCTCGGCCGCCCTGTGAGACTGTGCTCAAGTACCCCATGTTCTGGGGGAAACAGTCTATTCTCAATTTCTTACAGGTGAGTTTTGTGTTAGGCGTTTGATACAAAAACAAGATATTGTTTGGTACATTTTAATTTATCATGTATGTATTCGTTTGTAATATCGACTTGTTTGACATTGCTGGATTATAAAAAGAACAACCTCTTACATTTAAAATCGACTTCATACTATTTAATGAATAATACAAAATGATATGCCGCAAGGTGGTATCATAGGACCCTTTTTTTTGTAAAGTATATCAGCAACCTGGCACTTTTATACCTTTTAGGATGTGAGCGACCAAGTGGAGAGTCAAAGCAGTTTAGGGACAGATCATCCGCTAGAGGCGTACGCGCGGCTGGTTGTTCGCGTGGACTGGCGAGCGCGCGTTTGCAGCGTAGTGGCGGGGGATCTGCGCGCGCGACGGACTTACCGCGGCGATCGAGTTGCGCATTTACTGCGCGCTATAAGGAACAAGGTTAGTTTGTCTTTAGCACAGTATTAACAGCGGCCTGTGGCTGTGAGATATTGGTGACTTGTAGGTGTAGACAATGATAAACCCCGCTAAAGCGTTATACACACCTTAAAACGTGTTTGACTTTTTTTAACCATTGTCGGGCTAATCTGTAGCACTTCATGTTGAGCTAAACTCGATTTAAGACGTGATTTATCCATATTTTTGAAATGAGTCTGACGGTAGTCTCATGTTTAAAACGGATTTCCACCGTTTTGGTCGATCTAAGTAATAGATGTAATAATCAAGTTAAATACTTACATGTGACTTGCTGGCCATAGGGCACTCAGTGCCAGAGGGTTAAACGGACCTAGTAGGATTTGGGAACTTCACACACGATATTTTGTCGCGGTGTGGTTAATATCGGATTTAATTTCGCATATAAATTCCGAATAATTACCCTTTTTGTGTGAGATGCCTCAGGTCAAACCCCTGGTTACCACGTTTTTTCAATTATCTGCACAAACGATGTTTGGCTTACGTCAATATTTCTTACAAAATGTTACCGTTCATTTTCAGAAACACCACTTCAGAGAATTAGATCCAGAAGTGAGGATGAGTCTAGGAAAATTGCCCGATGGCTTCGTCACGTATTGGCTGCAGCGGTTCCCACTACTGCTGCCCCACGTCTGGCTTCAGATGCAGCAGTTCCGTCAAGAAGACATTCTCCAGGTCTACTATCCGCATAATTTCTCCTTCAGTAGAAACGACGTCCCTGAACTGAATGATGACCAGTACGATGAAGAAATACCACCGTTGGACCCAGAAACCAACGACCTTTTCGTCAAAAGCAAAACATACGTCGACGAAAATAAAGACAGGTTCAGAAAAGAAGGGTCTCCAAGGAAAAGGAACGATTGGAGGAATGATGACTATAGGTTGAGACAAGATGATGTGCGGTTAAGAGACCGACACATCAAGAAGAAAGAGAAGAAGCGAGAAGAGATGCCCATATGGAGCTTGCCTCCCCAGTAATGAATAGCACAAATAATGCACAGTTAATTTGTTAATGTGATTTATTTATTATTATGAAGAGAATTTATTAATATAACTATTTATAAGTATATGTAGTGACTCGACGTGATGAAATCATAGTAAGGTAAGATCTAAATGACTAGTAGAATTTAAGTCAAATTTTTAGAAGTAATGGTTTTAAAAGTGACGTTTTAAATGACAGTCTATATCTGATGTAACGGTTGAGTACCTAGCGTATTGGATTTGCTTTTAACAGTGTATTGTGCTGTCGTCTTAGTACGGCAAGTCGACTTGCGCGTGAGTTAGATTACACCTGTCTCTATCTAACTATACTAGAGACCGATAGGTACAGTATGTGCCCCCACTTACCTATCCAGGCAATTCGGTGTTTTGAACGCGCACCACTACTAATACAAAGTTTGTCTAACTATTTTTAGCGAAATATTAATATCATGAACTACCTCATTTTGATTTTGCTAAAAATAGTTAGACAAACTTTGTATTAGTAGTGGTGCGCGTTCAAAACACCGAATTGCCTGGATAGGTAAGTGGGGGCACATACTGTACTTAAAAGATGGTAAACAATCTTGACGTGTCTTTTTATTTAAACATACACTTTATAAATCAAAATCTTTACATTTTACAATTTAGGTATGAAAAAATCATTTACTTTCATAATTGAATTGTATATTGTAACGATTTTCATTTTTAGACTGTGTATTTCAATAAAAAGACATGTCAAGATTGTTTACCATCTTTTAAGTACCTATCGGTCTATAGTATAGAGACAATAACAGGCGCGGGCTGACTTGCACCTGCCGTGCTAAGCGTATTGTTGTTAAAACACGAGTAAATATGGAATTTACATACTTTAGGTTATGTATTCATTACCGAAGTAAAGGCCACCAGTAGGGACCAAAAGGAAACGGCGAAATTTTTAATGCACTGGTCATGTATATTGACTCGGGGACATTTCTACTCTTAACTGTAAATAAAAATCATGAAATTATCTACAAATCTTATAAGTCATTATAGCGGTCTTTTGCCAAACATTCCAAATAATAGTTTTGTGCCCTAAGTCAATATCTCATTCTTAGCAGGATAGGATTTAGGAGTAAACGTGTTATTCTATCATATTTTAAAGTGGGTGGCTTGTTTAGGGCCTCTACTAAAAATTCGAGAGACGAACATATAGATAGGTAGCCAGTAGGGATAGCAACCTGTCATTTTCTGACGCCTCTAGTTAGACAGTGACAGGTAGTTACGCCGTGGTAAGCCGCAAGATTCAGAAAAAGCATAAAGTTAACTCATTGATATGAACAGAAGTTCTTTGGTTTTGGAGAGCCTTTTGTCATGCATCATCATCATCATCATGTAAATTAGATGTGTTGATGTGAAAGAGAAATGGTTGATAATTGTTGTACTTATAGTTATGATTTGTTGTATGTTTCCGTTACGTTACGTTTTAATGCTTGACTGTATAAATTTTGCACTCGATTTGGTTATTACAAGAATAAATTCTTAAATTTGACGGAAATAAATAATCCGACTGACCTAAGTACGAATAATGAATCTGACAGAGTAATATTTAACATTTGACGCTTCGCGGCCACTTCTAGTATAGTTTTAGGTTTGATAACAGATGGAAGGGGTAATATAATACTTTATCTTACGACATCCACGGAAGAATTGGAGAAGTGTGGGCTACCATTGTACAGGTGTATCATTGAAATGAATTTTGGATATGTGCGTAACATTTTCGCAGTCGTCTTTCTTCATATGTGAATGGCTTTTTACACCACTTCCCACAACACGTCAGCATATATTTTACATCGATTACCTCAAAAACAATAATATACTTGATGGAAACTCTCCGCGGAGTAAATAAATAACTCGAGTCTCACGGTTCAGTACTAGTGGAATAATTGCGCTTGGTTACGTGTCTATAGATTCATTACTCGTAGCGACCCATCTATCTATTTGGTATCATTCTTAAGTCCATAAGAGTTACAATCAGCTTTGTATTAACACGTCGGGTGCGGTGCTAAACATATTTATTTACGTAAGGTACATAAGAGTAATAAGCCATGGAAAAACTTGTAAAAATAATTTTATTTGGTTTAACATAGAGAATATTGTTCCTGTAGTAACTATTAACAATTTTAAATAAATAGGAATGATTACAAAATGTCTTGCAAAAATATGCAAATTGATCATTGTATGATTTACATAACATATTTATTTTATAGAACTTCTTCAATCGTAGGTACATATATGTACAAAACTCAAGTAATGTCATAATATTTAATAATAGTTGGAAAATGTAAGTATTTTTCGTAATACTTATTACAAATTTCACTAGAATATGATATAAAACATGTGGATGGCAATTTTTGAATGCTGACTTTTTTGACATGTTTGTTGGAATGAACGGAAGATACAGTAAGATACCTAATGAGTTGTTGCGATAGAAATCTGTGTGCTCAAAAATTGTTTGTATATTTATAATACGTGGAGATTTAAAAATAAAGAATACAAAGAGATTAATTGCCTTTTGTGTTTTATCTTGATCCTATCCTATTATATTCGACGCTATATTATTGTCAACTAACACATTTAACAAATTAAAAATAAACATACAAAGACAAAGTAAAAAGTCAGTCTTAACAAAAACATAACGGCAAGATATACCATTCATATGGCACAAAAAGAACAAAAAGGCCTTAGTATCTCGTGCAAATAACATGTTAAAATAATTATAATATTGCACAAAAACAAAACATTCACTGAAAATCGGCAGTACGAAAGTTAAAGCTTAATAAAAAACTATTTTAATCTTATCAACTAAAGAGACTGGTTATCTAAAAGCTAACAAAGGCGATTTTAACCTTTAACCTAGACTGCATAAGATTCAAATACACATGTTAAGATTTAACATACTTCTCAATCAAATCAATAATAGTCAAATGTACCTTATCTTTGGCAATATCCAAAGCTGTTTTTTCTGAGCCATTACAGATGTGAACATCGGGATTGAAGCTGATCAAGATCTTAGCAGCACCAATGTTACCAAAGTGACTAGCGTCGTGTAACGGCGTGTTCCCTGCATAATCTATCGCGTTTACATCCGCGCCATTATTAAGGAGCGTTTGCATTACTGCGATTTTATTGTTTGATGCTGCCAAGTGCAGCGGTGTCTGTCCTTTTTTGTTAGTGGAGTTAACGTTCGCATTGTTAAGGATCAAAATACTGCAGAGTTCATCCAACCCACTCCGTGCGGCAAAATGAAGAGCAGTAAAACCAGTCGAGTCGGCAAAGTTAACATTGTATGTAGATTTAGCAGACGTTTTGCGTTTACATGTTTGACACTCACAAAGGGGATGGCAAAGGTCTGTGCTAGTATTGCTGTTGGTGTCGATGTAATCTTCATAGTTAATGTTCAAGTAAAAACATGCCAGTTTTACATCACCATATGATATGGCTTTAGATATCTTTTCCAGAATTTTTAGATTTTCAACAGTTTTTGTGGCTTTATCACCCTCATTATTTTTCAGTGAATTTAATTTCATGTTCAAATCTTCATTGTTTTGTTTGCATTCCAGGGGCTTTATGTTTGGACTGCTTATGTGTATGTATTCAAATAAGTTAGGAGTGCAAGTTTTCAAAACTTTCAGGATTCTTAAGTTATGTGCATAGTCAAAAGCGGTTTTGTTGTGTCGGTTTTGTAAGGATGGCTCTGCACCATTCTCTATAAGCAGTTTAGCTATGCCTTCATAGCCCCACTTTGAAGCAAGGTGAAGGGGTGTGTTTCCACTTTGATTTATACAATTTATATCAATCTTCTTCCTGCTATGTTCCGAAAAGTATATTAAAGCTTTAACACAGTTCAAATGACCATTATTTACGGCCAAGTGCAGTGGTGTATTCTTGTCAATATTTGCTTGGTTTACATTAGCCCCTGAGTGGATCAGCAAAAGTAAAGCATTTTGGTGTCCCCTGGAAGCAGCATAATGCAATGGAGTGCATTCATTCAGATCTGTAGCATTGATTTCAGAGTTCATTTCTATAAGTAATTCAACCACAGCAGCCTTTCCATGTATACAAGCAACATGTAAAGGAGTAAGGCCATGACTGTCCCTAGATGTCACTGTTGGAGATGATTTCAACAATCTCTTTGATATTTTGCGGCAGCACTTTTTGCAGCTGCACAACGGGTGGCAGAGTTTCTGATACATTCCACATTCATCACCATTACCATCCTCGTTGTCATCATCACTGCCACCATCACTACCAGAATCATCACACAGAATTTTTTTTAGAACACTATTTTCATTTCTCTGAAGCTTTTGTAAATGTTTTTGGTTTCTTTCCAGTATTGATCTAATTTGCTCAGTGTGGTTTACTTTTATTAACTCAAATATGTATTCTACAGTTTCATCCCCTCCTGTGTCTGAAGTTGAAATGGATTCTGTAAGGCTTCCTCTCCTTGGTTTTTCGTCTTTTAAATTATCTTCAGTTAAGTTGCTTTCATAGTAGTAGGCTTCAGGGTCTGGGGGACCTGCCAGTGCCCCAGACTGAATATGTTCAATCACAGCTTCTAAAGTTGTTATTAAGAAGGCACTTTCATCTCCATCGCCTTTACCCATGCCACTGAAGCGAAATTCTTTTAAATACATAAGCTGGCTATACCAGTTGGGTAAACCAGATTTAATGACCAAAAACACAAACACTGGTAGCATATCATCAGCAGTTAAAAGGATGACATTGTTACTACTATCTTTCTTATTAATAGCATTGAGTGCCTTTTTAACACACAAAACTTTTTCTAATACAGTGTTATAAGTGTCAATCTTTGATAAGAGATGTCTGGCCTTTGGAACAGCATGATACAAGTCTTTTTTGATGTCTAAATCTCTTAACTGAATGTCGCTCATATTTCTGATTTTCTTGTTAAGATGAGAGTCTTCATAAGCACAAGATGTGCAGATAGTTTGGAACAAATGGTTGAATAATAAATGTTGCATGTAGCATTCTACTGCTAACTTTATATTTTCAAGTATTTGTTTACATGATTTTGATTTCTCTCTTATTCTACGGTTTTGCAGCACAGTCTGAAGGCACTGAGTGTAAAGCTCACTCACAGAGTCCCGGAGTGGGCCAATAGCTACAGGCAGTGAAGGGTGCTTCTTAATGAATATTTTGACATTCTGTTCTATTTGGTCCAATACTTGCCGACCAGCAGCTTGAGTCCAAAGTAAATCAATGCAGTTATTTATTGAAGTTAGATACTCTTTTGCGATTGCATTTTCATCTATAACAGTGGTGGGTTCAAGAGGATTTTCGATGCACCATACCTTGTATTTGATGAAGTCTTCAGTGTAGAATGTCTCCTCAAATAATATATGGCTCTGTAGTGGTAGAGCCTTGGTCACCTCCAGGGTGATGACTTTGTTAGTGACTGTCACTTGTTTTTCTTTCAGAGTGGTGAAGTGTGTTTCGGGGAGCTCGTCGCTGGGGACCAAGATGTGAGCACAAAAGTCTTCTACAGTAAAGACACGAGTGCTCAAGCTTCCAATTCGCGGCACACAAATAATCCATGACTGTGTGATGCAGTGTTGAAACAAATTGTTGTACTCGTTTTTTAGTTCCACAAAAAACGGATTGTCGGAGATAATTTCGTCGTAAGAACCGTCCATTGCGAGATCTGAAAACCGGATAGTGGAATGTTAGGACCTATATGGTGCAATAGTGCGGTTAATGAATAATTTATAGCGTTCATTGTCAGAACCTTCTAACGAGTATCTAATTACAAAAATGGCTAAGCCTATAAAGTGTAATATTAACTTTACTAACCTTCATTAAAATGCTCAGTTCTCGATGTAATCACTTCACAAGTTTAAGTTTGAATGAATTATATTTTTTGTCGGCAATTAACTCCAATACATTACTGGCAGCCATTTACCGGTTACCACTACCAACACAAACGGACGGCCTATCTAAGTATCTATACCAGTGTAGCCCTACAAGTTTTTTACTCTTCACAAAAATTCTTGACGTTTCTTATGACGTGATCGACAAACAAATGAATGAATGAAGCGAATAGTTATGTTAAGTTAATAATATTATGTTATTAAAACATATGAAAGACAGTGACAGTGACATATGACTAAATCAGTGTTGCCAGTTCTATTTTAATATGGTTGCTCGAAAAGTGGAATTTTTCGAAGCTACAAAAAGAGCCCAAAGTAAAATTCACTTTTTTTTATTTCTATTTTCTTATTGTTGCTCTAAGTTTCATGGAAGGTTTAATAGCTATTTAATAATCATAATAATTCTGGTAATAAATGAATAATCATAAGAATTGCCTTTCTATTATTTTATAGTTTCTTAAGTGAAAAATTGTGCAATTTTCAAAGTTTATTTATTTATTTTCACTCATATTTATGTATACATACGTGGGACTTAATCATTCTGTTTGTAATTATTCTGATAACTGTTTTCTTTTGTTAGGTTAATGTTATAATTAGTTGTAATAATTGGTTTCACAGTGCATTAGATATAAGTCTGTACCTAATGCTGTGTAAATTGTATGTGTAAATAAAGAAAGAAAGAAATAAATAAATATCACTAAGATAATTAAATAACACGTTTTTTTATACAAATTTATTAACAATAGGTATCAAATTTAACAAAAAAGAAGTGCAATTATTTAAAATCGTAACGTAAGTTACAAGGTCACATCACCAGTTTTTATAACAACAGAGATTAGTATAGACTGATAATCTCCGAAACCAACGTTGGTTACTTTGAAAGACGTAATATGCATAAGTTTAACTAGAGGGCGCTCTATAAGCGGGGTTTAAGTTCCATAGTAAAAGTATGACAATGAGACCCCGCTTATCGCTATCTAGTGAAGCACATTATTTCGGTAGAACGCTTGTTAGTGCGGAGATAGCCAATCTTTATAAATACTAGTTTCTAATAATAATTACTTCAACTTCAACTTTTGTTTATGGCAACACATAATAATTACCTAGGTACCTAAGCACATGTTTGCATCTAGATCTAGAATCTATCAAGTGAAGCGTGCCCCTTAAAAAAACGGGATTTAATAAACATTTTAGAGTTCAACAATGCTTGAAACTTTAATTCAGTTAGTAGGTACATAAAGAAACTACCCGTTTCCAACCAAGCTTATAGGACAGTGAAGTAGGTATAAATCTGAACCACAACAGAGTTCAAATTCAATTGAATTGCACGCTCACGATCGTATCAGCCCGGTTGCAAAGGGATAAATGCGGTACACAGTTTTTTTTCGACCGCTTTCTTGAATGGGCACTACTCATAAGATATATTTACATATATTTAAAACTAATGTTTTATCCTCGTCCGCCGCCGCGACCTCCTCCGATGCCGCCTCTTCCCCCTATGCCTCTTCCCCCGATGCCTCTGCCCCCGATGCCTCTACCCCCAATGCCTCTACCTCCAATGCCTCTACCCCCAAAGCCTCTGCCTCCGAAGCCGGGACCAATACCAAAACCTCCTCCACCAACTATGATAGGTACAGGGTACAATGGGCCTGAAAATAAGAGAAATTCCAACTGAATCAAACATTCAAATAATAGGTACCTAGTTTAATCACCAGTTGCAGTATGTTATTACACCAATAATTTACATCCTTTTCTTTACAGACAATAGGATGTGAAAAAACTTAGGAATCAGAATTAAAAGTAAAAATAAGTATCTACCTAATGAAGAAGAAAGATTCTTTGATGTAAGTTATTAATAATAATATTAACATTGATAATTAATGTAGTGATTATGAATTAATGAAAAAAAAGAAACCGAAAATATCATAAGAAATCCTGCATACAACTATGAAACGGCACCACACCAGTAATGGACAAGGAACCAGTAACGGAACGGACAATACTTTTTATTTATTACCCAGTAACAACAAATGCACAAATTTGTAAATTAAGAATGTAATGTCCATTGGTTGTGCGTGTCAGCTTAAACTGTCCGTACTGATGCCGTTACCCATGTGGGAAAGACTCCAATAGAGAGATCTCTCTCCAGGCAGTTCGGCTATTCGACGTATGTGGCGCTGGGGCGTTACACCCACATAAGGCCCGCGTGGTAACTATAGTTCAAGCGCTCTCATACTGAGGGAAGCCCCGTGCCCAGAAGTGGCGCGTATGGGTACAATAGGTACAGGCTGAATTCGATATAGGCATAGACAAAACAGACGAAGATTTCCTTTATTTTTAAACAAAGGCGTGCGAAAACAGTTATACAACTTACCTCTCCTATTATAATATGGGTCCGGATACAACTGACGCTTCACTCTCAGCGAGGCATCTTTTGTTGGCGCGCTGCGCCCCTCGTTTCGGTTTAACACTAAATTCTCTAATGGATTAAAGTTCCCTTTGTTTGTGGTGGCTGCTGTCTCTACATTTCGACCCTTTGTCGCTGTAATTTCAGCCACAGTTATGAGTAGCACGATCGTTATGGATTTCTGTAATAACACGGTACAAATGAATAGGTAAGTTATTTAAAAAAAAAAGTAATATCATAAACAAAATATTTAAATTCATAAAGATAATTAGTAAAATTGATCCAAAAGAACTTTCAACAGAATAAAATAATCATAGAATACGTCTGAAATTGATATTGGGGACACTTTTTTGTACCGAAATCGCCCATGATTCTGAGTATACATAAAAATATTTTCTTATTTAAAATTGAGAAAAAATTGACTTTTTTTTTTATAAAATGGGTGAAAATGTTTATCCTTAAATATTAAAAAAAAAGTTAAATATTATTTATGTAAATTATATGTAAATAGTTACATAGGCATTGGGTACGCAATGCTGTCAATGTTAATTTTGCAGTAATCACACAAATAACTATTAGGTATACCGCCAAAAACGTCTTCAGCTTCAGGAAACTTAGTTTAAAAATACTCTAGTAAATAACTTACACTCACTGAAAATTCCATGTTATTGTATTGCGGATGAACGAACAACTGACGAAAATAATATCTGTCTTGTTATTAATACGGTGATCTTTATGTGCCCATCTAGTTAGTCGCATGGACTCGATAATTGATACTCGGAGATGAGGTGACTGTTTCCCGACATTGGATATACCCACATTGGTTGTCATAACAGGATATTGTTTTGTTGGTGTGTCCCATATTTTAGTTCTAGGCACTTGTTCCACCGCCGAGGATGAGCGATAAACGACTAGAACGATAAACTGGAAATTATTGGAAGAGTTGATGTGATGAGAAGCCAGTGCCAGTTCCAATAGTTTTGGCGCTCGGCTATAAGCGAGTGTTTGGTGTTACAATTACTTATAACTCATATCACTTCGCTCTATTTGTTCAAACATGCACGCTAGACACACTGTGTAAAGTGGTTTGTTGTGAGAATTCCTGAACTTTTCCTGAGCTAATTGCGTCAGTAAAACAAGTCAAAGTTGAATAAAAATAAATAAAAAAGTACTAGGTAGTAATTACCAACGAACAAAAGAAAACGCATGCTTACCGACTCCAAAAGCCAGCACGACTCTGCTATTGCAATCTTGAATAATTCTAAAATATTCTTCGTTCATGATAGTTGGTTGGTACAAGATAGAGTGACTGACGACTCTAACAAGACTACTAATCTGTTATGTTCAGTCGAATCATTTGAATGATTCATAAAGTTAAATAAATAATAAAATTCAAATCGTTCACAGTCGCTCATCACATCAGTACTGTGTTGTGTAGTGAACCCCTCTAACGGGGTATGCATCCGTTAGAAAATAACACTCCAGCACTAACATTAACAGCTGAAATGCGAATTGTGGTTGAGTCACCTTCTAAAATGTGCGGTATTACTAATAGTGACAGAATGTGAACAATGTTTTTGATACTGGTAGGTTAGCAGTTAAAATTTACTAAATACATGCCAGAGTAGAGACAACAAACATACATGCTATGATTAGATACTTATTAGGTACTTACACATACATGGTAATATTTTCTGTAATCATATTAGTAGGTATGTGCTACCAAAAACTCCCCAATGGCTCATTTAGTGTTGTTTGCGGCTTGCAAACTACTACAGCAAGTATTGTGACGGGAATTAGGATTCCCGTCACACTATTACACGTCACATTATTATATTAGGATATAGCAACAGATTTCACTGACAAACAACTAGATGCGTAATAAGTTAGGCTTTACACCATATTGTGACATCGTGAAAACGTTAATTTGACCAATAAAATTGTATGATAAGGCAAGAGGCACAAATCCAGAAGAGAAGAGGCAAATATATCGTATTTATCTTACGTGGATGTCCTAAGGGACGACTAAGGAAACAGGTTTAGGCATGCCCTAGATGACATGCTTGCATCCAGTTTCATTTACATTTAAACCAAAAACATGCTACAAGTCATGAATTTGTGTTTGTATATGAATCTAAAGTTTGTAATAAGTATCAAAGTATCCTACTTAACCGAGATAATAAAAACTAAACAAAGACAAACACAAAATAAGGGAGTGGTCTTTTACTGTAAAGTTCTACATCTAAAAATAAACAATAAAGCTATGTAAGTAATAGTAAAAAAGTGACATTTCTATTTCCTTTCAATTATTTCTTTCTCGATGGCCTTCGTCTGCTCAATGTCATTTTGGGTTGGGGGTATCACGGTAAACAAAACGACAATCACAAGGGCTGTCAAGGACTGCAACAAAAAATAAGCAAAACTAATTTAAGCTAAGTATTTACTTAGTTTGGTAAATAAAAATTCATCATCATCATATTATCAAACCGCGTTTAGAAAGGGATCGAGCTCATATGTCATTTTTGAACTAAATGCATGATAGGACATTGTCAGTGGTAGAGTACCTATGCAGATAAAGTAAATTGTTATTTTGGTAGGTACAATGAATTTCTAAAGCATGGAAAAAATATCAAATTATGTAGCATTTTTCTATTGATTTCCGTTAGCATTAAGAGATAATACTTCAGATCAAATAGAGTTACTTTCTTAAAAAAGTAGCGTTTTTAAAGTAAGTATTTTTTTTATTTTTTTATTTTTGTATTTTTGAACAGCTACGGCAATTTGATAAAGCGAAGTAATGTGGTTAGTGACAGATTTGTCAGAAATGATGTTACAATTTTTTATTAAAAAAATTACAGTATTTACCGAGAATTGAGTTTAAAAATATTATTATGCAAATCATATTCAGCTATTAATTATATTATCTATAAGGGTCTGCACTTATGAAGATCAAATATTGGTTTATAATTATACTAGCTTTTGCCCGCGGCTCCGCTCGCGTTAAATTCGGGGTATCACAGAAAAGATAGCACACATACCAATTTATAGCTTTCTACATTGAAAACTTCCACCCCTCACTTTAGGGATATGGGGGGTTTTGAAGAGACATAAAGTGGCCTATGTCACCCTCCATGCTCTAAACTATCTCTACCTAAAAAATCACGTCAATCCATCGCTCCGTTTAGCCGTGAAAGACGGACAAACAAAGAAACAAACAAACAAACAAACAAACAAACACACTTTCACATTTATATGTTATGGACCAAGTGATTAATGCGGGCATTATGCATAATGCCCGGGCATTATTCATAATGCCCAGCTCTGACGGGCAAAG
>BHDV01043897.1:138321-153183 GCA_005406045.1 Adoxophyes honmai | reverse complement strand
ATAAGGTTATCTGTTAAAATTTGGATTTCACAGGCACTTGAACTTGAGAACACAAAAAATCGTACGGCTGGAGAACGGCCCACATGAATAGTTGCATGAACACAGAGACAAAAGGCAGTCGTTAAAGCTTTAAGAGTAGTTGTACTTTTGAGATAAGCGAAAATATAAATCTAGGTAATTCATATCTGCGCTCGTAAATCTTTCATCAGAAAAGACATCTTACCATCGAGTCCAAATCCTATAAATAATTTAGGATTACCAACTATTGAAGGTGAGCATAATAGCGTCTCATTGCTCATTTCCAAACGGAATACAGGTCGGGACGAACACGAAGTTTTGTCGAGAAGGCACAAAGCCTTTTAGAAAGGTCTCTCTTTCCTAAGATGCGCGTTGAAACATCAAAGAATTCACTTTGGAAATTGTTAATGAACTCGATCGTTAGTCGCTCTCCAGTTTTCATTTCCACCTAAATTAAATATTACAGAGCTTGCGCACCTATTATTAGAATATTCCGAGCTACAGCCGTAAGAGTAATGATAAACATGTTTTGGACAAAATTTCCACCGACGCATTTCTCGTTACTCGTTATTAAATTGTTTTGAATGTCAAATTGAAAGAGGTATTTAATCTAATAACGTTTTCCGCTGGTTACAAAGGGTTGAAAATGTTATGTTTAATCAATAACCATGTTGGCCATTATGGGTGTAATTTTTTCGTCAGTCACTCAGTACGTCGTATGCCTCACTGATTTGTTCCATACAATGAAAAAGGGGCGCAAGAGCGACAAGCGACATGCGTTTAGACTGCTCAAAATCAAATTATTCATCAAGCTGTTCGTGTTACAAGTATGTTGGTGTTAATCCAGATTCAGATAGAAAAAGAGGAAATAGAAAAAAAAAAATCTGATAAGAAATGTTTCCAAAAGTTTCAAATGTTAATTACCTATGTAGGTATAATAATTAGGTTTCTTGGTTAATTATGATAAACTTTAAACAATGTTGTCTTAAGCTATAATAGTTAAACTCTCTTTAGATGTCTATTTTTTTATATTCAAACCGGAAATATTCCATCTAAAGTATAGTATATTTCGTTACACTGAATCTATACGTCCAATAAAGTATGATGGATGCGCGTGATACTCGTAGAGCCGAAATAGAAACGCAGCATCTGTGCGATACAGGTGTTCTTTTAATTTGTCATCTAACAACCTTAGGTATTTTCACCAACGAAATACTGACATCGGTAGTCGTTTAGTACCTTACAAACGACTGTCTTGTCGTAGGTAACATTAGCTTTACAAAATCTTGGGTCTTATCACGCTAGCGTATTCCAGATTCAAGTTTAAAACATTTTGCTGTTTCTCGTCTCTTTCGCTAACGCTTGGTCAGAGTGTGAGATACAAGTCAATTGTCATCCCCACCCGCACAAAACACTACAAAATATGTCGTCAAACACACATCTAAACGTGCCTAATAGGGGTTCCTGGGCTTTGTACGAAGGTGTTTAGCGATCAAGCCCTGACGAGTGTCACTCGACGTTCGTGAATGGGGGCCATTAAGGCGCGTCGAGGATCGCGCCGTTTTCTGCGAGGAAATCGCGCGGAATAACCGCGTACTGTGCTTGCTGTATTTGAATACAGAATGTGTTCTTGACTTTGTGAGGTCGGGAAGCTTGGGTCTCAGTCTCAGTCTGCGTTTTGTTTATTATTTTGTGGGAGAAATTGTTTTCAAGCGTTGCAAAGAATGTGTTGAATGTTTAATGTCTCTAGGTGGCATTTTTGCTCGTAAATGGATACTTACATAATAGTAATTTGTAGGCAATATGTTCTGATCAGAACAAAATCGGAACAAGAGTCTTAGTCATTTTTAGATTTTTCAACTGTTTTACTCTTTTGCTCTCTATTTTTGTTGTTTTTCGGTTTTTACAGGCTGGCCAAAATAGGGTAGATAGTTACCGAGGCCGCCACTATCTTTACGAACGCCACAGTTCTGACGTAATCCGCTTGAGTCTGGCTACAATTTTGTGTGACAAACTTTGCTTATTTTTCGCGACTTTTCTTCTCTTTATCGCTTAATATCCTTCGTTCTATCATCAGTATTCCCGCGGTAGAAGTATGCTGAAAGCCAACCGCGGTCGGACCGGTCGGTGCAGCTGCATCGCGCCTTAAAAGCGAATTCGTGTAGCTCTAAACTTTTTACGCCACGAGCGCATCCGTTACGAGGGGCCATTTTGTGAATTCTATTTTTAAAGAACAGTGATTTGTGGTGCTTTTACGTGTATATTGATGAAAATGTATACAAGGTGTTGAGCGAGTTGGACACGCTCAAAAACAGATCGACTGAATCGGAAATGTGCTGAAGAGAGGCCAAATAGTGACGACGAAGAACTTAAAAATATATTGATAAGTAATTACTAACATAATATTTATTCCGTCTGGTAGATTGTGGAAAATAGGACACATAATATTATAGGATTTTAATAACGATAGTGATATTATTTCTCTTTCGTACTCTCTCTCTATCTCACCGTCGAGCTGTCACATTGTAAGGAAATTTTCACAGTTCAACGTCGAGTACATCGGCAAGTTTAGCTAGTTATGGACAATAAGGGTCTCCCCACATTAGTCGACGCCTTTTCGGCAAAATGCGGGTAGAAAAAGCTTTATGTCAACGCAATAAGGGCGAACAAGACGTCAATCGGCTCGGCTCGTTCGACCGAGAATGGCCAAGCCAATTCACGTCTTGTTCGCCCTTATTGCGTTGACATAAAGCTTTTTCTACCCGCATTTTGCCGAAAAGGCGTCGACTGGTTTGGTGAGACCCTAACACAGTGGTTTAGAACACTAAGGTTCTGGAGTGTGTGCATGTATGTATACATGTTTGGCGAAGATGAAGGTAAACTTTGTCGGCTGAAAGAAACTTTTGTATTAAAACTATACCCGTTATTGCATTCATCCAGTATCTGCTTAACTTTTTCACATTCATTAAAACTTATCTCATTACTCTAGTAATTATTTGTATACATGAATTGGATAACGAATACACTCATTCTCATCACGAGTAATTAATGCAAATGAGGCAATTTTTAAGTAAAGTCATCGTGCCGTAAAAATGTCTCTTCATTATATTTCTAATTGGATTGTGATTCGGATTGGAAATCAAGAGGATTTCGTTCTGCCATGGACATTAATTAAGTTAATTAGCGTGGATATATCCAGAATCAACCTTATTCGTGCGAAATATGAGAAGGATCGTAAACGAAAATGCGAGTTAAGTACGGTCGAACCAATCGATTTCTGAGCTGACTTTGTCACATTAAACATAAGCAAGTTTCTTCAACGATGTAATGTCAGTATGACTTATAGGTACTGTAAATAGATTCTATGGTGGGTTCGGAATCAATTGGTTCCAGGGTGCCTACTTACTATACCGTCTCGCTGAGGTCTCGCTTAATTATTTATTTAACTTTTTCAATAAGTGGATTTGTAAGCTGATCAATTGATAATCGATTACACTGGACCACTGTTTTTCAATCTGCTTTATGATGAGATTCCTTTAGTAAGTAAAAAAAAAAACTAGCGACCTTCTTACTTTCCGGTACTTCGATTTAGGATTAGAACAATAAATTAGATGATTGTTTTATTACATAGGTAACATCACGCCTGTATTCTCAAATGGGCTAGGCAGAGCACACAGTAGGCTACATAGAGAAAACCAACAGTTATGGTTCGTGGCCGGTTCTAGCATATTTTTTTAGGTTTTAAGTGCTTTTTGCCTTGCCTACCCCATTTGGGAATACAAGCGTGAATATGTAGGTATGTATTTCTGAAAGTGAGTAGGTCAGGGGTTCCCAATCTTTTTCAGTCCGCGGCGCACCCACAACTTTAGAATTCTGTCACGGCGCCCTACCCTGTTTAACTATTTGAAAAGGATACAGAAAAAATAGGCTCAGATAATGGTAGTATTTAGGTTGAGAGGAATAAAAATGAAAATATTTAGGTATGTGTAAAAATATGAAAATGTTTTCGGATCATTATCCGATTATCATTATAAATAATCGACTCACCGCGGCGCCCCTCAATACATTCTGCGGCGCCCCAGGGCGCCGCGGCGTACAGTTTGGGAGCCCCTGGAGTAGGTAGTTTACGATGCCAGTTTCACCTATATCGCTACTCGAAACTATATCGAACGTCGAAACTAGATCGTTTAGGTGCTAGGATTCACATTAGCGAATAAATAAACAGCAATTAAGCGTAAACGAGCTATGTTGCGACAATTCCGTGCACGATAACTGCGTTATCTAGTTATCACGATTGTCCAGGCCACTGGCTGTGCATCCGTCGTAATTGCTCACTAGTGTATGAATGCACCTCAATCGCGTATGCTAGGTATTATTCGTTGTTTATGTGGGTGTTTTCAGTTAAGTTTGAGATGAAAGAATTTGTAGCACGTGTTGGTGTTAATAAAAGCCAATAAATTCGCACACAAAACGTCACGCAATTTTTTTTTATGATAGTGGCTACCCTTTGAAGTCCGTTAAACTCAATTAAAGACGTGAGTTATCCGGCTATTTGATTATGAGTAAGTCTCAGTGTAGTTTTATGTTGAAATCCTGAAACGATATTGTTAAAAATGGTTCTGAAGTCACTTAGGTACTACGTTGCTGTTGTACTATTTCACAAAAATAACAAGTTTCCCGCTAGGCCACAATGTAATTGAAACCCTCTAGGCCAGCAAAACAGCAATAGCAGTTAATAAATTGGCTGCGCGGGCGCCGGAAACGGGACTGATAACGCGGGATGCCCCACTTCCGCCCGGAGAGGGACACCTTCCGCGCTTCCGGTCATGCTATCTGCCTTCTAAGTTCTGAATTTATATTTTTTCTACTACCACAATTTAGTCGGGCTTGTGGAAATTTGTAAAATCAATTTGAATTTGAGTAACTTGATATTTAAATATATAATAGCGACTACTGAAGTTACCGATGTAAGCCACCGGATAAGCAAGTTGAACTGTCAATGGTCCGACATTGCACGCAGTGAAGATGGCCGATGAGGTCGAAATAAGTGCTCGAGCGGAGACTATAGACCAGTAAGCGCAGAGTAAGACGTCCACTTGCAAGATGCACAGGCGACCTTATATAAAGGTTGCCGGAAGACGCTGAATGCAGGTCGCTTCCAACTGGTGCAATATGGAAGTCTAAAGGGGAGGCCTATGCTCAGCAGCGGACGTTTTATGGGTAATTTAATAAAATTTTATGGGCAGTTTCGTTGCTGAATTTTTGAGAAAACTTACCATCAGTCAAATAACGTCTTCTTCGCCAAATTTTATGAAAATAAAATCCTAAACTATTTGCAGAATAGTGTAGTTTCCTGCAAATAAACTACGTATATCACAACTCAGTAACAAATCGTCCCGATCAACTTTACTCAATTAAAAGTTTCTTTATCGTTCATTTTAACTGAACCAGTCGAAGTTTTACAGCTCAGTGTTTAAGAAACTTGTCCACCGTTCACGGCAGTCAGCGTGCTAAGCAGTGCCTCGTCTTTTTGCTAGAAACTTCCCCGTGTCATAATGGCTCATGTGTCGCGGAACTCCGACACGCTCTGGAGTTAAACTTCTGCAGTTCTTCCAACTCCGTTGCAATCATGCTCCGTGTAAAGCAAAATGCTCGTACTTTTGCGAGTTTCGAACTAGTTTGTACTTTAATGCTTTGGGCATTACGCGGCCTATAAAGAGCCGCTAGTACAGCCTCGGGTGCGAATTAGGCTGTTGGTTGTGCAGTTTAACTGCGATGTCGTTACAGCGCGCTGAATCTGTTTTTAACTGAAATTACCATTAGTGCTGCTTGTTTGTTAACGTTTTCTTCTCATGGATTTTACTTTACATTATAGTACAATACATACGGATTTCGTAAGAGGCGAATAAAGGTAGGCGTCCACAGGTCCGCATCGCACGCATCGGACGCATCGCATTCAATCAGATAGGTATATGGCGATGTGCGATGCGTACGATGCGGACAGGTGGACGCACTTGTATGAGTTTAAATACAAAGAATATTACGATCCGTTGCGTGCGATACGTCCGATGCGTACGATACCGACAAGTGGATGCTTAGCTTAAGGCGGTAGAGATATACATATTTTAGGCGACAGGTTAGCAATCTGTCACTATTGTACATGCCAACTTAAACAATAAAAAGTATGCTGGAAGTGGCTGCGAAACGTGAAAGAGTCATCGTTTTGACTATGTAATGTTTCGTGTCCCATTTGGGAATACAGGCATGATGTGTGTATGTATGTAAGCCTTACATCCGTATAAGGGTACCTAAAGACAAAAACGTTGCACCCGCGTTGAAAAGTGGTTAACATTAGGTACTGTTAATTTTTACCATTGTGGCAAAAAGTTATCTTTACAAATATAACTAATTAAACCATAGAGTAATGGGCCAGATGTCTTTGGGATTACAGGTGTAATTTGCTTCATAATTTTTCGTCTTTCTGTTCAAACTTCGAACTTCCAAAAATCTTTAAGTAATGTACTATATTTTAATTTGAGAACTATTTTTTGTTAGAAGGTAAGTTTCTATCTCCTTATTTTACTAAGAAGGAAATACTTTATTATAAACTTAGTTTTCTATTGTGGCCTAATTCCGTTATTCGAATCACAGTGTCGCTATTTAGTCTGTATTCAATTCTACCTTGTTTGTTATTGTATCTACCTAAATACCTCGGCTGAAATTCTAAGAATGTGGCGTAGTTTCTCCGTGGTGAATAATTTTATCAAGCAAATACCTTGACAAATAGTGATTTCTATGAAGCTAAAATATCAAGAGATATATTCTAGGTTTCACCCAAATTGATTGAAATCTTTTTTATTCTATGCCATTCAGTTATGAACATAATAATAACTTTTATTTATATGTAGGTCTAGGCAGTCCATGATTCTTACAATAGGTACTTCCTTTGCTAGACACCTACTTACTTAGAAATATTTTATACTTATCTCCCGTGTGGCCCGTGTGGTGCCGGGTTAGAATAGCACCTCCCCCTTTCTTCCCGTGGGTGTCGTAGGAGTCGACTCTGGGAAAGGGTTAGTGTATTGTGGGCGATAGGCTAGCAACCTGTCACCGCAATATCACGTTTAACTATCTGGTTACCCTGAATTTGCTAAACGTGGCACTGGATTTTTGAATTCATGTGCTCTGCCTACCCCTCTTGGGAATACAGGCGTGAGAATATGTATGTATGTATGTATGTATGTATCTAACACAAATAATCACCATAAACTAGTAATGACTCGTCTTTGTTGTGCACCTGTTTAAACTGCGACGGTAAATGCCAGTAGCTAAGTGTCAGCAAGTTGCTAGTTGCTGTCCTCAACTCGCAAGTCAAAAGGTCCGAGTAGAGATGGTTCGTGAACACTTGATTATTAGTTTTGGAGCCAAACCGTAGTAAATGGAAATGAAGTGATAACTTCTGAACAGTAGTTCGAATAGTTTGATATTATCCCGTTTGTTACCGCCTAGACTAGGTATATGGTTACTTTGATATTACTGACAACTATAACAAATATTACTGATGTTTCCTTGTGAGTGTAATACCAACTGGATTTAACTTTTAGGCTTCCGTACCTATAAAAATAGAACAGCGGCGGCTGCCGAAAATCCCTTGTCGCGGCCGCTTGTAATAAAACTATTTTTTGTAGCCAATTAGCAACTTACTGTTATTATTATCTAGCATAGGTTCTTGTGCCATTGCTAAGCAAAGTCCTCCCCCGAAATCCAACATTTCTCAAAGTATTTAGCAGACAACTAAAAAATGCTCCTAATGACATCCGCCTCTATGCACTCGAGTTGATACGCGAAGATCGTAAACTGCATGCCGTCATAGACAACAGACCTCATAGACAAAGCAAAGTTCAATACGGTGTTGGCAGCACTGCGATAATGGCGCGCTGTTAAGCGAGCGTCGTTTCCGCTCGGCCAGGAAATGGCACCGCCCCGCAGACAACCTTCATTTCCGTGGAGTCCTTTTGCGGGGAACCCTTGGCGACGTGATGTTAATCTATTTGCAGGCCTTATTACCGCATCTACACTACGCTCCGTTGTTCCGTTTTAGAGATGGTTTTCGTCCCTTTCGTTTTATAGGAGTTAGAGAGGAATGCAGGTATTGGGAGCACGCTCTTTCGGCTTAACCGCGGATTTGGTTTAATGGAACGATTGGCGCTCAATCTCTGCTATTGGATTAACTTATGTAGTAGCAACAGAGACAAGTAATTATAAGGACTGAGAATTGACGTAATAACAGGCGTTAATGCAATTAATGCGCTTTGAAAGGTAGCGCTCTACGAGCGTATCTCATTGTCACACGTTTGTTAGTCTCTTAGGGCCGGCGCTCACTGTCGGCATGGCAGAGGACGGCACGGCAAATCGTGCCGCAGCATCCAAAAATATAACCCGTGATATGCTTCGGCACGCTGTGGCATGCCGCGGCATTTCTCAGATCAGTAACAAAATCCTTTGCCACGCCGTGCCATGCCGGCAGTCAGCGCCGGCCCTTATTTGGATACGTTTGTAGGTGTGTTATTCATGCGTATATTTTTCACACACTCGTCATCCCTATCCTACACAACAGACGCGACACATTCTACGCAACAAAGTCTCTTCCCGCAATTGGCATTCTGTTAAACGTCACCGTCCGCTGTTCTCGTCAGCTTGTAAGAACACAATGAAGTTGCCACCGCCGCCACTCGTTACAGCGACGGCCGTAGACAACGAGATCGCGACTGTCGTTGTCACACATTGTTCGCTGTTCAAATGAACATCGCGAACAACGAACAACTACGAACAATCCGCGTCAGCCGTTTTGTTTGCTCAACTCACCGGCGAAATTTATTACGATGCGAATTAAATAGGCAGCGAATGTGCTGTTGATTTATCACGTTAAAGCGTTTTCGTTGACACGTGCGCATGTTAACGGTGGAATTTTAATTCGGAATAATTTTACGGCAAACGCGTCGTTGTCGATAGCAACTGCTGCCGCTTTGGTGAGACCAAGTTTTTTTACGAAATTAATTTCGTTTTGTTTGTTCAAATTGGAAGCAGTCAAAGGTAGCCTATAATTTTTGATAATACCTTTCACGAGCTGTCACTATTTATCGAGTTAAAGATTGACAAAAACTGGTGGTAAAAGGACTTAAAGAAGCCGTGTTTTGACAATCGAGCAGGGCTGAAATAGTATACGCGCATTGACTTCGGTTTAGACACGGTCCATTCAACAATTTTTATCATGTGATGAGGAAGTGAGTATATTACGTAAATCCGAAAATGTACATACATACATACATTTTCTCACGCCTGAGGGGTAGGCAGAGCACATGAATTCAAAAAAAAATATTATTCCGAATGCTAGAAAATTCCGAACTCTTGTCTTATTTATTTGTTTCTTAATGCAAGTTGACCCTGCACTGGTCTGTACCTTCCGCAGGAAACCTGTTCCTTTATGTAAGCACCCTAAGGAATTATTTGTGCAATGCATACGTATGTTTGTAGCTTTTTAGTTTTGTTCAATGTTACTTTTCAAGGGATTTATATTCATATACATACATACATACATATTCTCACGCCTTTATTCCCAGAAGGGGTAGGCAGAGCAGTGGAATTCAAAAATCCAGTGCCACGTTTAGCAAATTCAAGGTAACTAGATGGTTAAACGTGATATTGCGGTGACAGGTTGCTAGCCCATCGCCCACAATACCCAAACCCTTTCCCAGAGTCGACTCTTACGGCACCTACGGGAAGAAAGGGGGAGGTGCTATTCTAACCCGGCACCACACGGGCAAGTAATTATTTGTACAATACGCACGTTCGTAGCTTCTTAGTTTTGTTTAACGTTACTTTTCAAGGGATTGATATTCATACAGCCAAGAAATAAATAAAGACTTAAAGAGAAAACAGTAACTTTCGAACGGTCGAATACTAAAAAACTTCCCTTCTAAATCTCCCGCGGCGCGTAAACAAACAAACTTCACAAATTACACCTATAATTCCGTAAGCGTTTCTGTTTGCCGCCAAAATTGTGTCATAATAATTTAGGGGCCCAAAGTCCGGCTGCCGCGTTAAAAGTTTGAGTGTTTTCTTTCATAATGAAGGCGGGCAATGCGTCATAATCTCGGCACCAGGTGGACGGGGTCGCTAAAAGCCGAACCTTGTACTCCCGCGCACGGACCGACATTTATCATTCAAGTTTACACGTTAACACTGCCATGTGCTTAGGGGTTTTCGTCCGTTTCCATAAAAGTGGATTTTTGCGGGCTTTTTTAGGTACTAGTTAAGGTACTAATGGAACCACCTAGTTTTGCTGTTTTTATTAGGTTTTCGTGTTATTCAAACTATTGCTCGTGTGATGTCGGGTAAAAATTCAGATAGCCTTGCTGAGGTTCCTTCTCTAAGAGAAAAAAAAGCTGTGGTTGCCCAGCTGTTTGATCTGTGGCCGTCCATGCATAGGGTCGTGGGTTCGAATACCAGCCTCGCACTTAAAATATTTCGGAATTAATGTGTGAATTCGAATTTGATATTTACTACGCGCTAATTGGTGAAAGAAAACTTTGCAAGGAATACTAACTGCGACGAAGAGATTCATGTGTGTGAAGTTCCCAATCTGTATTGGGCCCGCGTGGGAACTACGGAACTACAGCATCTTTCTGACAGGAGGCCTGTGCCCAGCTGTGGGACATCACTTAGGCTGGATTATTTATTATATTATAATTATACAGGGTGTCCCATAAGTGACACGTTAACCTGACACTGGAGGTAGGTCAGCCAAAAAGCCATCGAACCAGCCTAACATGACCCTAATAAAAGTTGCATGGTTTCCGAGTTATTAGCAAATTTCGACTTTTAATGAATTTCCCCTTTTTTTGATATTGTTAGTGCCAGAATTCTGTTGGAAAGCTTTTGAAGCTTATTTTTTTTTATTGTATGGAATCCTGAATAGTTACTTTAAGATGCCATGAGCACGGTTTGGTCAAAAAGTCATGTTAAGTTCCAAAAATTACTGGATAGGTGTTGATGTAAATTATCAGCGAAATAAGAATTTACACTTTGGGCACCTCCCGTTAAAAAAAAATCTATGAAACGAAACGAGCAAATAGCGTCAAAAACTTCAGCATTTTATGCAGATTTAGAAATGGTACAATACAAGTTCTTATTGCTATAAAATTAGATATTTTTGTCACTTTACCGCTGCTCTATTAAACTAAGTTAAAACTAGGGATCCCGCTAATCGTCGCCCTCAGTTAATTTTTCTGCTAACTACGCAGCTATGATACCGCATTTGTTACCAGGCTTTCTCGCGAGAGGAGAAAGATGGAAAAGGTAAAGAGAGAGAGGAATATCACTGGCTAATTATCTGGAAATTTGAAATGAAATTAAAACGGGTTTAACTATCAATTAATTATTTTAATCCTTAAATCTACAAACATACATACAATAATACCAGTGTTCCCAAATGGGGTAGGCAGAGCACACGAAACGTGACATAGACAAAACCATTATTATGACTATATCACGCTTCGCAGTCACTTTTAGCATAGTTTAAGGTTTGCAAAGATAGAAGACGTAGAACAGTGACAGGTTGCTAGATTGTCGCCTAAAGCTTACCTAAACCTATTTCCTAAGTCGCCTGTTACGACATCCACGAAAGAAATGGAGAGGTGTTATTATATCCCGACACCACACGGAAAATCCTTAAATCTAACTAACAATAAATGTTCCAATTGTGTCCCTGTTCGGACTGTAATGCATAAAATGACACCGTCTAATTAAACATCGGCTGAATTTTCTAAAACTTATTTCCGATGTGGTCCGGGCCGCGTCAAATACTGATTTGGTTCGCAGGGCCACTGCTGCTCGTGCTACATGTCGGTCACCTCGTGAGCCAAGTCAAGGTAGGTACTTGCTGAGTTTGTCGTTCTCAGCATTCACGAGATTCTCGTCATGGGGGATGGTCAACGAGCACTGCAGTACGCTGTGATCGATCTATTATCGAATTATTGTTATTATTAGCGAACGATCAAAAAAGTGGTCAAAATTACTTCTATCTCTTTTCTACTCGCGAATCTGGCGAATTAAGCCAAAATTTAATTAGAGATTTTAAGTTAAGAGGTACAATAGTGACAGGGAACGCGTGTGGTGTCGGGATATAATAACACCTCTCCATTTCTTTCGTGGATGTCGTAAGAGGCGACTTAGGAAATAGGTTTAGGTAAGCTTTAGGCGACAATCTAGCAACCTGTCACTATTCTACGTCTTCTATCTTTGCAAACCTTAAACTATGCTAAAAGTGACTGCGAAGCGTGATATAGTCATAATAATGGTTTTGTCTATGTCACGTTTCGTGTGCTCTGCCTACCCCATTTGGGAACACTGGTATTATTGTATGTATGTTTGTAGATTTAAGGATTAAAATAATTAATTGATAGTTAAACCCGTTTTAATTTCATTTAAAATTTCCAAATAATTAGCCAGTGATATTCCTCTCTCTCTCTCTTTACCTTTTCCATCTTTCTCCTCTCGCGAGAAAGCCTGGTAACAAATGCGGTATCATAGCTGCGTAGTTAGCAGAAAAATTAACTGAGGGCGACGATTAGCGGAATCCCTAGTTTTAACTTAGTTTAATAGAGCATCGGTAAAGTGACGAAAATATCCAATTTTATAGCAATAAGATACTTGTATTGTACCATTTCTAAATCTGCATAAAATGCTGAAGTTTTTGACGTTATTTGCTCGTTTCGTTTCATAGATTTTTTTTTAACGGGAGGTGCCCAAAGTGTAAATTCTTATTTCGCTGATAATTTACATCAACACCTATCCAGTAATTTTTGGAACTTAAAATGACTTTTTGGCCAAACCGTGCTCATGGCATCTTAAAGTAACTATTCAGGATTCCATACAATAAAAAAAAATAAGCTTCAAAAGCTTTCCAACAGAATTCTTACACTAACAATATCAAAAAAAGGGGAAATTCATTAAAAGTCGAAATTTGCTAATAACTCGGAAACCATGCAACTTTTATTAGGGTCATGTTAGGCTGGTTCGATGGCTTTTTGGCTGACCTACCTCCAGTGTCAGGTTAACGTGTCACTTATGGGACACCCTGTATATCAGAAAGACACAGCGACATAAAAGTATTAAAACTGGCTTTCGACGTTTCGGCAGCGTTACAGCGACCGTGGTCACGAGTAGACTGACCACCACGGGTGAAATATAGAGAGGTACGTACATACATATTCTCACGCCAGTATTCCCAAGAGGGGTAGGCAGAGCACATGAATTAAACAGTCCAGTGCCACGTTTAGCAATTCACATCTTAAGGTAATTTTACCAAAGCATGATTAAGTCCCGCGTACATATAAATACGAATGAGAATCACGAAAGTTTAAAACATTATCAAAACTGCGCCTAATTATGAAGGCTTAAGCAATATGGAGCGTAGTCTGATAAAGTACACGTTCAAAGGCAGCAAAACGGCGTACCTTTGCCTTTTGGTGGGAAACTCTTTGAAGAAAACCAAACCGCGTACGTAATACAGCTTCACGTAGTACAAAATGCTACTGCAGTTTTCCACTCAACGTAGTATTCCATTTTCCGGATTAATCCAGAATATTCCAGGCCTCTAATTAAGCTAGGATTTCATTTGGACGAACGTAAAGGTGAATTTCCGACTGTTCCCAGTTATACAGATTTCTGAATATGTACTTAATATTGGATTTTTAAATAAGATATTTCTTAAGTGTGTTAAGTTAAGTACGTAAATGATTTCTTCTTGAATAAAGTAAAAGAGTATCATCATTATACCTAACTATTTGAATCCGATTTTCCTACTTAGGCGAATTAAAAAAGAATGGTTTAGACTTTTGTGATTCTCACTCACATTTGTCACTCAGTGGTACATAACCAAGTTGTTTTTTATTTTAATTACTTCTACGTTTCGACCGCGTCTCAGCGACGATTAGACGTGATTTAGTTCTAGTGAGTGATAAATACAAAAAAAATCGTTTCATACATCGTTAAGGTCTACAAACTATAATTCCCACTAATCTACGATAGAACGCTACATAGATAAATCTAAGACCATACTTTAACTTTCTCATTTTTATATTGTACATTTAAATAAGTTTGGGATTGTAGGTTTTAAACTGCATAGGGTGTGTTTATGCCATTTTTAGGTAAGTACATTTTTTTAGATTTTAAGTCAATACCTACACTAAATAAGTCTACCTAGTGTAGTAGTATTTGTGACATCCATCCACGGTATCCAGTTGTCCCGAAAACGCAGCTCAAGTTAGGTAGGTAAATTCTTCTAAAAATTTCCTCCTTTTGTCGATACAAAAGAAACGTTTCATCGATCCTCCTGAAATTTTTGTTTGAACAGAACTTAAAACATCAAACAGTTGCAGAAAACCTTTTCAGTGCCGAAACAAAGCCACCAACAACTGAGAAAATTGCGAATTCTCTTTTCAATGTCCTCGGAAATAACATTTTCAATGTCTGTTTAATAAAGCACGTAGTCGCAGCAACGTTACCAGCTGCATACCTAGTTGAACTGGCGCATTACCCGAGGTGCAGAAGGATTTAGAATAATTTTAAAACATTGTGAGGAAACCTGCACACCTTAACGACATTCCAATAGAGCACATGATTTGCAGTGGGCTCGCGTGGATACTATGTAGGAGAAGGTCTGTAACAGCAGCATTTTTTTAAACTAAGCATATGATGAGCCCATAGAGGATAGAACCTATAGAGAAACAATGTTCGCAACCCCGGTCCGCAAATGTTTGTTTATTTCAATATACTAACGTG
>BHDV01043897.1:82482-128419 GCA_005406045.1 Adoxophyes honmai | reverse complement strand
TGGCACTGGATTTTTGAATTCATGTGCTCTGCCTACCCCTCTTGGGAATACAGGCGTGAGAATATGTATGTATGTATGTGTTTTTGCTTTTGTGTTTTAATTTCTTCGATGTTTCGGCCGCGTTCCAGCAACCGTGGTCACGTGTACACTGAGACTCTCTCAGTCTGAGGTAAAGTCTGAATTCTACGAAGCGTGGAATGGTAACGGATTGGCCTATGGGGCATTTCGTGTACTCTGCATGCCCTATTCGGGAATACAGGCGTGATGTATGTATGCACTGTATGAACTGTATCGCTACAGAACAATAGGACATTTCTGATGTTCTCTGTAGCAGCTGGCCAAATTATTCGTCACGCAGAAAAAAAAACCAAAATTTCGTAACATTTTCACATCAAATCGCGTAATATTATGTCATGTAAGTACAAAATGTGCTCTAATCTGTGGATCCATCACAATCATGAGCGCTGTTAACACGGCTCGTAAAATAAAATCCTGCACGCTACGCCGTAGCCCTTATCTACGCCGTAGCGCTATCTACGCCGTAGCATAGCACGTAGCCGTGTTTAGCCTCGCCTGCTGGATAAGCACGTGATAAGCCAGAATACCAAATTCCACAAGATAGTCTAACGAGTATAATTTGGGAGGGAACCTTTGCTGGGAATATTTCAGGTATTTACTTAATTGAGAGCTCTTTTGTCTTGAAATAACATAATAAAACATGGTGTGGTGTCGGAGTTGGAATAACACTTTTCCGTTTTTTCCGTGGATGTTGTAAGAGGTGACTAAGGAAATAGGTTTAGGTATGTTTTAGACGACACGCTAGCAGCCAGTGCCTCTACGTAACGCTTTGTGTTCCCTGCCTACCCCTAAAATTGGCATAAAACATGATGATAAACCACTAGAAAAGATTTTAGCAAAAACTGGCATTGCACTGATCATAACTCTTTTTACCACACCTTGAGTCAAGTCAAGATGTAACTTCTACCTGTCACAGTTTCACTCCCTGAAGGCTTAGCACGGCTACACGCTCTAGTCGCCTCGCGCGCGGGATAGTCTAGCCATCATCCGACGACCGGATAGCCCAGCGGTTAGAGAACCTGACTGTGAAGCTTAAGGTCCCGGGTTCGATCCCCGGTCGGGGCAGATGTTTGTGTGATGAATACAAATATTTGCTTTCGAGTCTTGGATGTTTATCTATATATAAGTAAATTTATCCGTTGTCTAGTACCCATAACACAGGCATTAAGTTGCCTACTTTGGGACTAGGTGATTGGTGTAAAAATTGTCCAGTGATATTTATTTATTTATTATCCTTTTTTGACGTCTCTAATTAGACAGTGGCGGGCATAGTCTACCTCGCAAGTAACTCTACTCGCGCCTTGCTGTACTGAGCCGGTTGGTTGCCAGAGAGGATTGACATCGAAAAACATTTTTTTTTAACTCGTAACAAAATCAATCATTGTGACAATAAATTTTCACCACTTGTATGAGTATTTTTCATAGTAAAAAGCTAAAGAAACTAGTCATGCACAAAAAGTAATAAATACAATACAAAAAAACATCTTTTTTTTTACGTAAATGACCAAATGCTAAAAGTTTGTAGCCAATGATTGTCGTAGCGTAAAAATGTATTTGGGATGTTTCCCCAACTAGTAGCTCGTTAAAGTAAATCATGCGATTGGAATGTCTAAGATATGAATTTTATGTCCACAAAATATACCACTTTTGTTTTTTTCGTGCGTTAACCCGACACCGCGAAGTGCTAAAGTTAGAGACGTAGGAGTTGGAATATAATGCCACCAGAAATTATAACAATAATGCGCTGCGAAAACCACGCAGACGCGGACACGTGCTCGCTGGAATGAGTCCGCATAATGTACTGCGGTTTAGGGTACCGAGGTAAATACATTCTAGAACACATTACACTTTCATCACGACTGTATTCCCTAAAAGTGTAGGAAGAGTTCATAAAACGTTGCACAATGAATAAACGCAACGCGATATTTTATTTTTAGATTTGAAATTAGACTAAGGACAGATACGTAATATAAATAAGTTGCTGGGTCACTGGCTACAATTTTGTCGCTTCTTATGTTACAATAACTCATGTAATAATAACTCGGAATAATGACGCTGGATGCAGGTCGCTTCCAACTGGTACTTATGGAAGTCTATAGGAAAGGCCTATGTTCAGCAGTGGACGTCTTATGGCTGAAATGATGATGATGATGATATATGGAACACTTACACAAGTCTCCGCGACCAAAGCGTGCCTGTGTGCTTGTCACAAGCTGCTGCAAGATCTTTGGTCTCAAGATTATCTGCACTAGCCTTTGACGACTATTAAAGTACTGAGTTGTCAATGTAGTAGCTGGATAATAAAATGGCTACTATTCATAATTCAAAGGTAAAACTGGAAATGATTATTGCAATAACACTTATTACTGTTTATTATAATTTTCTCAATACAAACAATTTCACCATTTGCGGTGACGCCTAGGGTATTTTTAAAAATGTATGAGGATTTCACCATTACTTAAAAGTCTAATGTTGTACAAAATGGAGTATAGTGCCAGTAATTTCCCCAACTGTCCGCTAGAACACAACCAAACCACTACAGACAGACTAACGGCAGGATTATTAAGTTAGATGGCCATTGCAATTTGGATTTGGAGGTGGTACAAGTTTCTACTATCCTGATATGCAACTAAATACAATGAGATGAAATTCAAATTCATTTGCAAGACAGTATTTAGGTGTCACAGTTACCTAATGAAGAAATGTAAATAATTTTGAACATGAAACTACTGTGAGATTCACTCATGAAGAAAAATACAGATCGCGCGAACGGAGTGGTGGCAGTGGTAGCAGACGGCGTGGCTCCTAGACGAAGGGCTACGGACTTGTCTGAAACTCGATTTAACAATTTTATTACCAGTATTTTTCTTTATAACTAGGTAAGTGAAGAAAAGTAACTAGTGTGTAATTTGAAAAGTTTCTAATTTTTAGTGTTTTTACAGTAACTTGACGAGAAAAGAGGAACAAATTACAGAGTACATAATTTTACAAACTTCACACACAAAAAACAAATAAATCTAATTAGTACTCATTTTCACTGGGCCGAATGGAACAAACCTTCATGTGGACGTGTGAAATGAACAAACATTTTCATGTACATACAGTTTAACCTTTCGAAACTTCTGGAAACTTTTTGTGAACAATTCAGTAAAAATTCGGTATGTTCCTTTCGCACATCAGCAAATGCAGTCAGCATGCTTATAAATTAGAACATGTGTGCATCACATCTTAACTGCACTGCTAAAGATAAAGTTTCCCTTGGCAATCATCATAGTTAATTCGCACGGTATTTCCGTTCATACCAACATCACCATAAAAAGTTCCCTCATTCACCGCCACAAGCCCTAGAACCCCAGTTGACTCCGTGAATTGTTCTTGGCGAATTTTTTATTGTTTATGCGCTCTCTCGCAGGCCATTACAGCACTTTGCGTGTGAATTATTTGGCAACACTCTGCGGCCCATTAGACGATTTATAGACTGCTAGCTAGCTAGGTCAGCTAGCTATAATGCTCGTACAGAGGTAATAAAATAACTTTAGTACACCATTGCTTTTTCACCGGGTACTTATGTGTTAGTTGATTTTGTGCACAATTTAGGGTCGAATTAACCAACGAAACGAAAAAAGGCTACACTTTTCTCACGAGCAATTTTTTTTCATGTGAAAGAGCGGGTACTGTTACCCTGTTGACTTGTTTCAAGACTGAATTATGTTCTCGTTTGGTTGAATCGGCCTTTAGTGATGTTACGTTACGACGCTCTCTATAGTCTTTTATTGGTTAAGTTACAGTATCTATTCAATTTGAACTTAATATCGCCGAGTTACATAATTTAAGGAAGTTATTTTATATGTCCTTAAAAAAAACAACAAATTGTTTTTTCTAACGATGACGGAGTAAAAACAAAAGTGAGACGCCAATAGCTCCAGATGTCTATGCTTTAGACTAGAGGTTCTCAAAATTTGTGAAAATGTAACGGGTCCACCGATACTACATAGTAGAAATTCGAAAAGCTAACATAAAATTAAAAAAGTGAGTAGGCTGAGTTAAAACATTACACAACGGCGACATCGAAACAAAATGGATTATTATTCTATCCTGAAAGAGTAGCTAGCATTCTACAAAAACCTACGCTATTTACACATTTAGAAGTAAATCACCATTCCTAAATCAACATTCGTGCAACAAAGCCGCAGACATAATGCACATGTAGCCATTATACCTACTCGTATGTACTATCAGTACTTACCGACCAAAATAAGTAAACACCTATACTACACACAGAGCAACCATGCTACAGTTACGTTTATATTGGTCGAATATGACAGATAGGGATTAAGGCAGGGCAGTGACGTCACGGGCGATCAACCTGCCTTGTCACGTGCTGCAACAACACTGCATTGAACCACAAAACAGATAAATACAGAAGTCAATCTACATATTTAAGTACCATCGCGAACAGGGATTGTTGAGCCACTTACCTGTGTTTGTAACTTAGTCGTGTATTACTAATCCAATAGCTGACATCTAATCTGTCACATCGGTCATTGATTACACGTCTAAATTGCGAACAGTGGCAAGTGGATCAACAATCCCGGTTCGTGACTGTACAAAGTGCGCTCGAACAACGCACGCATAGATACGTCTCACAGACACGATATCTCGGAACATTTGGGACCAGTCCGAGCGCGATTGCCGTTTGCTTGAGACGCGTGATGAACGATTCTGCAACCTTTTCAATAATCACTACTTGAACTGTTAAATTCTGAAACGTATGTTAAATTAATTGCCGTCCAAGTTTTTTTTTCATTAGCTTAGGTACTGTAAAAAACTGTACACGAGAATGCGAATTTATTAAACTTCTAAATATATTAACTGTTCATGTCACCGATGTCGAAATAGTCGCAAGGTAGGTATTTTCCGTGGTATATTTGAAATATACGTAAGAAGGATATTAAAGTTAAAACATTTACGTATTTTTGTTTTTTGTTTAATTTTTCTTTAATTAGCATTAGTTTTTATTTTGTATTGTGATCTTCTTAATTGTAAATAAAATAATAGTAGTATAAAATAATAGTATTTTTTTTTTATAATTAATGTAGGAATTAAATACGCGTCCCATTACCACGATAGCTTTACGTGCATACGCCATAATTGTCATCCCTAAAGCGGCCGCCGAAAAGTGAAGTACAACTTGGCTTGTTTTCTGTACCTGTATGTTCTGTGACTGCGCATAGGAATGCATATTAAGAGAGAATTATGCGGTATTCAGCTATAAGTCGTTACCCGTTGCTCTAACGGCCGTGCACTAAAACGCATCGTTAGGAATTCCTAATCTATGGCATCGCTTAGCTGCTTGCGCTAATAAATGTGCAATAGTTATTCGCCATTGTTCGTTAATTACTACTAAAATACAACATGTTACAAAAAATGTAAGGTAAATATCTAAGCATAAAATAATTTGAGGCCCTAGTAAGCTGTTACTTAATTGAGCTGAAGTGTATTCTTTGATGGATTTTCAATTTTTCATTCAAAAAGGCTTGCAAACTTAGTAAGAAGAAAAGAGGCTCGTCAAGTCTGGTTAGTTACGTTAAACTAACACTACTGCTTGGGTATAAAAAAAAAGCGTCAAAATTGTTTGTCATTAGCTTTTAAAATTAAAGCCTTTACAAATTCTAGATCTACGTGTAACATTCGTCGTGTCCGTTCTATCCTGTACATACAGTCACGAACCGGGATTGTTGAGCCACTTGCCACTGTTCGCAATTTAGACGTGTAATCAATAACCGATGTTAGCGACTAGATGTCAGCTATTGGATTAGTATTACACGACCAAGTTACAAACATAGGTAAGTTGCTCAACAATCCCTGTTCGCGATGGTACATACTTAAATCCGTTTGCGTTAATCCGACTAGTCGCCTGTCATAGCTACTATCCCATCACGGGGATTATTCATCGCCAGTTCCGGAGCCGTTAGCCACCGGCCAGTTCCCGCACGCAGGATGCGGGAGTCGCCGTAATCCGTTTTCCATTATCGCGCCGTGACCCGCACAAATCTGATTCCTGATGGACGCCCGCCATTGTGAATATCCTTTCAATTCGCCAAATAGGCAATTAGTTTGCAAATCTATCGTCTAAGCTGCGCTGTGCTTGATTGAGTGCGATGGGCTTGTGTACGTTTCCGAAAATATAGGGCAAAAAGAGTGGATGGATGGGTGTTAGTGGACGTCGAAATTTATAGTACCGGTATCTATGTATAATGGCAAGCTTTTCAGTAGTGGGGTAAGTACGTGCATCCTTTTAACACGGAAAAAGCGGTGCGCGAACTTACCCCCTCTATTTAAAACGTTGCTAAGTTAGATGCCGGGATTGCCGGGGATAGTAATATTTAATAATTATACGACTGTTCTACTATAATATCAGTTAGTAAGTAAATATGACTGTTAATAGTTTATGAAATGAGCCCGAACGGTGAATTGTAATTACTTTAATGAATAATTCACAGTGTATTAATTAGCATCCAAAAACAAAACCATGACTATTCCGAGTTCCCTTCCTAGCATAATTTTAGGATTTAAACCATATGGAATAGGTATAATAATGACAGATTGCTAGCCTATTTCATAGTCGCCTCTTACGATTTTTACAGTGAAGCATTAACCTTTTGACCGCCAAGGCGCGAAGTGAAATGCTGTACTCCTAACGCCAAAGACGTGACTCGGCTCTTAGAAATGCTTGTTTTTTTTCGAATGGTGCTGTATTATTTTATTTAAATTAGGTATAAAATAACTTACACTACCTACAAATAAAGTAAACCTAGAAAAAATGTTGCAGCGTTTTATATTTCAGTTCTTTCGCAATAACTTCGACGCACCATTTAACGTCGTGGCGTCACGGGCACTGACTTGCGATGACGTGATATGGCGTCTTTGGCGGTCAAAAGGTTAATTAATTTCAGATTATTTATTACACGTAGGTAGTAAAAAGTATGGCGGTGATTAACGAATGAGCTCAATTTTGTCCATAAATTTCCAATTCAACTTTTTTTTTCCAATTCAACCTAAAGTCACACAAAATCAAATGTGTGAAAGCCGAAGCCTCGTTTGGATATCACGGGACCCAATCGTGCGTGGAACTTGGGCTGAATTATCATACGTGACTTCGTTAAAGGTCCCCACTGACTCATCTTCGCTCGGCGTGATTATGCCGACTTTAATGATGTGGCATGATGCGCCATTTAGAGAACTACGTTGTATGATAATGCTGTAAAATATTGATGACATGTCAAAGTTCGTAATGTTTTTGAAGTAAATATATTTGGAACTGAAAATGGGTATTAAATGTTTCATCATTGTCGATATTTAAACGTACTGCTTTTGTAAGACTGTACTTGAAAGTTGAACTATGATTAGAACTAAGATTTCGGGACTTTTGCTTTATGTACTGGGTGGTTTTACGATAAGTAGATAAATCTAACACCAGCTAACACCCTCCATAAACATGTTAAAATTTTATCTACATCCTTATCTTAATAATCTAAAGTAACCTTTTTATTTTGGTGCGTTATAAGTAATGTTTACTTCATAAAGTCAGTATACTTTATAAAAGCTACCTGCATCCAATGCCTTCCAGCGATCTTTATGAGTTCGTCTGACCATCTTGTAGGTGGAAGTCCTACACTGCGCTTGCTGGTCCGAGGTCTCCACTCGAGCACCTGGTCAGGTTCCGTAGGTGTAATCACCATAGCTTTAATCCTCAACTTTGGCTGATCCTCGGAAAAGACACCTTTGATCAATTTGTCTAAAGATCTAAATTGTAAAAGCTAGACCACAAGCCGAATTCTACGTTCCACTAAACATAACTCCTTAATAAACGTGACAAGAGGCATCTGATCCGTTGCTAACTTTCGAGGCATTCTCCATCCGTAGTTTCGTAGTTACGTAAAGATCTTTGATAAAGCCCGCTCATTCTCAAAGGGGCTAGCATTACTAGCAATAATAATTTCGCTTCTCCACCGGAGTGATTTGACGCAATTTTGGTCAATCTCCCAATTTTCCCGGCCATCTCCGAGGCCCATTTTCCAAGACCCATCTAATCGTTATCCAGAAAACCTTGTAGTAACGAGGAAACTTTGACGGAATCATACTTTGGTATTACGCTCAATTCTCAGAAAGCTTGGGGAAGATTTCGTGCTAAAAATTGAAGGTATAATTTCAATAAGTGCCATGTGATAAAAGGAAGTTGTCAATGGCTGTAGGGATTTTATATCTAAACATATATGTAGATTAAAGAGGTATTATTGTAACAGTTTGCTAGCCTGTAGGTATCAGTAGTGTGGTCGAAGATATCTTCTGCTGCCGTCACCTTAATATTGTCATTACGTAGGTACTGATGCTCGAATTAAAAAATGTAGCGTAAATTATTAAAAGAGGAATCTGAAACGAGATAAAAAGAATTCCTTTGTAAGCTAAAGCTTAGAGCATTAGATAATCCTCGTCTGTCGCTAGAAAATTGTGAAAACATTTCTCGTTTTATCTCCTTATTCCTCAGTCTTAGCAAATATGCAGTTTGATATTTATAGTTACTTAGAATATAAATCTTTCAGAGCTTTCAATAGAACATGATCCGGGTATAAACTGGTTTCTCTTTACTTAAGCAAAATTTGAATTTCAATCATCTTTGCCGTGTGGTGTTGGGTTTAAAATATGTATAACCTCTCCATTTCTGCCGTGACCGTGCCAAAAACCTGAAAATATGCTAGAAGTGGCCATGAGTTGTGAAATGACCATGGTTTTGTCTGTGTAGCGTTTCGTATGCTCTGCCTGCCTCATATGCGAAAACAGGCGTGATGTGTGCACGTATTATCTATTCTTTTAAATCGATAAACTCAATATGTTTTAAGAAAATTAAGTCAGCGATACGTCACTATTTATAAACATAGTTATTTACTTCTTAAACTGTTTTCCCATTTCTTTGTTCATATGATTGCCAATTTCTATGGAAAGATGATAAAACGAACATTTCTTTTAAAGTATCATGAAAAACTGACTGTCGAAAATTCCATATAAAGTTCCCCGATTTAGAACATATTGTATTTATGTAATTGTTTTATAGTTTTTCTTGCAATATATAAATGTAACAAAAAATGCTTTGTACTTTAACTTCATTTAAGTCATCTTTTCCTCCATTTCCAATCTCATTATGGATCTAGTCTAAAGCAAAAACATCCTTGAATACCAAAAAAGTAAAATGCATCGTCAGAGGCAATAAATCCTATGCTTTTTGGCGTGGAGCGGCTTTAGGGGAGAAGACGGCTCAATAGAAGGGAATCGAGTCAACGTCTCATCGATTTGATATGCCCAATGGCTTGGAACACCGCGTATTGTTCCATTTACACATGGAAATGGACGGCCATGTGAACACTGCCCAGTAAAATAGTAGACAGATAATAAGCAGTGTGAAACGCTCACTTTTTAAAGCTAGGAACCAATGTTAGGAACCAAGGTAGAATTTCACAGTGAATGTGTTGTCAAGGACTTGTAATAATCTGTAAAGTGAGTCCAGTTAGAGATTATTTTAAGCAAATAAACTTATGTTTTATACATACAAGACCTACATCATGCCTACTGTATCACCTAATGGGATGGATGGAAACGTTACAAAGACAAAGCCATTTCGCGCGGCAAAGCTAATTTTTAGGTATCAAGGTAGAGAAAACAGGTAGGTACAATGGCGACAGGTTGCTAGGCTATCGCCTAAAATGTACCTTTAACTATTTTACTCAGTTGTTTCTTACGACATTCGTGGAAGAAACAGAGTGCCATTATTTTAAATCCGACACCACATAAAAACTCAAGCATAGTTAGATACTCTTTATGTATTAGTGTTTTTACCCACCCGTGTGGTGCCGGATAGAATAGCACCTCCCCTTTTCTTCCCGTGGGTGTCGTAAGAGTCGACTCTGGGAAAGGGTTAGTGTATTGTGGGCGATGGGCTAGCAACCTGTCTCTGCAATATCATGTTTAACCATCTGGTTACCCTGAAATTGCTAAACGTGGCACCGGATTTTTGAATTCACGTGCTCTGCCTACCCCTCCTGGGAATACAGGCGTGAGAATATGAATGTATGTATGTATGTTTTTACCCACTGTATTAAAGCTTGTATGTATGTATCCGTAATATTCATTTTACACACGCTGTCGGTTTTAGTTATCAGATATTTGACCCGAAAACACATTTTACTATAGTGCACAAACATCTCTAGGATTGATGGCGTTGGCAGAAGCGAGGTACAGTCACGAACTGGGATTGTTGAGCCACTTGCCACTGTTCGCAATTTAGACGTGTAATCAAAGACCGATGTGACTGACTAAATGTCAGCTATTGGATTAGTATTACACGACCAAGTTACAAACATGGGTAAGTGGCTCAACAATCCCTGTTCGCGATGGTACCACAGACGTCAGCGGGGACTGCAGGGGTGGAGGGGAATAATATCGCGTGTCGCTAAGTCGCTATATCGTGCCACGTTACACGCGTCTCCGTCTCTCGTTCGCAGGGACATGTTGTCGGACTGTAATTCTATTTTCTGTGTACTGTGGCAGTGTTGTATCCTTCCTAGACACGTTTTGTACTTTGAATTGCAAAACGAGAGCACCTAATTTCAATGGATGCTGGATTCGAAAGCCTGCTTGCGATACGGTACGATTTTACAGAGATTTGTGACTATAATTTATCCATTTACTCATTGTTAAGTCACGTAACTCTGAATATGAAACTACCGTCAAAATCACTCGTACATGAAAAATGGGGATAATACATACATAGGTACATACATCACGCCTGTGTTTCCAAATGGGGTAGGCAGAGCAGACGAAACGCTACATAGATAAAACCATAGGAAATAAAAAAATAGGGGTAATGCACGTCTTAAACCGAGATTAGCAGTAACCGAGAATAGCCCTTCGTCTAGGAGCCGCGACCGCTGCGGCCTAACATGCACTGTGCACCACCGATCGACTATCCTTGCTATTGTCATTATGTAGAAGCCCAGTACAATAACAACATTATTCTGTATAAAGGCACGTCCACACCAGCTGCACACCGTCGTCGACGCACGTAAAAAGAGCTCTGGGCTAGTGGAGGGGATATGTTTGCGCAAGATGCCAACTAACAAACCAAAGGCGCGGCGCGCTGGCTGCGCGCTTCTTTGCCTCTCCCGAATATCCCAACGTTCACCGCCAATTTGGCCTGGATTTCGCCCACTGCGTCTCTATGTAGCCTGGAGCTCTTTAAATGTGCGTCGATTGGTACCGACCACTCTCTATCTCGATTGTAGCTAATAAGCTTACCAACAAAAAAATCATTTTCGATACCAGCTTTTTTGCCAAATGTAGTTCATTGTCATCCACCCTAGATTATGTGCACCAGATTCAAAGTCAATCAGACCAACCGTTGAAAGTTCCCTCCATCGGAGACAGTCCCGGCTGGGCCACCAGAAGTCCACTACCGGAATATTGTATTGTCATCCAAGTTACATAAATCTATACCTGTATAGAGAACTATGTACCAAGTTTCAGCTCAATCGGTCTATTGGAAGTGGTTCAAATTCCAAAATCTTCCTTGCAAAATTTGAAACCATACAAAAACACAAAAGTGAAGTTAATTAAAAGCTTGTACTTATCTTAGAAGGAGTGGAGTTTTTGAGTGACTACATTTGTCTCACGGTAGTTCCAAATTCAAAATTACTGTCACAAACTGGCCAGTGTTTTTTTGTCAAAGATTAACTTTTTATACCCTTTGATTTTGCCTGATTAAAGCATGCAGGCTGTGATCGAACAATGTGCGAGGGCCATTACGCACATCAAAGAGCAACTACAGCACAAAGCCGGTCGCTACAAAAGCGTCACCAACAAAGTTCCGACGCTATCCCGCAATTATCTAAATGCGAGGCTCCCGAGGTGTCCGCACAGAGGCTTGTGCGTAGATACGACAGTGCTTTGATACGGATTTAAAGGAATGCGGAATAAAACGCTAGGAGTACCCTGTAATCGTCACTTGGTGAAAACGGTGCGTGTATATTTATTTATATTTTTGTGTTCGTGTTAGTTTTGGACACAATGGGTTCTAACCAATATTGAGATCAAGACATCAAGATTGACATTCAAAAATGTTGGCAAAATTACAATTTTTTTTATTGTTTTATTTTTACATACATTCTCGATTTATCACGCCTGTATTCCCAAGAGGGGTAGGCAGAGCACATGAATGCAAAAATCCAGTGCAGCGTTTAGCAATATCAGGGTAACCAGATGTTTAAACATGATATTGCATAGACAGGTTGCTAGCCCATCGCCCACAATACACTGACCCTTCCCCAGAGTCGACTCTTACGACACCCACGGGATGAAAGGGGGAGGTGCTATTCTAACCCAGCACCACACGGGGAATTATACAAAACTTGCCTTATTTATTGTCCTGTTCGTAAAAATACGTTTACAGAAACGATAATTCCTCAAGTAATGTTAACACGCGAAGTGTCGCCACTGCCGGCCGCTAATTCTGCCCGGGGCGCAGAATTATTCGGCGCCCTTTTAAAATGTGCTCTCCGGCTGCCGTAATGCGGCGCCATTTGTGCAAATTATAACGCCCTAGTATTATCCGAATTTATTACGTTTAAGTGTGAAAAGTACTTGAGTTAAATGTATTTGAGCTCTGTTTCTATGATTGTTATGAGCTTTAACCCTTTACTTGGTAAAAAGTTTTAATATAATTTCCATCGTCCATAACTTTGATAAGATAAAAATGATCAAACTTTAAAAAAATAAACCAAAAAGGTTATGTAGTGATGAGTTGTAGGTGCACCTTTGACTGAAGCTAAGAAATGGAATCTAAAGGTTACAGCAACAACAAAGGTTACACTACTGTCTAAACTCTAGCTAGTTGAACTTGAGTCGAACTAAGAACGTCAGTCGAAGATCTAGGAAGCCAAAATTTTAAATTTCGATCAACCCGCGCGTTCCTCGCACCGGCCAGTGTCAACGGATGAACGTGGACACGGCTGCCGATGGCCATTCTAGTCGCCGAAAAAAGCGCTGCACGAACTTACTCTCATTTTCTTTAAGATCGTGCTAAGTTGTTTGATGAATATCTGTATCACCAATTTTATTTCGCTTTAGTGGCTGCGAAGGGTGAAATAGTCATAATCACGGTTTTGTTTATGTTACGTTTTGTATGTTCTGCCTACCCTACATCGGAACACAGGCGTGATTGTATGTATGTATAATAATTTTTGACACAATAAAAAAATGGCGCTCCCTGAACTAACGCTGATTAAAAATAACACGATCAGATCGATTCATTTTCCAACCGACTGGACTTCGAAATAAAAGTTCAAAAACATGCCATTAGAAAACTAGATGAAACCTGAAACTGCTTTAGTTCGGTCAAGTCGGCGTAAACAAGCCATACCGTTATAACAGCGTAGCCAAGTCCCGATCCCAACGGGTTATGCCGGAATTCAGCAGATTAAACCTTCATTACTGATGTTCGCTAACTTGCCAGGAATGCGCGGCTCAAATCGAGATTTACGCTGCCTCCATCGAGATTACGCAAATCGGAACTCGTGTATATACCTAGGGTGGAATATGACTTTTATGTAAATACTGAGCTCGCTTTAGACCTATGAAACATCCTAAAAATAGAGCCCGTGTGGCGTAGGGCGTGGAATAACGTCTCTTCATTTCTTCTGTGGTTGTTATAAGGCAACTAAAGAAATGGTGTTAGGTTTGCTTTAGGCGACAGGTTATCACAGCTTGTCACTGTTATAACTCTTTTATCTATATTTAAACCTAAAAATATGCAAATTAATTAATTGCAAATTATGTTGCTGCCGTGTGGCTTTAGAATAACATCTCTTAAGAGGATAGGAGTCGCGCCACTTCTCCATACAAACGTAGAGTCCCCTGTTTTCTCCGTGAATAATGACATTAGAGCAAAATTTTTTTTTACAATACATTTGTATTTGTTGTGGCTATGCCCGTATGATTTGCTTTTATCGATATTCTAAATAAAAAAAATAAAAAAAAAATAAAAAAATAGAAAATCGATAAAAACAAATCATAAAGATACAAAAGATACAAATTTAATGAAAAAAAAATTTTTGCTCTAATGTCATTATTCACGGAGAAAACAGGGAACTACGTTTGTATGGAGAAGTGCCGCGACTCCTATCCTCTTAATTTCTTCAGTGGATGTCGTAAGCGGCTAAAGGAATGGGTTTAGGTATGCTTTAGGCATTACATCGATGTGGAATCTTGTTTAAAATATTTCGGAGATATTTACTTAATGATGTTTACACTCCGTTTATAACACCTAGGTTTTAGCCCAGATTCCAGTCCGAAACTTTAAACGTTTAACTTTAAATCTTATGAGAAGGAACTCGTTGGAATGCTTACAAGAGTTCTGGCACCGTGTGCCCAATGCGCATAAGCGGCAACTATGACTTGCGGAGTTGCAACTCAATAGAAACGGCAATGCAGGTTAGAAAGAAAACAAAAATACTTTGCTGATAAGTAGGTGCTTTTTATGTACTGTCGTTGTCACACAATCTTTTGATATTTTAGCCGTTGAATTAATCACAACGTACAAGTCGCTCGGCAAAAGTAGCTAGGTAAATGTACCAATGCTCGACGACGCGACGCCTCAACGCCCAGTAGACGATACCCATCTGTCACCTGTCTTGCTATGACATAAGGTTGCAAGTGCCGTGTATTGGGTCAGTGACGAGCACAGGGATTTTCCTCATACATTTTTAGATATATCCCGTATCCGAGGAGACACGTTATTGGTAGACCAGGCGCTGATTACCCCCACTAGTTTCGCCAACCGATCTTAAACAACCGCGCGATGTTTATTTTGATTGGATTGACAGAAAATACCAAAATAAGATCACTTAAAAGTTGATGTAAACTTACTATCAGTGTCAGTTCTATTAAAATTAGCTGCACTTTAGCTCAGTTCAAATTCTATATTTTTCGACAACATGTAGGTATACTGAGCAGTAGAAGTTACGTGGCTCTTAGAAATAACGTCCCCAGGCCAACATTTTTTCTACTGACCATGGTAAATATTAAATTTGAATCAAACACTCGCCATGAATGAAATGAATATAACTTAAGTACAATTTTATTACCAATCTACTGTTGTGCCTAGTCTTCATTATGTCAGATGCGTGTTTGTGCTGGATCAGTGCGGTTTCGGGCGAGAGGAGCGATTGCGTACAAACACACATGTACGTGGGAGGCGGAATTACGCTCTGCAAGGCTTAATCGCTTTCGGAGTTTCAATTATCAAGAATGTGGAGCTATACACCCGTGTCGTGCCGGGTTTAGAGTCTCTATTTCTTCAAAAATGTTATCTTTAGTATATCTTTAGTAAAAACTCTAAAAGATATGTAAAAAGTATCTGCGAAACGTGAATTAGTCGTGGTTTAGACAATGCCAAGTTTCGTATAATCTATTTACCTCATTTGGGAATAGAGGGGTAAGATTTTTTACGAATATGACGGGAAAATTAATTGGATCAGTCAATACATTCAACTTGGCTTGACATTTATAAAAAAATGCTAATTTGAGCATTAAATCAAATAAGGCAAACTGGTGTGGTGGTGGAAGTCCCCTGAATATACCCATAATATCATTAAACTTGTGAATATGTAATTTTCTCGTCGTTAATTAGGTATATACCTAAATGCCAATTACACTATTCTTACGAGTAAATGCTTAGAACACTTACAGTTATGAGTTGGTACCTCAGTATTTCTTTGCACACAAGATACTAGAAGATAAATTTATAAAATACTGAGTAATAAAAATAAATCTTTAGATTTAGTTTTTGACATTTTGTCTGCAGGCTTATGTCTTGTTAGTTGATACGACTATTACTACTTACTATCAGTTTTTTCTTTATCATGTTGAATTTTATGCTTTATCATTGTACTAATACAAGCAACTCTAACACGCTTTTGATTTACTTCTAAAGACTTCTTCCAATACAAAATTTTCTTCTCTTTTGGTTGAATGCACCTTGCACTTATTAAATTAGTTGATTAGGCCAGGCTAGTTACTCCAATTCCAGAGCTATTTGCCAGTACAAAGGGTCAGTGTGCTATGCTCGAGCTCATTGGTATCCGACGCATTCGCCTCCTTGACGATTAACCAATAACGCCAAACTGGAATTTAATTAATATTCCACCCGCACTAAGACTGATTACTTTGTTGTATTATAATTAAGGAATTAATTAATATTAACTTAACGTAACGTAAACTTTAGACCAGTAAATAACAATTTGACAAAAAACCTCGGACATAATGCTCTGTAGATAATTTTTATCAATAATTTGAACAATAGTTTTAACAATTTGCCATTATAAGAAAATTGGATTGGATTATGGTCTATGATAGAATTTTACAGTCAAGTTTACTATTAGGACTACAGCTCATAAATATATATTAAACATAATCCTATAAGATCGTTGTATAGATATTTATTAGTACAGATATTTAAAATAAGAACTCGAGTGTATTCGCACATCAATTTATGAGAAAACTCTTTATGCGTTTATAAAAATTCTTTGGAAATTTACGCATCAGTTTATCCAGCTAACAAAAAGCGAATTCGGATTGCGAAAACATGTTTGTTGACAAGTTAACTAGGTTCGCGGGCGTATTCCATTGTCTCTATATCCATGCCGACGACAATATGAATTTCAAATGAGCCCCTTGAGCCAACTGCAGGCGCAGAGCGGGAATCACACACTCAGCTATTCATGCATTCCTTATAAATTAACTATTATTGCCATCTCGCTTATTCCATAACAGGGATATTATAAGGGTTTCTTCCTCGTGTAGTTAGGGTTTGAAATGTTCGAGCACTCCTAATTAATACGTTGTGTATGTTTGACAAATAAAGCTTAGGTTAGGTCGTGTGGGCTTGACTGGGGTATTAACATAAGGGATTGAGGTGCTATATTATTAAGTTATGAACGGAAACTTGCGACTTGGTTCGCGGATATAATAAATTTGATTAATCTTGGCAATTTGGTTAATGTTAGGAATTGTGTAGTTTTTGGTTGGAGCAATACGTAGAGGTTACGGAATAAATGTTTTACGTTTTGTAGTCCTGTTAAATATGAAAGTGAGGCACGACGTAATATTAAACTTGCTGTATGAAAACATTTTGATTCGATCCTCTAGAAACTACGTTCGTTTTATAACGATTCGTCTCAAGAAGTTTAGTCTAGTTGGAACTACGATGGTTTACATGTACAACCGAAATACACAAGGAAATTAAACATGCTTTAAACTAGTAAAGTCCTGAAATATGAAAAAATATCAAAGATAATTGGATAACATTCTGAATTAAAGTATTTACCTTATTGGCAGCCCACCGTACAGGTTAAAACATGGTTCCATAGAGCGCCCTGAAATAGCATTATTATTTAGAAATTTAAGAATTTGACGTAAAGTATGTCAGAAACCAAAGTTTTAGTTTAGATTTAATTGTGAAGATTACTTTGTTTTACTTGTCTTGATTGTAACTGTTGTGTGCCCGAGGATAGTGTGGAGACCAAAACACGAAGAGGTGGTGAAACTAATTTATTGGAGCATTTTTTAACAAAAAACTAAAATATAGTGGAGCCGTGCGGTCTGGCTCAGGGTTATCGACCAACTGCCAAGATGGCGCCGTCACATTTTAAATAGCGGGTAGATCACAACAATCTACCCTCGAAAATGGGGTATAAAACACTAGTACACAAAACTAGCCTAATTCCCCGGCTTTACCTGCGGAAATAATAAAAATTAAATTTTAAACAAAAAATTAAATAAATAAAAACAATGGGCTACGAGCACGTCGCTAACAGTAACATTGTGTTAGTTTGTTTTGTGTGGATATAAATATTTAAATGGACTAACTATAATTTTGTTTATTTAGCCCACGTGTTGTATAAGGTGGGTTTGTAAACATAAGCAAATGTAAATAGGCACTGAGGAAAAACGAAAATAAACACGTTCCAGTGCTCGTCGCTATACTAATTCGTAATTCGTCATTCATTCATTCATTCAAATTAATAAGTTAAAAATAGGATACTTTTGCTAACAACATTTCGTCAGAGGAAATACGCATGCCTGGCTTTGATAATAATTTACATTCCATTAAAAAAATAACTCTCCAACAAAATCACCTGATATAATACTCGTGCAATCGGATTGAATAACATTTATCATAATACTGAGAGGTTTTGGTATACTTAATGACCAAATGAAACAAATCCTGTTTACTAATTGTAAGGATTTCATGTTCCAAAATACGGGTGCTATTCTAGTCGCATACAAACCATTGTCATAAAATCGATTGTCATAACACTTTAACCATAAAGTTGAAACTCATAATTTTTTTTTGGCATAAAGTGTACTATTGTCATAATGTTCCCTGTCATAATTATTTTTAGTCATAAATGGTTTTACCATAAAGACGAATGACATAATTTTGAATTGTCATAAAATGTATGGTCATAATTATTTTCAGTCATAATTATGGCTGTCATACATTTAACCAGCCATAACATTGATGATTAACGACCAAAAAATAGGTTAGGTTAGGTTAGAACTGTGATCTCGCATGAACCGAATCGCGGCCAAAAAAGTTAGTTAGGTTTGGTTAGAATTGTGACCTCGCGTGAACCGAATCGCGGCCAAAAAGGTAGGTTAGGTTAGGTTAGAATTGTGACCTCACATGAACCGAATCGCGGCCAAAAACGTAGGTTAAGTTAGGCTAGTTTATGCAAATTATTATGCGCAAAATAAATATGGCGAATCGTACATTATGCTTCGCATGTTTTATGCACAACCAGTTTATGAGTTTATACTGTATGCCCATTATAAAGTATGCGTATATTGTTTTATGCGAATCAAATGTATGCCATAAAACATTATGCATAAAAATTTATGGCTTACTTCAGTTATGCTTAATGATGATTATGACAAAAATATGTATGCTTATAAAATGTATGACTTCAAACTTTATGCAACCCGATATGGACCCCCAAAATACACATAATGCTTTTGCGGAATTGTGTAAATAATCATAATACTACGACGTAAATGACACATTTTCTGTTAATATGTCGAGCATTTTGACAAAATGAAATAAAACGAATACACTCATGTCTTCATATCGAGATAAGCTTGACATATTTCTGGCCAATCCGTGACCCATAATCGGGAGCAACGCGCCATGGCGGCGGATAGACGTGGGTGTATCCGATTTTGAGTGAGTGTTACGGTAGTTTTATGTTTAAAAGAACACTCGAAAACGTTTGCCTCACATGCAGCTATGGAACTGAAATGGTCATTACACTTTGACAATGGAAAAAAGCGTGCTTGCATGCAAACATCGATCAACGAGGTGCTCGTGCGTCCTTGTTTGAGCACCGCAGATGAATCGGTGCAATCGACTGAATGATTCGAATGCATCGCTCGCAGCTATACGGCCGATTCAATGCCCGACGCTTGGGAAGCGGTGTGATTGTGTTTCGCTGCGATTATAACTATCAATCGTCGTCGAATTGAAACCTACGGTAATCGATTCCTGTTTATTTACGATGGCTGCCTGATCTAGTGAAAGTTAGATGGGCCATTTAAAAATGTGTCCAGTTTTTCATGAAAATTTTTACCGCTTCCGACCGCCTGCGATATGATTATGACACTTAGGTAGTCTATGAAAAAGTAACGGAATAGAAAAAATGGGACAAACCGGATTCAATTGTACTTTTGATTCTGAGCTGTTAACTCATTTTTTTTATTGATAAAAGAAATAAATGTACAACTTTTATAGATATACATAATAATATGTCAGGTACACCTCTTGTTAGGTCTATGCCAGCTATGGTTTACGGTCGATTTATCCAAGTGATAATAAAATTCAGTCGGATAAGTCACTAAATAACTTTTTTTACACAAAACATAGATTTACTCCTGAGTAATTCATTCCCAGACACATCCTCGTTTGAATGAATGAGATCGTAACATAAATGATTACAAACAAATTAAGTACACCTGCTATATTACCTATAAAAGAAATAAACGAATTACTTTGAAATAAGCCTGCAATAGAAAACAATTGAAATTAGTACTTAATGGAAAACATTTTATAAATTGACTTATTTTCGTAATTTTAATACATAAATCACACCTGTATTTCCAAATAAAGTGGGCTTTTTCCTGTATACCGACACCGTAATAATTGTCATGATACACCTACGCAAACCAATCTTACCTACCCAAAAAACTTTGAAGGATCTTGAAGGATGAGTATCCGTTGTAAAATATTCTCGAACATTCTCGAAAATTGCCGAACATTCTAGAACATTCTCCGGCTTGGCTCCTCCCCGATTCATCATGGTAGGGGTTAGGGCTACAGTTGAGTCAGGAGGCCTCTTGAGCCTTTGTCGCTGAAATCTGCAGCTCCGAGGCGTGCTCGGCTAATCCTCGGGCTTTTAGTGCGGCCTTGTTTCGGTGAGATGCCTTTTAATTGCCACTACGAAGTTGACCGCTTTTCGAGTCGCGAACTGAGGGAGGAGTCTTTCTCAACTGTGCAGTCGCTTTTACGTAGATCACCGGGGGTATTATAATGTATCTACGGCTGAAAGGTACGAAGGTTTTACAAGTTTTGTTTTTTAATAATTATAATCTGTTCTTTTGACTTAACTAAAAGCTGTTTTTTTTTTTAAGTTTCTTTGTTTAGACATGCAGTTTTTTTTTCAGACCATAGTTTAGTAATGATTTAGAAAAACATTCATAAATCACATTTGAATCCTTAAATAGAGCAGGCAAAACATATGAGACGAAATGTTATACATCGTCAAAAGACTAGCCAAATTTAGCATAATTTTAGGTTTAAGCATAAATGAAAGGTAAGTATTGACAGGTTGTGATCTTGTCGCCTAAAACATACCAATTTCCTTATTTGCTTCTAACAAGATCCATGGAATAAACGGAGAGATGTGGTTCTAAACCCGACACCACACGGTTTACTTTTTTAATTATTATAAAAAAGGAGAACAGCAAAATATGACTGTTTTTATGCGTACTTACAATTTAACTTTCAACCTGACGGGGTTTGGTAAAAAACTTTTAATGTTTTTAAATGGAAAACCGCAGTAGAGTACGCGAATGGCCCGCGCATAAACCTGTATCCTAAATATTTTATTAACGGCCAGCTTTTTTGATACTGAAAAATAAAATATAACTTTTATACCGAATTCGCCGCAAGCACTTAATTGAATGTGGTAATGAAAAAGCAGAGGCTGGACAATTATTAATGATCCAGTTAACAACATTAAATTTCCAGTGGTTTTAAAAGTTGAACAGCTTTACGAAATTAAGTCAACAATATAAAATGCAACGATAAATATTTAAGTAGGCCTTTCCTTAAATCCATTTTTGGGTCGTACTCAAACGGTAGTTCGCATCTTTTCTGTGAATATGACAAAAGTTAAGGGTTACTAGTAGCTAATATATTTGTAGTAGGAAATATCAAATGTATTCAGTAGGTACGCCTCCATAGCTACTAGTCCGTTCAAAATGAATCATACAATTAAAATTTCTAAGTCAAGATTATGTACAGTCAGTGAAATTGGATGTTTAGCAGGTTGAATTACTTCTAAAATACTCAATATTGAACTTCATGGTGAAGTTTGTCCTATAATGCGAACAAATTATGAAGGCGGTCAACCTGCAACACATTCAATTTCTTTGACTGTACATAGGAGAGGCCACAGGTCTATAATACATAGGTTGTCTGATGTTTTTCTAATGCTAACTAACGTTAGTGAATGACCCACTTTCATTACATCAGCTCGACAGTTACCATAAATACGTCAAAATATAATTTTATCAAGAGATACGGGTTTAGGCTTTAAAACATTGGATGCCATGAGCACTACAGTTAACATTTTCAGAACAAAAAATGGGTTGTTTAACGCTTCGCTATTAAAACTGGTTGACACATCTGACAATTATTTCCCATTGAAATTGCTGGAGTAAAACAAAGCGAGGGTCTATAATTGTCTCCCTGTTTGTTGTCAGTCTTGTTTGAGTGCGGTGGAGAGCGTCGCCTGCCGTCTAGTGGTCTCGCCGCGTCGGATGACACTCGTGCTAAACAGGCGTATGGGCTTAAAATGCATCCGTGTACACACGCCTTAGCCTTACTTCCCTTGTGGAGTTTGAAGAGCGGATGGAAGGTTGAAAGCATATAATTAATTACTCATCTGTTAACACAAAGATAACTTTTTGTCAATAATCGTAATGTTTGTCGTAATTTTAGACACGTAAAAGTACAATATTTTACCTTTTTTATTTGACATTTTAATATAATTACGTAACTTAATGTAACGTTTCATAATGTTTGATAGATTCGGTTTCAAACTCTGTTATAACAATACTCAAAGTTAAAGTTTTATGGTTATTGGCAAGTTGTTCATCTTTTCATAAGATACTTTCTTAGAAAAGCTTTTAGCTAGAAAATTGATATCCAATTACCTTTGCAATAACCTGAAAGTATACTTACAGCCTATTACACACAAATTCGTCAATTTGAAATACATTTCCGGAACAAAAAGAAGAAAATTGTTGCTAAATTGTTTCCTTTGAAGTTCATCCTTTGAAATTGTCTCAAATACCTCTTCGTTGCATACGTAATATATTATGATAACAAACAGCTTTCCAATTTTCTTTTTATACCGCAAAAGTGGAGGATAATCATAACAATATTAGTTGTTTCTGAAATCTAGCACTCCAAAAAAAATACCACAGCAAACTCAAAATACTATAGTAGGTATACCTAATATTCCACACTCGCCTAAAAACGAAATTGGTTTGGTCATACAATAGAGATATTTTATCGATAACGACGAACTGTGAGCAGGCACGGAAACAAGTAAACAATGCAAAACAATCTTCGGGCTTAGTGGCTCCCCAAACAAAATTGATTTGATTTGATTGACATTTCGGAACAAAAACAATAGCCTATTTGATTGGGTTGAATTGTAAAATCCGATACGTAACGAACAAAGCTCTGAACAATCGCTACCTCGCGTACTCTTTAAGTAGCAACTACAAACAACAGAATGTTGAAATGCATTGGGATTGGCTGGAACCGTTCTTTATTTATTTTCTTTCATTGTTTGTTGTAATAATTAAGCACAGAGTAAAACAGTTCAGGTTCCAAAAATCCGCAAAGTTATAAAATAATTACAAATGCGGATCTACATACTATTCGGGTCAAGAATATTTGATATTAGTCCATGTTAAACCAAAATTTCTTCGTTTCTCTGCCTCTGCGTTTATTGGCTGAATGGTAAAGAAGACAGGCTGAAACACACGATCATATTAGATACCTAACAACTATAGTGATAAACGGGGACAGTTATCTAAATGATTAACAGTGATCTAATTCGAAATTAGCAAATAAAAAACCAAGAGAAATGCCTACATGGCATGCTTCATGAGATTCCTGTAAGAACAAATCCTATTACAAACTGATGGTCATTCTGAACCTATAAACAACATAAACACACTACATAAACTTCGACCCTGTTTTCCCAAATCGAGAAGTCAGAAAACACAAAACGTTAGAAACTAATCCATGTCTTTTTGTAGCCACGTTTAGCTAAACTTTAGGTCTAACATTAGATGAAAGCAGAGGCATTGTGCTAGCCAGTGTAATTTACCCATTGCAAAGTCGAAGAAACTGTGAAATATAATTCTAAACCTTCCACGACACGGGAAACCATAAACTTGCAAGTTAAACGTTCGTATTTTTACAACCCCAGCGTGTTTAATTATGGGATAGGTATATTTATACGTGAGCTGAGCCGGCAAACACTCGACGGGGACTTATTGTAACAACCGAGTGGCAATTAGCTACCGGCAATTCCTTCCGCTTTGGCCCCGATATTTGCCTCCCGCTAAATACAATTCTCGTTTAAATCCATAATTAGATGAATTTTTGCTCGGATCCACTTTTGCCACGAGTGTTTTATTTTCAAGCTATTGCGTTGTTTTCCTGTGGCTAAGTAATTACGGTTTTTGCTGAAGCAGGCTTCAAGAAGGATTACTTAATGAAAATTGATACGAAACTGTCCAAATGCTGGTTTTTACGCGGAATAATTATTGTAATGGAGTTTCATTGTAGAAGGCGAAATGTCTTGCTTATTATTATTAATTAGAAGTTTGTTGTTTGAAAATGGAACTAAGCAATTTTATAAGTAACTAGCTTTCCGCCCGCGGCTTCGCCCGCGTGGAACTCGGTTATATTGCGGTATAAAGCACAACTATAAGAAAACTTCTCGTTTCAAATGACACACAGTGCCATCGATCTATCATCTATCGATCGGTCATAGATCGATATCGATATCAATCTATCATCGATCGATATCGATATATCAAGCAAACTATATTTTTGTTTTCCCTCGGGAACATCAATTTTTCCGGGATAAAAAGTAGCCTATTATTTAATCCGGACTTCTATCTTTACGTCTGCAAAATTTCAAAGCAATCGGTTTAGTAGTTACAGCGTGAAAGCGGAACAAACAAACAAACAAACAAACAAACAAACAAACTCACTTTCTGACTTATAATATTAGTAAGGATTCAGTTGTTTATCAAGACATTACATTACATTACATTTTACATACAGTTGGCCAAAAAACCCGCAAGCGTGAGATTATTAACTGTTGTTCGCCGCATTTTTACTTACTTAGTTCATATTTTTGTATAGGTAGTAAGTCGTGCAAAATTTTACCACTTTTTAAAAGTCAAATGTCAAAAATCTGTACCCCAAGCACATTAATCTGATAAATTAGTAGGTATATTTTAAGCAAAATGATTATGTTTAAAATTTTTGATTAAAATTAGAGTTACAGACACAGAAAGACCAATGCGAAGGTCGTTTACCCACTAAACAATAAAATAAAATGAACTGAAACTACACAAAAGTACATAGTCTACGTTTTAGAACTTGCGTAACATCTACGCAAATAAGTGAATAATTGTAATGTCACATTGATGTAAATATTAAGGGACCAAGTGGAGGCGAGTCTATTGAAACGCAACGTGCCGTATCTACATCGCGCTTCGCAACTCCCTGTTGCTAATGCCAATTAAAATTGAAATTATTTTATTGGAGTAAATCTAAGTGCCTTTGTTATGTACCCAGCAGCAGTACGTAACGATAAGAGTTTATTCGTGACAGTTGTAAAGAAAGCATTATTATGGAAAAATTCTAACAGATGAAGGGATAAAAGTCGCATACAGGTATAGCAATCATTGTCATGAATTTTGTTACATACCATTCAAGAACCCATTGTGGCGTCGGACTTTGAATTACATCAGTCCATTTCTTCCGAGGATGTTATAAACGGCGACTGAGGAAATGGTAATTATTGAGTTTTTGTTCGTTTCATGTCTTCTGCCTACTCATCGCACGGGAATATTCATAGGCGTGGTGATATGTGTATGTTTTTAGTGTACCAATAAAAAAAGTGAAATTACGGGGCGACAAACCTGGCAAACTTCATATTTTGACATTTACTGTTTGAGATGCAGCAATTTGGAATGAATTTGTTCCTTTTTTTCTGTGTTTTATTTTTTTAATCTTTTTACGTTAGCTGTTTTGAAGACAGCGCTTTCGAAAAGATTGCTTAGTAAGTTTTGGTATCCCAATACTCTGTTCATTTTGTTGCTGTTGCTTCGGAGTATTCTGTTTTTAGATTTTCGATATTCAAATTTTACATGAAATTAAAAAAAAAACATAAAAATAATTAGCTACTGTAGATTATTTTAATTCAAAAATAAATTAACGCATTTGCCGTTCATCCAGCAGGAAACAAATAGCTTTTTTACTTTTCATTTCCATATTCATACGCAGTCAAAGGATTACTCCCAATGTAGTTGCGAGTTTGGAGCGGCACGAACTCGCCTGAATGAACCTCTACGGCACTAAAAGCACCCTTATTACAAGTTCCACTTCTCCTAATAACTCCCACACATGGTCCCGGGCTGCATATTACATAATTTTGCATATTTTTGCGGTTAAGTACTCTTCAAAAGTAATTTATGTGCATTAAGTATGAGCCGGAAAAACGCTGAATGGCTGGATTCCTGCTTTTTCAGCGGGAGTTTATTACGCAATACGCAGGCTGCGAGTGCTTTACTAGCAGCTTCGACCTTTTCCACCTGGCCACCGCATGCTATTACAAAATGACGGTTATTCAAGCTGTTGAAATAATATTTACCTACCTATCACCACTTAATTTATTTACCTACTCGACGTTTCGGCCGCGTTACAGCGACCGTGGTCACGAGTTGACTGAAGCAGAGCACGAAATAATGGACACAATAACGCTAATAAGGTAAGCGCCCCTGTGCTCGACACTGGCCCAATACACGGCACTTGCAACCTTATGTCATAGTAAGACAGGTGACAGATGGGTGTCGTCTACTGGGCGTTGAGGCGTCGAGCATTGGTACATTTACCTTACTAAAGATACTATAGATGATCAATCCATCACCCAGCGGCTGCAGACAAACGCGCACTGCTCTTTCTCTTGATGTTAAAACGTGAGTATACAGAGTGGCCGGAAATCCGTACTAATACCTACATAAATGTGAAAGTGTGTTGGCTTGTTTGTTTGTTTGTTTGTTTGTTTGTTTGTTTGTCCGTCTTTCACGGCTAAACGGAGCGATTGATTGACGTGATTTTTTAAGTAGAGATAGTTTAGGGCATGGAGAGTGACAAAGGCTACTTTTTGTTTCTTCAAAACCCCCCATTTTCCTAAAATGAGGGGTGGAAGTTTTCAATGTAGAAAGCTATAAATTGGTATGTGTGCTATCTCTTCTGTGACACCCCGAATTTAACGCGAGCGGAGCCGCGGGCAAAAGCTAGTTAACCATAAATATTTTAACCATGGTCGAGTAAACGCGTCTAAAAACCCTTGTCAAGAATTTTCATGTAAAAAAAAAATCAGTAAATTTTGCCCAAACTATTGTATCGGGTCTTAGTCAACCGTGTAGTATGACAGTATCCAGCAATTGCAGGTGGGTACGCGCCGACTAATGGGACTGGGCGCATTGACCTGAAAATCGATGAAACATTATTTGTCTCTCACATGGTCTTAAATGAAAATGTTCAAGAAATATTTCATACGGGTTTTAGACGCCCACTGGTTAAAATATTTAGTTACGGCCAAATTCCAACCACCCTGTATACCTATAATCCGTTTTTATGTTTTAGTACAAAAAGCATTAGAATTTTGCCATGTTTCTAGTAATAAATAAACTAGCATAATTATAGCCGTACCTTCTCGCAGTTAGAGAAAATCTGTGCCCAGCAGTGCGACGTATATCGGTTGGATTATATTAAACGAGCTCATGTTACGTGCACGTGTTATTAAAATAACCATTTTCTCATGACGTAGCTTGATTAATTCGATCCGCGTCGAATCAAAGGAGCTAGCCGTTTATTCAGTGTCACGTGGCATGCTAATCGCTCGCTGTGACCCGAATAGGGTATTGTACATTTCCAATTGCCGTTCCCATTCAGTGATATACGAGTCATATTACGCCACATTAGTTGATCGGTAATTTTGGAACGCAATTTGTACCAATATATAAATGTGAAAGTGTGTTTGTTTGTTTGTCCGTCTTTCACGGCTAAACGGAGCGATGGATTGACGTGATTTTTAGGTAGAGATAGTTTAGGACATGGAGAGTGACATAAGCTACTTTTTGTCTCTTCAAAACCCCCCATTTCCCTAAAGTGAGGGGTGGAAGTTTTCAATGTACAAAGCTATAAATTGGTATATGTGCTATCTCTTCCGTGATACCCCGAATTAAACGCGAGCGGAGCCGCGGGCAAAAGCTAGTCATTAATACAGGTCAAAAATTATTAGGTAAATAATTATTTAGGTACATGAGGTGCTAACAAATTAGGCACGGATATAGTCGATAAAACAAAACGTGATATTTTTGGATGTTATTAATGAAACGACTTTGCTAACTAAAACGAGATAATAGTCGTCGATTAAAAATTTATGACAGCCAACAAGTGTTAACGTGATCGAAAGTAGACAGGATGAGAATAACACTTCGCGGTTTCTACTAACTTTGGAAATAGATTAAGGTTTATCTTAGGTGGCATGCTAGTAACCTGCCACTATTAAGGCGAGGTATTCCAAGGGAGACGGAATTGAAAGTTGCAAGATCTAATGTTTTACATTCTTTCTGCTAAATGACAGTCTTGAAAAAAATGTATGTTATACGTTAAGATATTGCCTAAGGAACGTGCTAATTGGTTACACGATAGGATGTACTTTCCTCGATCATATAAATTCTCGAAAACAGGCAAAAATAAAAACTAAAACCCATTATTTGGTTTTATTCTTTTTAATTTCTACATAATTTTTATATGGAAATATTTATCTTTAAGTATTTACTACAGAGAATCTGCTAAATTATAGTTTTCAATCGATGTTGTTTATTTTTTAAATTCATATTTATTCTAAAACTTGACCGCGTGCCCAACGTATTGACAACCTGCCGCGTCGCCCGCTACCCCGCCTTCGCCTTCTTTTGCGCGAGAGGGACGCGGGGTACAAATCTAGTAGAACCTCGCCTTAACATCTTAGCTTGAAACCTAAAAAATATGCTAGAGGTGGCTATGAAACGTGAAAATGATATAGATTTATTTAAATTGCGATTCGTGAGCTTTGCCTACACCATTTGAGACATACATATGTTGTGTATATTTTTCCATCGTGTCTCTCAGTCCAAAATAAAACATTTCCATCTGCAGTTAACTACAATCCTCCCACTAAAACGAAAAACGCAACAAAACGTAAGTAAAAAAGTAGAAACGACCGTTTCGATGTGCACATCCGATGGTACTTCATACACATTGCGCTTTCCCACGACAATGCATTCGGCATCGATGTCGCAGAGCTAGCTGCGCCGGGCACCGTGCACTCTTTAAGATTCCGTATTCCAGAAGAAAACTGAACGGTTGTGAGTTAGAAAATGATGTTGTTTGTATCTATCTCCATCGGTACGTCCGTAGATCTGTAGTAATTACGCATTGTCGCTGTCAAACCAGTGTTGCCAATTTACTGACTTTGTCGCTACAATTTACCTAAGATTTATGTAAGATCTATGTACAGTATGTGCCCCCACTTACCTATCCAGGCAATTCGGTGTTTTGAACGCGCACCACTACTAATACAAAGTTTGTCTAACAATTTTTAGCGAAATATTAATATCATGAACTACCTCATTTTGATTTTGCTAAAAATAGTTAGACAAACTTTGTATTAGTAGTGGTGCGCGTTCTAAACACCGAATTGCCTGGATAGGTAAGTGGGGGCACATACTGTACAACATAAGGCAATAAATAAATATGACTATGACTATGACTATGACTATGACTACGACTTTTGCACAAATTCTGGCGACTAAAAAAATTTCCAAAGAAATATTCAATTAAAAGTTAAATATTTTTCGTTATTGCGCCGATACCTAATCTAATTAATTACTTACTTAGTCAATGAAATTCTGTATAAGTTTCCTAATAAAATTTCTCTGCCATTCTGTTACGCACCTAAAGCATTACTTCAATAACTCCAGAACAATTTCAACGATATCAAATATTGGTAATGAATTCACGTAGTCTCGCGTAGAATAATATAATTTTTGAATATTTAGCTTAAAAATGTGGTCTGTTTTGAATGTGAAATTGAATTTTTTCGAAACTCAGAGTTGACTTCGTGAATTTTTCAACGACGGGAATTATTTGGTTTCATGTTTCTGACTAATAAAATCACTAGCAATTATTATAATTAAACACAGGTGTGACATATGTATGTTTACCTACTAATTGATACATTATGCATGTATTCAAAACGGTATAGACGAGCACATGAAACTTAGCCATTTCTAGCATATTTTTTTGGTTATTATAGTGACAGGTTGCTAAGTAGCTTGCCGCCCATGATATACCTTAGGTGGGTCATTGTCAAGCCTGGCAATTTTTTTCGCCAAAAAATGAAACACGTGATTTATAAAAATCAAAGGTATATTACAACTCTTACTCTAACTTACAACAGAACTGAGTATCATTCAGAGATCAATTATTCGAAAAAAACGATTTAAAACGAAATAATGATATTTCGGTTCCACAGAAAAGACTAATATGTCCACCGAGTGGACTAATTATGTTAATTAATAATAAATAAACAAAACAAAAAGCGGTAAACATCTTAAACAATAATAACGTTCAAGATATATTCTCATAATCATGAACAATCAGACACGTAAATACATTCAAAAAGTATATAAAAAATATTTTGTGTCTGTCTACCGAAATGACAATTCTTTTCGGTGGACAGAATATGCCTTCGTCCTCCGAAGACTAGGAAGCCTTCAAGTCTTCAAGAAGCATGTATGAAAGTGGGGGTTTGGTGGCTCTTCCTGGTTTTAACGTTGACGTATCCGAACTTTCAGAATATACGTCCAAAAATTGTATACTTTTATGAACATTTTTTTCAATCAACAAACAGACTGCACTCACTAATTTTTAATGGTTGCTGCATTCTAAAGTCATCAACTTCTTTCTAAGTAAGTAAGTTTCTTTGCTTTAAACATTCTTCTGTTTTTCACTGCAATACGTTCACCCATTTCATGGTACTAAAATAATTGGAATGGAAGGCGGTATTTTGCGTGCGATGTACTTTTAAGTTTCTTTTTGTATATTGATTTTTTTTCTGCATCGTCGTGCATCATTCCATTTTCCCTCCAAAGCTTATTTTGTATGTTTTTGTTAAATCTTCTACAGTTTTTTTTACCTTTACAGAATTAACGTTTAAACATTCAGTATTCAGTCACTAGTCATTTACGGATATAACAAAAAAGGAATCAGAAGCTAGTTTTTAAAGTTATAATAAAAAATTAAACCAAAGTACAAGAATCAATCAAAATATAATCATTTATCGTTTGGGTGCACAAAAAGTCCACCAAAAAGACGTCGACCGAATGGACTTTTTTCGCAATATCATTCACAACACCAGCCATTTAAAGGATTATTCAAAAGGCAAGGCATATTTACGATGTTTGATTGCTTAACTAATTGTTAAAAACGTTTGGTGGATTTATAGCGATGTACTTACAAAATACAGCAGTAACCGGAAAGACAATTCAACATTGACACCACCAAATATTCTTGTTAACACAACAATATCGTCTGCTGCGCACAAGTCACGGCAAAATGGATGCTAACAGGGATAGTACGATAGTGAATTAGTTAAATTATATGTCCCGGTCTATTCATTTGGCATTTCCCTAATTTTTCTAGAATTTAAAGTAATGTCCACCAAAAAGACAAAAAATGCTGTGACAAGATTCAATGATGCAAAAAATGTGTTTTATTTCCATCTAATTTTTTAAATCCTATTAATGTCAAATGGAAATCATATAAAGATTAGGGAAAAATGGCATTTTTGTACAATAATAAAAGAGATGTATTTTTTAAAGCCACATTCTATTAACAGGTGGAACCCGGACAGTCCACCGAAGTGGACTTTCAGTTACATTTGTGGTGATAAACAAAACAAATATTACATTTATAGAAAATACGATATAGTATAGTCTAGTACGTTTCCTGTACTTTATAGTTATGATGTAAATTAAATGCAATTATTAAAAATGTCTTATATATTACAAATGGACATGTTTTTTTAGGGTTATGACAATGACCCAGGTACTTTTTCTCGTCTTACGACAGCCACGGAAATGGAAAGGCATTCTTCTAGACCCGACATCACACGGCCAAACTCGACAAAACCGGCCAGTAACAAAACCCGCGATTTTCAAACCAGACTCGCACTTGGCTTTTATCTCGTATTTTATTTCCCCTGGATAGCAGTCACCACTTAACAGAAGCGCGGTTTTAAGCTGCCATTTTATGAAAGGAAATTCTCGTCGGTTCAAGCTCCGATAAATTCTCGCTGGATCTGCCTTTGGATTTTCTTTAAAAGGCATACAGAGAGGATATTGTAGGGATGGGATAACATACGTCGTCGTGTTACTTTTAGTTGATCGGATATGAAATACGGACGTAGCAAAGTGATTTAAAAGTGAATGGTTTGCGTATGCGAGAGTATCGTGAAATGGAGTGAGTAGGGTAGGGACATCGCTAATACTCAAACGTCGACAAAAAAATTACAGTTTAAGCAAACGAACTTTAAAAAGTACCTAGTGGTGGTATTAAAAAAAGTGTCTGCTATGCGTGAAATGGTCGTGGCTTTCTCTGAGTAGCGTTTCGTGTGCACTGCTTACCCCTTGTTGAAACTATTTGTGTTTGAAACGGTCGGTATAGGTTTTAAATAGTGGGTGTCAATAGTAACAATTATTTCGCCTGTCAATACTATTGAATACCACAAACTAAATACTAATTCCAATTGAAAACTGATCCCAATATTGCGTCCGTGACCCTTCTACATATACACCCGACGACCCGTGGAAACCAAGTAACTATTATGTGTAGCTTCTATTTAGCGAACCCTTTTACCAATGAAGGTTGGTCACCGCAACTCGAAACTGTAAACTTTTGTCTATTTTGCCGATAAAATTCCTTTAAAGAACACTGTTTGGATCAATACGACCACTGCTAATTCAAGACATTACCAACTGTTCACGAATACCTCAATAATCACCTTAAAATGTGTTTTTTTACTGTTGTTTGCGAGCATCCGTACGGAGACGTACGGTACCGATCAAGTGCGTCGACATGCTGCCAGCGACGCTGGGCTGTTGCGGAATCCGTTCGTTTTTTTTTTTCTATTCAATTTGATAAGGGCCGTTCGGTGGAAATAGTGCTATAGACAACGAATCAATTTTCCGTTTAGTCCGTTTTCATAATTAAGGTTTCGTAATTGACTACCAATAAAGAAATATTTTTCTCGTTTCGTAGTTAATTACCAAACAAGAATTTATTTTCCGTTTTCGTAATCGAGTTTCGTAATTAATTACGAAAAAAGATTTTTATTTCTGTGTTCGTAACGAATTTACTTCGAAAAAGGAATATTTTTTCCTGTTTCATAATTAATTATCAAATAAGAATTACTTTATTGTTTTCGTAATTGAGTTTCGTAATTAACAACAAAATAATATTTTTCTCGTAATTATGATGAAAGACAAATATTTAAAAAGGTTAAGAGTACCTAATCCTACAGAAACTATCAATTAAAAAATCTCTTACAAAACTTATTAAGTATATCCATTTCTGATAACATGATTTCGTTCTGACATTTTTATTTCTCTGATAATTTTAGTTATTTGAATCGAAATCTGATTATTTTGTAAGTATCTATCCAGCAAAATAAAATCAGGGATGTTGAACAATTTTTGATACCTTAGAGATAAAAATATATGTATTATGTTGTAACGTAATAAATAAATAAATAAATATCACTGGACAATATTTACACCAATCACCTAGTCCCAAAGTAGGCAAATTAATGCCTGTGTTATGGGTACTAGACAACGGATAAACTTACTTACATATAGATAAACATCCAAGACTCGAAAGCAAACATTCGTATTCATCATACAAACATCTGCACCGACCGGGGATCGAACCCGGAACCTTGAGCTGCGCAGTCAGGTCCCTAACCGCTGGGCTATCCGGCCGTCAAATAAATTGTAGGTATATTTTTCTAAATGCTCACGACTTTTTCAAATATGACCAGAATTAAGATGTGGAGTGAAACTATGCCTCATTGCTTTGAGCGCGACTATTGAAGGAACTATTCTGCCCAAAGCCCAAAAATCTCTATCTTAAACAAACGCTACTGGTAAACAGCTAGGGGGCGTCCATAAATTACGTGAGGTGTTTTTTTCAATTTTCTGGATTTTTGAATTCATGTGTTCTGCTCTTGGGAATACAGGCGTGAGAATATGTGTATATATTTTAAATTCATCACACTCTCATTTTTCTTAGTCACACTATGAATAGATTTCAAATGTCATTTCTTTATAATTTAAAAAAGTAAGTACCCACTAGTTCTTTAGTTTAGTGCATTAAAATTCTTGTTTGGTAATTAATAACGAAAAAAGAAAAACGGATAAGTTTCGTAATTAACTACGAAAGAAGAAAAAATACTCGATTACGAAAACGGAAAACAAATTCTTGTTTAGTAATTAACTACGAAACAAGAAAAATATTTCTTTTTTGGTAGTCAATTACGAAACCTTAATTATGAAAACGGACTAAACGGTCAGATTGTGTTCAATAGTTTTTGAACATCTACTTTTTAAATTACTAAGAAGATAACGGATAAAATAGGAGCGTTTCAGATCTGACAGGTGAGATTTGTCTAAAAAGAGAGATGAGTGGAAAGAAAAAGGGGAGGCTTTGGCCCAGCAGTGGGAAACTATATAAGTTTAAAGAACTTATTTTTTTCAACATAAAATTTTTCTTGTGCTTGATTTTAGTATTACCTAAGTCATATTCTGCAGACCCGTTCATTTACATGTATCTGAATATTCTGAATGCATTTAGAATTTAAAAAGCGACACTCGTTGTTTTGTTCAATGTAGAGGTCCAAAAGCTCCCCTTGCTCGTTAATTTAACTAGGCCCTGGCCCTCAGACTTATATCGAAATAGATACCGCGAGTTCCTGCATTTGTATGAAAACCAAGCGTGTCACTTTTTCTCAACGTCACATGAGCGCTTTAGTGATGGGAATCGACAGTCCGAGTGAAACCCATTCAAAGATTACGCCGCCTTATTCAAGTTATCCTGTTTCTAGGCAGTTAAATCTGATCTACATACATACATATACTCACGCCTGTATTCCCATGAGGGGTAGGCAGAGCACATGGATTCAAAAAAATCTGATCTAAGTGGTATAAAACTAAACGAAATCGCGTCAAAGGAGGAGCATTGCTCTCCCTTCTGGCTCCATTTTGGCGCATGAAGTACATACACTTGAGTCATCTATTTCGATATAAATCTGTGCCCTGGCCATTGTTCTAAGTAGGTATTGATGCTTACCACAGACACGAGGCACTCACTCGCAGGCATTCCCGGGGCATCACAAGTTAATCAAAGCACTACGTATTAATATATTCACACAAAATCCACGTCTCGAAACAAAACAGAAACTTTATCGGATCAAATATTAAGTGGGACCCTTTGAAGGAACTTAAGTTATTCAGTTGACATTTTGAAACTAAAAGCTATTAATTATGGACAAGTTTTTACGATGAAGTTCCTGTTTTTTGGTTTGGGTTTAGCACTGGTTGGTTTAGCACTGGTTTTAGCACTGGTTTCACCGGTTAGAACGTGGGGATGCGATCTGTGAACAAAGAACAACACCGGTTAGTTCTGTTAGTAGCGGGTTGCAATTAGTTTGTTGTTAAAAGGATGCATTAGACTCGTGAGGACAACTTTATTTTTTTTATAGCAATCATGCCTGTGCTCATGAATGGGGTTTGCAGAGCACACGAGACGTGATCTAGAAAAAAACATTACTGGTTCATGTTTCGTGGCCATTTCGAGCATAATTTTAGGTTTAAAAACAGAATTTTAGGGTTTTCTGTGGTGTCGGGTTTAGAATGGCACCTCTCCATTTCTACCGTGGATATCGTAAGAGGCGACTGGGGATAAATAGGTTTAGGTCTGTGTTAGGCGACAAACTAGCATAGAAGTGGCTGTGGATAGCGAATAGTCATGGTTTTGATTGCGTATCGTTCCATGTGCTCTGCCTACCCCATTCGAGGATACAGTATGCTTCTTAAAATTGCCATTTTAATCTATAGACTTGTACTGACATCGAGAACAACTTCTTTGCTACAGGAACGTGACTATAGCAATATAACGAAATTACTTTGTATTTTCCGAGCGCAAAGACACGCCCTAATTAAAACAGCATTAAACTCAAAGTCGTGTCAAGTTAAAATGTTTGATTTTGTTTTGTTTTTTCGTAAACTCGTCGCTGACGTAGTATACTTTGTGTTTCTAAATTTAACAGTTGGTAGGTTGAGTGCCGGCCACGAAATTGATCAGCAATCATGATTAAACATTCATGTGGTTGTTAGGTTCTTATAGAAGATGTATGTAAATTACATTAATAATCTTGGTGATTCACCCCAACGTAAACGTTGGCAAAATTTCACAGTAGTGTAGCGCACAACACTAAAAACATCACCAAGCCCGAAACATATCGAACTAAACTCTATTTAAGATTTGAGTTTTCCGTATTTTCGATGAGTGAGTCCTACGGTAGTTTCGTGTTTAAAGGTGTCGTAGTAGTTAAAATATATAATGTTTCCACAAAATGACTTCTCATAAAAGCGCACAACCCATGGTAATAACCTGGTCCGATCCACCACCTTGATAAACCATTTTAAACCAGTAAGCTATCACAGTCCCTTCTGCGAAATCCTGTGTCGTAATATTTTAACCATCCCGCACTCGGTCTATGTATCCATCATATTAAAGGTTTAACTCTCTAAGTTTCCAGCATAATCCTATTCAAGGGACACTGAAAACTTCTCTATGTAATCTTAGGGGCGTTCCGAGTTCCATTTCACAGTAGGCCATGAATGGGGGTAGTTATTTGCCGCCATTTGCATTCAAATGTACTGCCAGCATTATGGTAATGATTTATTTCATACATGGAACGAGGGGAGTAGTAAGCGCGATTGTCGTTGCCTTTTGTTTTTGAGGGTGTACTTTTACAAGGGCAAAGTCTCGGCAAAGAAATTGTAATAAGTGCCAGTAATTTTTACTAATTGTAGCTTGGAGGAATACAGTCTGGAGAAGCTTGAAAAGGTTATAGCTCTGCTACAGGTGGATGTTTCGGAATCACACGCCTGTAAACGTGTTTGCGGGGAATTAAAACTAGAGTTGCGCGCAATGCGTGTGTTTGAAATAATAAAACGTAGATAATTTTGCGGTAGTTTTGTAGGCGCTGTATGTAGTAGGTACCTCACCTCACCCCCTGCTGAAAATTGCAGAAAGATTTGTTAGAAAAGAGTAATCCATGCGAACTCCCTTGTTTATTCCTCCAACAAGTTTTAAGTCTAATTATTGCGAGAGTAGCTGTGTTCTGTTTGTATCTTATTTTTGCTCACAGATAATATATTTTAGAGAACATACCTACACATAAGAACACGTAACATTTCCTTTAACAAAACTCCGAAAAACTACGTTTTCTTGTAGAAAACAACCACAATTTAAAAGCAGCACATCCTTCCCAGAAGTCTTAAAAAAGTAAGTTTCTAACATCCCCCGGCTCTCAGTGGTTTATGAGTTAGTCCGATGGTTTACGACCTAAGAACCCATGTCAGACATACATGACGGATCATAAAACTAACGTCGGGGTAACGCACAAACAAGGATCCCCGGGCTTGGGGAAAAATCGATGTATTTTAAGGTTATGTTGAGAAAAGTAGGATTCATGGATTATTCTTACGTTGGGCGTGCAAGGTGTGTGAGGTTTTGTTTTTAAGTAAGTTTTCCATCTTTTCTATATGTCCAAACCAACTAAGGAAGACATACCTATTCATTAGAAGGCTTTTCGTTTTATCGTTTGATGACCTGATACCGGGTCGTGATCCGACAAATGACACAAACAATGCTACTATCCATTTTGCCATGAATAACTATTGTACGGTAGGTTTCATTGCAACTCTACATAAAGCGCTTTGAAGCATCGAGCGACCATTTCGAGATGAAAATTATCTTACTCAAGTGTACTCTGTTTTTATCAATACTTCTCCCACAGTTCTTTTGATACGATTCAACCAATACACCTATATTACAGTCGAGTTCATTACCTAATATATGAGCAAAACAGAGGGTTCAAAAATATCTGTACACCTTTATGACATTGACAATAATAAGGTGCAAAAGTTTACATATTTGGCATTTGTCTGCTCGTATATTTATGAACTCGACAGCACCAAATCACTACATCCTCAACTCCCTTCTTACTTTCTTTCATTTTAAGCGCAAACAAACAACAAATAAAAAAAAACAAGGAACCCACTACGCCGAATAGCCACCGCGAACTATCTTAAAAGCACTGGCCAGCAAGAACCGAAAGAACGCGATTGTTAAAACTAAATCCGTAGATTTAATAAATCGCCAACTCCGGAGTGTGTCACAGTTTTATTTCCGAGGGGACAATGTGCCCGTCAGAGTCACATACACAGCCAACTTATACCTCTCAATCAGGGAGAACTAGACTTTATGACAACGTGATATGTGTGTCCCGGCAGGTATGGAAAGAGTTGTAACTCTGTAAATTAGACCATGCGTCAATGTCAGTGCTGGGAAAGAAAACGTCGCAATAACCTGAGAAATGTCCGCGGATGATCATTTCGCTGTAGCGTTTGAGAGGTTTGTGATGCGGGTATGGATTGGGTTATACTTAATGTACAGGGCGAAAAATACCTGGCGGTTAAGTTAACTGGGTGTAAGTAGTTATACTAGCTAAAATAAAAATATGTTTAGGGTATTAAATATCAAAAATCGCATCTCAAAGTTATTGAAAAAAAAAAAAACAAAAAAGGCCCACTACTTCGGCATAGCTCATAATAATATTGCTACCGGGAATTTGATTTCCGAACGTCCTGCGTTACATAAACATCACACTAAACTAAACGGAGCACACAAAACGTTACAGTTAAAGCCACGAATGACTTATTCACATTTCGTAGGCACTTCTAGCGTAGCGTAATTTTAGATTTTCACAGGTGAAAGAGGTATAATGGAACACACGTAAACCTCCTCTGTCGCCTCTTACGACATCCTCGAAAGAAACGGAGAGGTGTTATTCTAACCCGACACTAAACGGGTATCACGAGTGTATAATTTACAAAAGGTATCGACGGGATGAAAAACAATATGAAACTGTTCACATCACAGACAAATTTAGGCGAACATTTCAAAATAAATGGAACATTGTCGACACTCAGCTATTCATTCCTAATTGACCTAGCTACGTAGCTCTCATTTACGACCAGCTTTGGTGTTAAAAGTACAACGTATTTCCATTTCGGAGGCAATTGCCCAAAGTAGGGCCATAAAGTCATGCCTGAGAGCCCAAGATCGCCTCGGTTAGAAGTCTTAAAGTAGATCTTCGATGCTCAAGACTATCAACAAAAAACGACTAATCGTGCGACTTGCTTTTAAGTCTAACGTTGTAGAAAATGTTAAACGGGCAACCGTTTCCAAACTCGACTCTAACATTAGACTACAAAACAAAATTTTGTATGGATCGCGAAAGCCAATGGTGATGGCGGTGCGAGAGCCTAACGTTCCTTGATATAATAAGTAGATAGGCTATTTAGGAAATAGTAACTCGCTTTATGGATATATACGTAGCATCCTCACTCTTTTTACATACATATATCACGCCTGTATTACCAAATGGGGTAGACAGAGCACACAAAATGCTGCATAGACAAAACCATGACTATTTTAAGTTATGTGGCTACTTCTAGCATTATTTTTAGCTTGTCGCCTAAAATATTCCTTAACCCATTTCCCTAGTCGCCTCTAACGACATCTCATCTACGGAAGAAATGGAGAAGTATTCTAAACGCGACACCACACAGTGTCTCACTCACACACTCTCACAGTCACACTTTTTTGCCATTGTATTCTACTGAATTATTAATTTAAGCAATTAAGTTCTGTGCTAAACACGTAAACGAGCACGTGTTGCTTATTCAAGCTACCAAGAGTCGCATAGTCGCTAATCCAAGCCGCAACTTTCGGAAACCTACCCTTAAAAGTCTTACTGGTACAAATTCATCTGAACGAGATAAATTTAATTTAATTTGCCGTAATAAAACGATTTATGTTCGCAGTTAATGTTCGAGGTACGATAAGGGATGACTCTGTTTAAAGGTAGTTTCAGCAATTTGAGCGAAAGGGTCTTTTTGATTGGCTGTTTTTACCTCACGATGAAGAATAGGCTGGTATTTTCAAGCCCTTTCTTGTCTTTTTCCGTCATTTTTCGGGCCATTTTAGTAATATCGCTCCGCTCGTTTAAATCATCGGCAATTTTGAATTTACACTAATATTAATATTGCCAATTAACATATAAGAGAAGTTAATGTAACTGTAAGGTTGAATTTTTTGACATTATATGCCACGAAAATTGTGTTTGTCGCGTATTTGTATTATTTTTACACAAGCATGCACTTCTTCATAGTAATTTGTAGAGCTTTTTTTACCTGTGTTTCTTTCATTTATAATAAAATTTTATTAATAATCCAGTCTAAATACGTCCCGCTGCTGAAGACATGTCTCCTCTCAGAATTGGGAACCAAACTTTAAATTACATCGTCGCTATTTTCATTCACCGAATAGCCCCTGGTAAGTATCAAATTAGATTTCGCACATAAATTTCGAAAAATTTTAGAGGTATGAGTCTGAGATTCGATCCCATACCCCATTGTATGAGAGACCACAGATCAAACCGCTATCTTTATTTTAATTTCACTGAATACTTTCTAGACTAGAGGTTCAAGTATTTATTTTCTCAACTTAAACTGCCTGAATTCTAAAAATTGCAGTTCAATACATATTAAAAGGGTAATTTTAAAGTCAAGTGCATACCCACCGCTCCCTCGAGAATGGAACTCCAAAGGTTCAAAAGCTAGCTCATAAATTGCCAAATTCGAATTGCTTCCTATGCTAATAGCGGTGCAACGATCGACGCAGAAAGACTATGAGGCAAAGAACTGACTTACGACATCCACGGAAAAATGGAGAGATGTTACTCTAAAGCAACACCAGGCAGATTATTTTGAAGTTCGTGGAATGTTGGATCATTACACTAAAGAAACCTATGGGGTATAAGTTAAGTAAGTACCTTTACAGAAAGAGGATAAGAAGTTTGCCAACATTTTTCACTAACTGCGCGACAAATAGCTATCAGAATGCAATTTGTCGAATTTTAAAGGCTGATTCATTGTATCTCGACACGTGGTAGCGCGTCAAGCCAAGTTCTAGTAACAGAACGTGTGTTACGCGATCCATTTGGAGCCACTTTTGACCCCCTCATAATTCAAAAACTATTTCACAATAACGTGTCAAATTTGGCTCAAATATTGAAACTTCCAAGATACATTATGTGCTTTCAATTTCATTAACATTATCTCAAACGGTTATTTAGATATTAACTTCCAAAAATCGTCATTTTCATCACTGACTGGCCTATAGATCAAAACTCTAACCCGGGTCATTATGAGAACTAACCGAGTCAGACTTTAAGCTACAATGTTATTATCCAAAAATATAAAAAAAATATATCTCATGTTGTTATAAACAATTTTCAGGACTGGCCATTGAACTTGGCTCTCACATTTATGTTTTTGTGAAATAATGTTCTTACTATAGTTAGTCATTGCGAGCGTAAAATATGCGGTCGGCAAGGGTACGCACAGATACGCATTGCGCGATATATCTTGCCACGGAGAATGGGCGAGAAAAATTGCCTCCTATAAATCTTAGGAAAGATAGTTCTGTATGCCTTGACCCAATGACAAGAGTTCGTAATCTACAGGGTACTGACCCCCCCTGGCGAAAATTCTCTAGAGTAAATACTGAAATGTCTCAGCTGTAAGTTATTGAAAAACGTAACATTAATAATAAAGGCCCATTATATCAGCATAGCCAACAGCAAACGTCAAATTGCTGGAGAAATATAAAAAAAGCGTAACATTTCAAAATAAAAAAATAGGATAAGCTTTTTTGTGATAAAAAAAACAAATTTTATGGATTTTAGGGCTACTTATATGTACCTAACCCTGTGAATAATCACCGGGTCTATTACACCCTATACGGTAGTGTAATCAAAAGGTTGAAAAGGTATAAATACAAAGAGAGTCTGTCTTGAATAGTTGAATTGAAACACGTAAAAGAAAACTTATTGCCGATGTTTGCGTTATCAAATAAAAAAACGTACAGTTAGCTTCAATGCAGGTATAAAACAAAAGCAACGATCCGGTTTTGATTTTTAGTAAACATCCCAACATATCGTATCTATCGCGTTAACTCCACACTAATTCCTTACTCGCCTCATGAATTATAGAACATTCATCACTTAACAGCATAAACACAGTGGGGTAGCACTATTGAATTACCTTTGTCATGTTTCGTTCGGTAGAAACAAAGGAATCGCAACGGACTTAAAAACGAAGTGACGTCGCTACACAAAATGTAGTTAATGGGAGAACCACGTCTGAAACAATTGAGCATCTGCTTGGCAGAAACTCGGACTTCTGCACAATTATAAAACGTCATAGTTGCCGCGGCTTCGTTGTAGACTTACGTCCTTTTGAGTCAGCGGGATAGTACTTTGTACCGTTCTATTAGAAAGGTAGAACAAAGTTGCGCTTGCGTTTCAAATAGTTCTATTTTCTCAGATGAAACTAAAGTGTTTGGACTGTAGATGAGACTTAATTAATTTTCAACAATGGTTACTATGTTGGAGCTAAAATGTTCTTCAAGCGCTAAAAGAAAGTATTATAACCAAAATTGGACTGGGAATACTCTGTTACAAAAAAGCGGGAAAATAATGATTCAGTAAAATCAAAATGGATGTTCAAGCCATAAAAGCTCGTCACCGGATAAAACCAGGCCCATAAAAGTCCAAACATTTTTCGTACTTCTAAAATATTGTACGACGCAAAGGTTAACATCGTAATTATTTGACATTTTAGTCAAAAAAAAACGTAGTGTTCTCAAACCTAAATCTTTTCTCAGTAAAGTAGTTTTATATCAGTAGGTAAGCAATTGTTTATGTTATTTCTACATATTTTTATTATAATACTTACATTCAAGATATCGGAAACTCATTTGGAGAGGCTATTTTGTCACCTGAAACAAGACAACAAATCTTTATTAAGTGAAATATCATAGTAACATAAAAGCTTACTAAGAAACTTTGTAGAGATTGCAATACTTGTGTAATTTAAAATTTAAATATTATAAAAGAGATCTCGTCTACGTGTGGCAGATACAACTGAAGACCGAAGAGCTGGCAGCTTCCTCGCTCAACGCATTAGCATTATGATACAGCTAGGAAACGGTGGTGCCTCTTGGGTGCCTTTTTCTAAACAAATTTTAGTTGCTAGGTAAGTTTTATTTTTCTTTAATGTTTTTTTGTTTAAGTTTTTGCATATCATAAGTAGGCAAGTAGGTATTATGTAGTGAAGAGTCATATTTGTTGTGTTATATCAAGGGCGCGTCGAGGTAAATAACTATGATTCTCAGAATTGGTTACCAAGCCAAAGAACGTGCCATATTCAGGGTTACCCTATAAAATTTACCCTATAACATTGGTGCGACTTTGCTTGTTTCACCATTCTTTTAAAAAATTCCGTGATCTTGAACTGTACAAAAAGCCCGCACTGAACTCCAAAGGTTAATTGTTTCCCCGAACCTAACGAAGAACAGATCAAAAGGCGTCAGTATTTCGTGTCATGTGTTCGGGCTTCGGAGCGCTTCGGGAGCACTCGGCTATTGCCGTACGACGAACTGCCATTGCGTTACAAGACAAGTATCGGTTTTAGTTTTTTTCTGACATGAAACAAAGCTGGATTATTTTGTTTTTGAGGTGCGTATTTTTTTGGAACTTACATTCTTGGAATCTTAAAGTAAGATCGGTCAGGGTATTTGTGTTATGATCACGAATCTTTTGCTGTCGAGTCTTGGATGTCTTAGATAATTATAAGAAAGACTATCCAGACCAGACCCATAGAAAAGGCTTCACCAGTTGGTTGTTAAGTCGGTTGGTGTGAGATGATATTTATTACTTTCCTTTACAAAATTTACTTTATCGATTTCAGCAACAACGCCAACATTGAAAAAATCTTTAAATATTGGTTTATGTCTATTTATTTGTATAATGTTTTAGTTATTGTACTTGTTTTAATTAATATTATAACTTTTGATAATTAAAACAAAACAGAAAACAATACAGTAGTGAGATGGAGTCCCTGGATGACATAAATAGACATAATAATGACATAAATAGTTAAAATAAATTAATATTGTTAGGTTAGCTGTGATGTTGTCACTTATATCGAAAAAAGAAAGTACCTACTGAGAAAATCGTGAAGGAAGTATATTTAGTTGGAGCTAGAAAAGCTTGCGAAAAGTATCTAGGCTTTTAGTTTGATCCCAATGAATGATGTCTAAACGATATTGAAGCCGACGCAAAACCTTTTCAATACTAAACCTTGTTTGTAGGTACTTAACAATTGAAGTGTATAACGCACATAACTTTCCCAATAAATACGATATTTAGCCTAATACATCAGCTTAACAGAAGTGTCGTAATTATTTCTGGCATATTCAGAACAGCGTTGTTTTTGTTTTCTCAGAATTCACATGTCTTTTGTTTAGGTAAAACAAATGAACCGTAAATATGGACCGTACCACATGGTACAGATATTATTTAACGAGATAGACTCTGTACGAGTGGGTGCCTGGAAATCTATTTATTATAGTTATGGAATTTCTTATCTAGGTTTTAAGTATTTTGGGTAGCTCAACGTTGGTCAAGTATAGATTACGACTATCACATCAATGAGTTTTAACGCTCAGCGTAGTTTTTTAATACCTTCCTTTACGTCGCTTATTGTTACACATCACGCTAGTCTTCCCATATGGGATAGGCAGAACATGATACGTTACATAGACAAAACCATGATTATTTCATTCTTCGTGGCCACTTCTAGCATATATTTTAGGTTGTAAGTTGGCAGGTAAAGTAGTGACAGGTTACTAGACTTTCGCCTAAAATATACCTTAACCCATTTCCTTAGTCTCCTCTTACCAAAATCACGGAAGAAAAGGAGAGGTGTTATTCTAAACCCGATACCACACGGGATAAAAAGTAGCAAACTTATTTTTCAAAACTCAAACTATTTTTTTATATCAGTTCAGCGGTAAAAGAGTGAGCAGGTTACAGAGTTACTTTTCCATTTTTAAATTACATCAATCGAAGGAAGTTGAATGCGAGGTTGTAAAAACAGCACACAATCAGTATACCTACAATGTCTTTTATTTTGTACGTCTGCGTTACGTGGGTATTGGTCTGGGGAATAAAAGTGTATCACGTAATCCATTTAGGCGTATTATTAATAGAATCCACTCAGCCAAATGGATCGTACCGGTCCTCACCGGTCAAAGAGTATGTCATACCAACAATAGTACATTATTGACATGTAGAGTGATTGATTTGGCGGTAAGGGCATTGGTAACACGTATTGTTAGGTGAGTTGTTTGTACTGTGATCTAAATCTAAATAATGGCCGTAACGGTATATTACAAAACGTAGAAGAATAAGCCATCTTAATACACATACATACATACATATTCTCACGCCTTTACATATTCTCAGAAGGAGTAGGCAGAGCACTGGAATTCAAAAATCCAGTGCCACGTTTAGCAAATTCAAGATAACTAGATGGTTAAACATGATATTGATGTGCAATGTAATAATCTTCTAATATATAAAAATAAGTCGCAAAATGTGTTGGTAAGCGCATAACTCAACAACGGCTGGACCGATTTGGCCAATTCTTTTTTTAAACTGTTCGTTTAAGTTCAGGGAAGGTTAATACGGTGAGAAAATTTCGAAAAAAATCGTGTAACATACAAAAAAACGAAAAAATCTTTATCCCATACAAATTTTATCAACTCGAAAAAACAGTAAGCGCC
>BHDV01043897.1:20253-72584 GCA_005406045.1 Adoxophyes honmai | reverse complement strand
TGGATTAAAATAAGTACAATGAGCAAAAAATCTCGTTTTTGCAAAAAACAGCGTTACGACCTTTTGCGTTGGAGGTGTCGATATATCGAATTGCAAGTCGATTGGACCAACCATTGAAGTTTTCCTGCGGATGAACCAAATTTCTACTAAGTATAAAATCATTTGCCCGTGTGGTGCCGGGTTAGAATAGCACCTCCCCCTTTCTTCCCGTGGGTGTCGTAGGAGTCGACTCTGGGAAAGGGTTGGTGTATTGTGGGCGATGGGCTGGCGACCTGTCACCGCAATGTCCCGTTTGACCATCTGGTTACCCAGAATTTGCTAGACGTGGCACTGGATTTTTGAATCCATGTGCTCTGCCTACCCCTCATGGGAATACAGGCGGGAAAATATGTATGTATGTATGTATGTATAAAATCATTATAATCTCATTTGCCTTTTGCATATTGTGGATCTAATTTACCTTGCAAGATTTGACTAAAGACATACAGTATCGGGTCAGATGAATCTAAATCAAAGCTCAGTAAAACACCTATTTCATACTCCAATTAAATCAATTTACATATTCCACGCGCCACAACGAGTTAACTAACTAAAAAACTACGTTTTTCAATTCGCTGGCCACAATAAAATTATGCTGAAAAATTGCATCTGTTCCGCGTAACACATCGAAATAACAAACAGCTTTATTTCAATGGATTTACGGATAATATTTCACCGGAGCTTGCAGTCGAGTGCAGATGTTCAATGTATTTCCAACGGTCCGGAAACCTCCTGTGTAAATAGAAATGCGAGCTTAGTTACGTGACTGTCGTAGAAATATCATAGTATGGATGTGGATCTGGATGTTACGTGTGGTGTGGATGTCGGGTTATCTATTATTTTGTACTTACTCAGCTGGATAAATGTAGAATTACATTGAGACCTCTTTTTAGGGTTCTGTAATAAAGCGTTTAGGTATTCTTTAGGCGACAGGCTAGCAACCTGTCACTATTATACTACCACTTTGTTTTCAAACCGAAATTAATGCTAGAAGTGGCTGCGAAGCGTGAAATAGTCATAATCATGGTTATGTCTATTTCACATTTCGTGCGCTCTGCCTACCCCATTTGGGATTATAGGCGTGATAGTATGTAGGTAAGTAAAGACTTTATTGTACAAAAGGAAAAAATACAAAAATATATATATATACTTACCTACAAATGAAATGGCGAAGTACAAAGGCGGTAGGTAAAGGGTATGTATGTATGTAATAAAGGATGAAAACGGGACCCTATTAAGTACTGAGACTTCGCTGTCCGTCCGTCCATCTGTATATCACTCTTACCAGGCTGTAGGTATTTCTGTTTATATCTGCTAGCTGATGTCTGATAGCTCAACTCGATTTAAAACGTGAGTTATCCGAATTTTCATCATAAATGAGTCTCACGGTGGTTTCATTTAAAAACCAGAGAGATCAAACTCCATAATAACTTGTCCAACAAACGTAGTAAAACTAGGTTAACACAAAAACCCTTTTCGGTTAGTAGGATAGTGTACATAAAGTAGGTATCAGTTTCAGCCATCGATACGCGGCACATGACAAACAACCTATTATAAGACGAGCTTAGTGTGGATAGTGGCGCGGGAAGAAAAATAGAACAACATACACGTTTTTTGTTTAGTTATTTGTGAAATACTTTAGACTTTTATGAATTGAAGCTTTTGCCCGCGGCTCCGCTCGCGTTAAATTTGGGGTATCACAGAAGAGATAGCACACATACCAATTTATAGCTTTCTACATTGAAAACTTCCACCCCTCACTTTAGGGAAATGGGGGGGTTTGAAGAGACAAAAAGTAGCCTATGTCACTCTCCATGCCCTAAACTATCTCTACCTAAAAAATCACGTCAATCCATCGCTCCGTTTAGCCGTGAAAGAAGGACAAACAAACAAACAAACACACTTTCACATTTATATATTGGTACGGATTACGGCATGGCACGGCGTGGCAAAGGATTTTGTTACTGATCTGAGAAAGGCCGCGGCATGCCACAGCGTGCCGAAGCATTTCACGGGTTATATTTTTGGATGCTGCGGCACGATTTGCCGTGCCGACCTCTGCCATGCTGGCAGTGAGCGCCGGCCCTTAAGCGGCAATAAAATTAGTCAATACGGTCGCATTCGCAAACGACAGCTGTCAATGTCTAGCTCTAGGTGAAGGCGACAGTGTAAAGATGGTGTAAACTAAGGCCAGCATTACACCTGCGAGTTTTACTTACGTAAGCAGGGACGCAGCTATTTGCCAAAAAGGGAGATGATTATTGCTATCTCATCCTAACTCATAGCTGTGTCCCTACTTTCGCAAGTAAAACTTACAGGAGTAATGCTGGCCTTAAGACAACGCTCGTTGACCAACGTCCGAAGCGAAGTTAAAGAACATCAAACATCAACTTTTCATTCAAATACCTACTCTGTCAAAATAACACAACAATGTGAACGTTGAGCATTACAAAATCTACCCGAAAATACTAAGAAACTCATTAGAAGTTAGAACGGTACCCTTGCCAGCAATAGTTATCGATACCCCGACTTGGCAGACTAAATGCCCAGGGTACGTGTGGACACTGAGTAGTGAAGTGCAAACTGAGGTGCCTCCACTCATCAATCGACATCAGCCCTCCGATTCTCCCTTCACCAGTCCCAACCCAATCTTCCGTCCCTCTCATCCCCAAGCACTCAGTGAGGGATGGAGATAAAAATTTCATACGGTTCCCGTATTTGCGTAAGTCGTTGAGTAGGAGTGAGTTGTTCACTTTCAATTTAACTTTCCGAATTCAGTAAGTTACGAAGATCGTGAATGCGATGTCGAGATTATTTAAGTTTAGATGGGATAGTTCTGTAAAGAAATGGCGGAGAGAGTGGAATGTGAGTTGTGTTGTTAATTTGATGTTAAAATCTGTTGCACGCGTGAAAGATGCACGCGATGAAATGTTTTATTATCATATTTCATACTTAGCTCTCATAGATCACCTCCTAAAACATTGTCCTAAATTCATTGCACAGTGCCTAGATCATGAAATGGTTTGCAATAAACTAAGAGTCAATACATGTATCATTAAGGAACTCATCACCAAAGAAACATTCGTCGAAAATGTTAATAACAGATAAAATAAAACTGTGATTCTCTGTCTGACAAGGTTATTATCAAGTTAACTGCTACATTTTGCTGGTATTTAACTAATACTTATGATCTAATTTAATAGATAGACATTTTTTTAACATTCTTTTAAAATTTAAGATATTGTTAATTTGAAGTCTTTTTTAAACCAGTTTTTAGTCGAAAATTTGTGATACATTTAAAAAGGTAACAATTCAAATTGGATTGGGAACCGGAACACCTTTGGCACAGATGTTTCATTCAACGAATGTAAGTCTGCGTTGAATGTGTCACGTGTCGGTACGTGCCGTCATTTGTATGCTCCTAACGCTAAGAAATTACACTCTTGTAAAACAAAGTGAAATTTCTAGATTTCCTCAATACAATACAATAGAATTAAACTATAAAATGCGAGCAAATTCAGTAGTCTCGACATTTTGATGGCGGTAATAGGAGTTTTGTAACAAATGTGTTTATATGTTACTTTAGCATACCGGTTACGCCAAGCAAGTTGATTGATTTCAAATTTTGTACCTACACTTCTTCGTGTAAATTGTACGACAGTACACATACACACAGGACATTCTGGTAGTAGAATTCTGGTGGCCAAACCACACATTCACCCAAACCACACTTCATCAATAAAATTCTCTCCACATGCATAAACCAACGCAACACGCCTTTACCAGTGCCTTTGCCAGTTTAGTTAGTTACCTAAGAGAAAACCACTGATGGCAAGCGATGACCATCACCAACAGACGACAAATCACAGACATATCACATACGACAGATTTCGGATGCGCAGCCAATCTAGAGACCTAACGCAGGTATGGCGAACCTTTTCCAATAAACGTGCCATTTTTTATGAACCTAATGGTATTGAAGCTATGGCGTGCCGTCAAATAATTAAGGCTTATTGATATTATCGAACAGAACTAAAACTTAATTGGAATTAAGACTATTAAGTTAAGTATACTATTTATTAAAAATTGTAATTCCTCATAATTGTCCACAGAGGGGTGCTCGTTCCAACACTAATGTACGGTAGCGAAAGTTGGGTATGGCAAACGAAGCATAAAAGTAGAATAAATGCAGTAGAAATGAGAGCGTTAAGGAGTATGGAAGGTGTAACACTGAAAGACAGAATACGAAATAGTGTGATAAGGGAAAGAGCTGGGGTGAAAGTAGATATAGTGATTAGAATTGAAAAAAGTATGCTTAGTTGGTTTGGACACATAGAGAGGATGGATGAAAGAAGACTGACAAAACAAATTTATACGGGGAATGTGGATGGGTGCAGTGGGAGGGGAAGACCTAGACGGACGTTCCGTGACCAAATCGCGGACGTTTTAGAAACAGGTCAGGTCAAGAGTACCAGAAACCGACGAGCATGTATGAGGAGATTGATGAATGTGGATGAAGCAAAAGAGGTAAGTCAGGATCGTAGCGAGTGGAACAAAGTAGTCTCTGCCTACCCCTGTGGGAAAGAGGCGTGACGATATGTATGTATGTATGTATGTGTAATTCCTCTGTACTGTTATTCGGCGTGCCTGGACTATTTTGCTGCGTGCCAAGGTTGGCACGCGTGTCATTGGTGCCCTGACCAAACGTATAACGCTTCAAGTGACAGTAACCCCAAAGCCACTCGTGCACCTCGACAAATGTCGTGCATTAGCCTAAAGTATCCTGTATTTGAACGCTCATATTGCATGTCGCCGGGCTGAAAATAAAACTCCACATTTGCTGGGAATGCCTACATCGTGTTGAGTGCATTACCGCATCAGTGTAATGCGAGCTATATTTCACCCCGGCTCTGCGTTACCTCATGATAATAATATTTATGACCCGCGTTTATTTGCGTTCTCAGAAAAATCTTTCTTGCAACTTTTATGTCTAATTTTTAAGAGTGACGTGAATAAAACATGGAAGGGATGTTTGTTGAGAGCCGATAAAATTATCGGCGTTCTGATACTTAGTTAATTAACTAAATAAAGAAGATTTGGAACTTTGGTTTAGTAGCGGCTTAGTAACCAAATTGTTTCATTGCATTGAAATTTTTGTACAATTTTTGAAAAAAAAAACCAATTGGTATACAACCCAAAAAAATACTAGTTGACTGGGAAAGAACCTATCCAAATTAAAGATGTATAAAATAGCACTCCTATTATAAAATTAGATGTTACGTTTTGTCTGCTCTGCCTACCCCATTGAAACTACAGATGACGTGCTTATGTGTGGTACCTTTCGGGCTTAGAATAAAACCTCTTCACTTCTCAAATCTGCATTCTACAACAACTGAAAAAATACGTTGAACGTGATTATAAAAAGGTACTAAACACGTAGGTATTTTTTTCATTTCTAACCAATTGCACATTAGAATAATAAATTACAAATATTTTAGCAAGCATTTCGGCCATTTTGTTTCATTGTAAGCTTCTTACAAGAGCCCTGTTTTCCTTGAGGCGATTAGTCTAAGATGTATTTTCCTTACATTTGCGTAATGAGAATCTCATCTTCCTAAAAAAACAAGCTTGTTTATTTTGAAAATGTTTTGACAAAAAACAAATTACTCTGCCACTGATTTAGGTACAAACAAAAGACGATGGAATACCTAGTTTAGGAATAAACATAAACACAGACGGTGGATAAACAAAAGCATATTACAGAAGTAAATTATCCTAAAGTAAACTGAGCTAACTAACATTTGCTCCCAATAACATTAAGCCATGATAGTGCTTTGCTAGGGTTGTCTCTTACTTGTTATTACAAATCCCTTAAGGCGGCGACTGACTTGTAACATTTGCTCGACTTGTATCGTTCGTGGCGAGCGTGTTACATTACAGTTACACGGCGCGGCGGCGGTGAACGCTCGCCTCGAGCGCTCTGCTCGTTTGTGCTCCATACGACTATAATGAATACGTGAATGAACCGCGCGCTCGCGAACCTGTACTGACTTGTAATGTAACACTCAAAAGGATTCGCGTAAAAACCGACGCTCGACGTGAGCCGAGCGGAGAACGCGGTACTCGCGTCGAGCGGCTCGGCTCGCTGCAATGACTACTATAATGCTCGTGTTGTATCATGTTACATTACACCGAAATGTTACAAGTCAATCGGCGTCTTAACAATGAGCTTATTTCAACTACATGGTGTGATAAAATTTCGATGCGTCAATGTAAAACGGTTACGTAATTATAGAAACCAAAAAAGATGAAATGCCTAAACTAAATAACTATCTCTTCAAGAGATCTTTAACGGTAAACCACCAGAGATTCAATTAAATATCTAATGTACAAAGAAACTTACTTAGGTACTTAAATTTTCCGACACATCTGTAACTTTACTGGAATTATTTATACATACTCCTAAAATGTTATTTCATCGGTAACCCTAGGTCAGACCGACTGAATGCAGATCTAATCGAGTACACCTAACGTTAGACTTTAACAAAAGGTATTAAGAACGAAAATGCTTAAAAAACAACCCGACTGGAGTGACAATGGATATATTTGACGAGCTTTTAGAGATAACTGCTCCGAAGCGTTCCCTTTGTGCTATTATTCATATTGTTTCAGAAGATGGTGAATACTGGTACATTTCTCTTATAAAATTGATAAATTTAGGGTTCAATAGCAGATATTTTGTAATGGCGTACTTATTCAAAGTTCACTTCACGGTTGGTAGGACCTCGCGGTGTCCTTCCGGACCAGCCGAGCAGCAGTGCAAGCATTGTTGTGTTCCTGAATTATTATTTGTTAAAATGGACTCTCACCAATGAATAGAGTTAAATAATGTGTCACTTATGGGTCGTGCAAAAATCAAGAAAATAAGACTTTGAATGAGAAGACTATTTAATATCATTTTTGCTATTTATTATGACGAATATAAAATTGTAAAATGTTAAAAGCCTAAATTTTTTATTTCCAGTTCCAACTAAAAATTTAAATTCACTTCTTTTCGTCGTAGACCTTTTGTCTTTGTCAGTTGTATGGGATTACGTGACAGAGAGAGCGCTATATTAACTTGTTTCCGTGAATTGTAACTCAGACTGGTATTAATGATAAAAGAAGTTTGGAACTTGAAGCGCTCCACCGCTCCCAATTGTGCGCAGTTACGAAATACGTATCGCAAAAAGTTACGTTTCGTGAAAACGCGAGTGAACCCACACAAAGGTTTTCACTTGCAATTCCGCTCTGTTGGCTGTCAAAGCTGACGTGACGACATATTGATACACTATTACAAATGCTGGAAATGTTAAAATGGGAAGCAATTTTGAACACATCACTGCTTAAATACAAAAGTGACACAAATAAAAAAAAAAGTACTTTTATTGCAAAAAACGCACCTTGCGCACTCATTTCGTACATAAAAACATTGATTTAGCTTTAAAAATAACCAAATCAATGACACGGTTTTGCAATGGTCCGTTTCGTGCCTAATTGTAGTTAATAGAACTTACGTTTTTTATGATGTGGGCTGTGGCTTTAAAATAGAAAAAAACACGTACCTGGGTGTTGAATACCACTTATGAAAAGATACCACATTCTAGACCACTGCAGTTTTGAATTAAAAAAAATCTTTTTTATTACAAAATTTACTGCAACAAAGGGCCCTACTCTAAAATATTTTGGAATACATTTTAACTTTTATTACAAAAATATTGAAATAATCGTTGACGATCGCGCAATGCTTTCTATGACTTTTTACCTAGTAAAAATATTGATATTTTCAATGAGACTAACTATAGTCCAATATATTTTAACATATCACATTTTACCATCTGGTTACCCTGAATTTGCTAGACGTGGCGCTGGATTTTTGAATCCATGTGCTCTGCCTACCCCTCATGGGAATACAGGCGTGAGAATATGTATGTGTATGTATGTATGTATATTTTAACATTTCTTTGATTGCCACCACCAAGTAACCCAGCAAGCAAAGAACATAACAATAGAATCAGGTCAAGCAACTCTCGGAGAAGTCGCAAAGGGAATTTTCCAATACGGAACAATAATATAGACTCCTTTGTTACGTCATGGCGTGATTAGCTAGCTTTGTATGTGTATGTTCTATGCATTCTTTTTGTGATTTAATAAGAAATAGTCTCAAAAAACGGGGGATTTCATATGGATTATACACCACAAAACAATTGCCTGAACTCTCACTCTTTATAAAAAAAAATTGGACGCTACAAATTTAAAAAATAAATGTGCCTTTACAAAACATTTCAAATGTTACACCTAGTTCGCGGTTGACATAATAATGTCTGTTTTAAATAAAAAAATATACATATTGATATGGGCTCTTACGACACCCACGGGAAGAAAGGGGGAGGTGCTATTCTAACCCGGCACCACACGGGTACGAGTCGACTCTGGGAAAGGGTTAGTGTATTGTGGGCGATGGGCTAGCAACCTGTCACTGCAATATCACGTTTAACCATCTGGTTACCCAGAATTTGCTAAACGTGGCACTGGATTTTTGAATTCATGTGCTCTGCCTACCCCTCATGGGAATACAGGCGTGAGAATATGTATGTATGTATGTTGATATGGGCATTGGACTACGGCCCTAAATGGGGTAGGCAGAGCACATGGGATGTGACACAGACAAAATCATGTCCATTTCACGTATCGCAGCGAATTCTACCACAGTTTTACATTTTAAAAACAGATGAAAAAGGTAGTGTTGACAGTTTGCTAGCCTGTTGCCTAAATCATAATTCAATCTATTTCCTTAGTTACCTTACGACGTCCACCGAAGAAGTTTAGAGACAACACGGAAGACACAATAAGCTAAGTCCACACCAGTGCGCATACCGCCAGCGCGTTTTCATTGAGGACGGATCTTATTTCAGCACATGCGCTGTGGTTGCACGGGCATGCGTCAGAGGAAGACGCAAGGTAAACGTGAAAGCGCACTGGTGTGGACTTAGCTATACAGTAAGGTTTACTAGAAACATTTGCTGCTATTAAATGAATAAATCCTCTACCCCACTGCGCTTAGAACAAACATCCTTTTAACTTATCAAAACACATACACATATATGTTACCGGCTTAGGTGTAATTATGAGTTGCGCTCACGACTCGAGAACTCGTTATTTCTGTGCAGAAAACTGGAAAATACCGGATCGCGATAATGACTGAATGAACTTGCGCGGCCTACTGTACGCGAGTTTTATGAAGTTAAGTGAGCTTGTACAGTCAACCAAATGATTTCCAACCCACTGTAGAACCCTGTTGGAGTAAAAATAGTAAAGGTTTTCTTTGCCGAGCAATGAAATGTTGTATGACGTTTACGATTACTGTAAATACATTTTAGAGTGACATACATACATATACTCACGCCTGTATTCCCAAGAGGGGTAGGCAGAGCACGTGAATTCGAAAATCCAGTGCCACGTTTAGCAATTTCAGGGTAACCAGATGGTCAAACGTGATATTGCAGTGACAGGTTGCTAGCCCATCGCCCACAATACACTAACCCTTTCCCAGAGTCGACTCTTACGACACCCACGGGAAGAAAGGGGGAGGTGCTATTCTAACCCGGCACCACACGAGTGAGTCCGGACTATATCCAAGAGCAAAGTATGTAGTTGAGGAAATCGACATTGAAAGCTGACACCTTACTTGAAATATCTAATTTCGTCGTAGAACCCAAATGGTTTTGTCTATGTAGCGTTTCGTGTGCTCTGCCTACCACATTTGTGTATACAGGCGTATGTATGTATGTTGAACTCAATTTTAGCTACTATCGGCATCGGCGCAATTTGTTATTTGACACCTCGAATACAATGTAATTTTTAAAATGAAGTAAAGAAATACATACGTATCTATCAAATGTATGTGTTTACAGCTGTTGGTATGTTTAAACCTCTACAGTTATGCTGTGCGTATTCTACAGAGTTATCGGGTCACGGGGATGGCAGTGCATTGTGTGGCCGAGAAGTCGCTTTTGTGTCTATTGTCGCCAGTGTGGCATTAGTCTTAGCACTGACGTCGTACATTGAGGTCGCTACTGGCAAGTTTATCCTTCTGTTTGTTTATTTGCTTACCTACTTTTTAGATTATAGGCCTATTTAATTAGATCAAAAACAATGTTTCATCTATGTCACACTGTGTTAGTAAATGTTTCTCTTTAGGGTTCCGTAGCCAAATGGCAAAAAATCGGAACCCTTATAGATTCGTCATGTCTGTCTGTCGGTCTATCTGTCCGTCTGTCCGTCCGTCCGTATGTCACAGCCCCTTTTTTCTGAAACTATGAGAACTATAGTAATAAAACTTTGTGAATAGATGTCTTCTGTGAACCGCATTAAGATTGTGACACAAAATTAAAAAAAAAACAATAATTTTTTAGAGTAGAGTTCAGTTCAGTTGGAACTGAAACTAAAAAAAAAAAATTTCCTCAAACCCATACGTGTGGGGTATTTACGGGTAGCTCTTCAAAAATAATATTGAGGTTTCTAACATCGTACTTTTCTAAAGTGAATAGTTTGCGCGACAGACGCTTCCAAAGTTGAAAAAGTTGTGTCCCCCCCTCTAACATCTAAAATAAGAGTGTGATAAATCTAAAAAAAAATATATGATGTACATTACCATAAAAACTATCAACGAAAATTGGTTTGAACAAAATCTACCAAGTAGTTTTTTTTTAATAAATAAAATTAAAAATTATCATTAGTTCGAAAATCTGTCACTAGATGGCGTTGTAATCAGTTTGTACGGAACCCTCAGTGCGTGAGTCCGACTCGCACTTGGCCGGTTTTTTTTTCACGCCTTTATTCCCAAACGGGGTGAGCAGACACGAAGCGCTACATAGACAAAACCTTGAGGCTTCCGCCATTAACATATTGTATGGAGCGCTATTTCTATTGTTAGAAAAAAAATGCATCCACAAATAAGTTAAAAACATTTGAAATATTGTTTTGCTCTAGTATAGCTTATAACATTGTTTATGTCTAAACTTTGCTTCATACAGCCATACCTGCTTACAAACCAGCATAAAGTGCAAGCCAAGAAAAAGCACTTTAAAGTAGAGATAAGTATATTTAGATAAAAAGAGTCGCTTTTCCCCACGTCACCTCTAAATTTCTTGAAACCGTTATCTACCTACATTGAACCAAGCAGCTTGACGCCCTTCTCTCAAGACAAAACCTGCGCGCATTTCTTAGTAAAAAAACTAACCAAGCAAACGTTTCAGTTTACATTTTCTAGCCAAAACGCATGCTAAATTTGTCCAGCCTTAATGACAATACATTGTCCCGTTCATTATTCAGTTTCACGGCAGTCAACCGCCATTTTAATCACTTAACGAGCTTGATTCACAAACAATTCTGCGAACCCCATACGTTTGGGGACTAAGTACTTCATGAGGTAACAAATGGACGCAAAATGTCACACCTATTTTATCTGGTTACTATAAATCGCTCTGTTCCGACCGAAGCAATTCGTGCCCATTGTGTTCGACTCCTGGCTGTTCATTTGGTCTGCACACGCTGAATGCGGCTTTAAGGTAAATGCAGGGGTAATCGACTGTTGGTGATAGTTTTTACGGTCGATTTTAAATTGTTTTGTTTGTTGCTGAAAAATGTGAATGTGACTTAGTCGTGGAAAATGGACTATCGTTTGCTGCTAAAGCAAACATACATACATCACGCCTGTATTTCCAAAAGGAGTAGGCAGAGCTCATGAAATGATACAAAGACAATACCATTTTTAATTACCATTTCACGTTATGCGGCCAGTTCTAGCGTATTTTCTAGGCTAGCAACCTGTCATTATTAAACATCTACGGAAGAAATGGTAGGGGTGTTATTCTAAACCCGATACCACACTGGATAATTTTAGAACAAAAATAGCTTAAAACATAGCATGCATGTTCTGTTATGATCTTAAGTTTGATATTGACAAACGTTCTGGTCATAATCATTATCTAAACTCTTTAATAAATTTGACATCTAAGATTCTTTCAAACTGAAAACTCTTTTATATTGAATCTATGCTGACACCAAATACGTGACATTACTCTTGTCAACCATCCGTGTTGTCAATTTTATTTTATTTACCATGCACAGGTAACGAAGAGAACCTGGCTAAATCGTCCAAATACTAATGGACAGACGCCATTAAATAAACGAAGAGAACCAAATTTCCTGCTTATATGAAAAGATGAACTGAATTATGCCTTGAACCGTCATAATTAGTTAATTGCCGTGGAAATTAACTGTAGTTATGTACTGTGTCTCCAAGTACATTGCGATAATGTGTTTAGTAACATGTACAAGGTATTGTCATAGTTTATAAGATAAATATATACTAGCAAAGTAGCTGGTAGCCGTGGTAGCCCAACGGGTTGACCTGTGGCCTCTCATACAGGGTCAAGGGTTCGAACCCCGGGCTCACATTTCTAAATTCTTCGGAAATAATGTGCGAAATCTAATTTGATATTTACCACCAGCAGTGGGTCGTATATAGGCTGGGTTATTATATTATTATTAATGTGCCCTTTGTGCGGGCTGTATATTTGCACCGTTTGGTGTTGACACCCTTCCGGTGACCAGCGGGCTGGACACTATTTTGAACAGCAGATTAGTCTTGCTGTCCAGCGTGGTAACGCTGTCAGTTCTCTGGGCACAATAAGCAGCGATACCAATTTAAGGATTTTTAATTTATTGGTTGTGTTCTATTTCCGGATAGTTTTATATTCAGATTACGTTGTAAGTTTTTATTATGAATGCGAAAGTTTGTGAGTGTCTGTATGTTTGTTACCTCTTCACGCCCAAACGGCGGAACCAATTTTGATGAAACTTGGTATACAGGAAGCTTACATCCAAGACTAACACATAAGCTAATTCGAGTCCCGGAAAAGTACGTAAATCACGTGAGATTGCAATAAAACAATTCGAAGTTCACGCTCGTTGCGGGCACCAGCGAGTTGTGTTAAATGTATTTGTTTCTCTTTCTGTTTATTTTGCTTTTTAATTCATATTCAATTGATTTTGTACAAGGTTGTCCGAGTCGTATACTGATACCGATGAGACCAATGAAACCCACAGATTCACGGAAAGAGATTATAAGTATAAAGCAGCATTACGAGTACATGGTGGTGAACTTGTCAAAGAGGGTGGTCTTCCATATCAGGTATAGTTTAGTAACATTAAATCATCACTTCATAATAGACCGGGAGATAGTATAACATTTTACTGCGTCATTTGTATCAGTAGTCTAAGTACGTTAAGAAGGAAAGAATAACCAACATTTATTAAAGTCCATAAAAAAGAAGTAGGCGCGGTAGCGTAGTGCCATACTTCTGCGGTTTCTTAAAGCCCGTCATACCGGGGTGAACACTTTGATAAAAAGCCGGCCAAGTGCGAGTCGGACTCGCGCACGAAGGGTTCCGTACCAAAAACAGCAAAAATCACTGTTTTTGTGTGCGAGCCCCCCTTATTTTTTATTTTATTCTGTTTTTAGTATTTGTTGTTGTAGCGGCAACAGAAATACATCATCTGTGAAAATTTCAACTCTCTAGCTGTCACGGTTCGTGAGATAGGTACAGCCTGGTGACAGTCGGACAGACAGACCTTGTTTTCACCCTTTTGGCACGGAACCCTAAAAATTAATAAAAATCCAATGTGACATGATACTTAATACTTTATTTTTATTGCATGTAATAGCCTAAGATCCCGCCATACAACGACCTTCACCGAGCTCGTTAATGGGTCAAACACATTTTTTATGTAATTTAATATAAATCAAAGAATCTATTGCATATTTATGGGTTGCCTAGCCCATTGCCCATAGTATATGAAAAAAATAGATTGCCTATTTTTTTCCTGTCACAACCCTTGGGTTGTCGGGTATGAACAGGTAAATTAATTTGCACCGGATCTGCTACAGCTACAGGAAAAAATAGGCAACCTAACTTTTGCATATACCTACTATGGGCTGCATACTTTCGATTGGTATAAAATTTATCCATTAACCAAACTGGTGAAATATAGTTTTTTTTTTATTCTGGACTGAACTTTGCTAAGCAACCCACATGCAATAATGTTCTTTGATATATTAAATTACATAAAAAATGTGTTCGATCCATTAACCAGCTCGGTGAAGGTCGTTGTATGGCGGGATCTCAGGCTATAAGTAGGTATATTGTTAAGTTAGTATTTATTTAAGGCTTAGATAAATGCAACAAAAATGTGTTTTCCGTGTCAAATTTCCGTCTTTGTTTCTTTCTTTCAAATTGATAGATTATTTAATTTATTATTAGATACTGATACGTGGAATCAGAGCCTTTCAATTTCCGTCTCAATTATGACGTTAAATATTGTAAATTCGCTTTTTTGCTCGAAAATATGCCCGTGGAGCCTTAGGGGATTTCACAGAATGCAAAGTCGTAATTGAAGTCTGATTTTGTAGATTGCCATACGAAAAGATTATGGTTCGAAACGAAATTCTCGTCGCTGGTTAACTTCAAGGGGTAGAAGGACCACTAGAAGTACGTACCCCGCCACCTACACCACTTTTTGTGGGGGTGTACTAATATCCCCCAGGAAAGTACTATCCGCTGCTCACTGCTTCGTTGTGGAGCCAGACTTTTGTGACAAATGTTGCTGTAGGTAAGTTTCCGAATCGTAAAAGAATCAGAAAACGTGTCACAGACTAAGCAGATAAGATAGTATTTTATCTGCGCATAAATGCCATCTTTCCGTCGGTGCCAACAGATACTTGTCGGTAGAATATAAGTTATCTGTGCTCTGTGTCAGCTCATTGAATAGGTTACACGATAAAAAAAAACTATTTATTTAGTCCGTTAGATATGTGGGTTACGAAAAAATATTTTACACATGCTTTTTCTTATATCTGACAAACGAAAAATTACGATAGTAAAGCGCTTAACAGTTTTGCGTGACGTCAGGCCTAGGTACAAATTTTACCTAGGCGTGACGTCACTAGCCCCCACTCCGGAAGTTTGATGATCTATAACTTTGCCGTTGTTTAGTTATTTGAAAAAAAAAAAAAACACGTGTCTCATATTTTTCCGTGATGTAACTAACGGACTTATAAGAATTATATATTTTTTAACCCAGTCGTTATCCCTATTGTACCTATAGGGAGCGATATTGACAGATATCCGTTCAAATACAGATAAATGTTATCGTATCTGCTTAGTGTGATACGCTTAAGGGTCAATTCACACCGAGACGAGACGCGACGAGACGCGGCGCGACGATGCATAAAGCGGCCAGTGGTTTCGCGCTACGTCTCGAGGCGTAGCGCGACGTACCTGAATGCTCTCAATGAAATGTGAACCTTATTGCGTAGCGAATAAAGTATATCTTGAGGTGGCAGCGCTGCGCGCGCAGCACCGCTCCCTCACACCGCGCGGCGCTGCGCTACGTCTCGAGGCGCAGCGCTACGCCGCGCTACGTATCCCTTTCCGGCCGAGTCGATACAAGCGTGCAAATAACTTAAAAAAAATCCTGAGTACGCGCAAATCATCTTTTTGCAACCAAGCCGATACCGATCGATCGTGCAGATACTAGCGCCACTCGCGGCATGTGAAAAGGGTAAGTTTCTAGTGTCTGTCGGTCGCACGACACTCCCGACTATGGCGGCGTTTTTTGACGGGAGTACCACAATACATAAGTACATATTTTTGTATTATTTTGATCATCTGGTGGTAATTTAATGCACGATTCGCATATGTAACGAGGTTAACTTAATAAATCAATAGAAATGTAGAAGTATACTTATCATTTAACGCGAAATGTAAGCTGTTAAAAAAAATTTGCACGATCGTGTGGGTTCGGACTTAACACGTGACACGTTAACTCAAAAAAACACACATTTTTATTAAAATAAGTTTGTTTTATATTGTTATAATTAGTCTCAAATTACTCATTATTTATTATTACATAATTAAGTCTTAGAAACCGAAATTTAAATTTGTATCTGCGCAATTTTCGCTTCGAACTCCAAGAAATGTATGGCAAAATACCAAAAAAGAGGCGTCGCACTCAATAATGGAATCCAATGCCAGATATGAGATGCCAGATGGATGCCAGTGATAGCAAGAAAGTACCAAAAGGCTGCCAAGCCTCTGATATACGATGGATATGGTCACTTACCCGAGTTTGACGATAAAATTAAAAAATACTTAGTTTAATTGATTGTGATTGATGTTATAAAGAATTTAAATTTCGGTTTCTGAGACTTAATTATGTAATAATAAATAATGAGTAATTTGAGACTAATTATAACAAAATTATTAATAAAAACAAACTTATTTTAATAAAAATGTGTGTTTTTTGAGTTTTTGCTTGATTGCGCATTTTACGTGTAAAGTCCGAACCTACACGATCGTGCAGTTAAGTTTTAGGATGATTTACAGCAACAGGATTTTTTTTCGTATTTTTCTCATAGATTATGGAGCAAAACAATACAATTAATTGGCATTTTAGTAACATTTTCGCAAAAAGAGTTTCTCGGCCGGAAAGGGGTATTCAGTATACTGACAATGAAAATATGAACCTTATTTTGTAACAAATAAAGTATATTTTGAGTTGTTCTATTATACATTTTCGTGCAGCGCCGCGTCGCGTCTCGTTTCGGTGTGAATTGACCCTAACTTCCGGCCGCTAACTTCACACCGGTACTCTTTGTTTAATAAGCTGGTTAACAGTTTAATTTGAATAAAAAAAACGTCTGTTTTACACTGAGGGTTTTAGAACGCACGGGATAACGTCGCTTTCCAAACTGTACGTCGTGGCTGGTTGTCTAAGTAACAAATCGACATTTCAAAGCAGAGGAATGGACGAGCAATGGCGAAAAATCAAAGACGTTCATGTGCCTAAAAACTACAAATTTCCCGCTGGGGACATCGCTGTTGTGGTGAGAACTGTCACTTAGGCTGTGTTCACAGCAGGCCGGGTGACCCGGACGGGTTGTTGCTACGGGCGCCCGGAGCGGTAGCACAAATGAGGAACTACTAGAGCATGCTCTAGTTATCCTCATTTGTGCTCCCGCTCCGGGCACCCGTAGCAACAACCCGTGCGGGTCTCCCGGACAGCTGTGAATCCAGCCTTATGGCTTAAGATGTTTATTTCTTTCAAATAGTGTGATAAAGGAACGAGCTGGTGATAAATTAGATATAGTAACTAGGATAGAAAAAAGTGTACACTGGAGGATGGATGAAAAAAGATATACCTACTAAACAGATTTATACGGGAAGTGTGAATGGGTGTGTTGAGAGAGGAAGACCTAGAGGGACGTTCAGTGACCAAATCTCGGACGTTTTAGAAACAGGTCAGGTCAAGAGTACCCGAAACCGACGAGCATGTATGAAGAGACTGATGAATGTGGACAAAGGAAAAGTGGTATGTCAGGATCGTAGCAAATGGAACAAAGTCGTCACTGTCTACCCCTGTGGGAAAGAAGCATGATTGTATGTAATGTAAGTATGTATCTTTCAAAAGTATTTTAACATTAATTTTATTTGGGGCTATCTTATCTTACATACCTACATACAATCACGCCTTTCATGATTCATGACTATTTCCGTTTTTTAGTAACTTATCATAATTTTAATAACAAATGGACGAGGTATGATAGTGACAGGTTGCTAGCCTGTCACCTAAGGGGTGAAATCTATTTCCTTGGCCGTATTTTAACCTCCTAAGCCCTGACTCTAAATACTTAATTTAGGGCCTCAGACCCAGACAAAAATTTCAAGGCTTAAAATGTTGAATCTTACGTAACCTGATCTTTAAGTTCATTTTCCACTGAATAATTTGTACTTAATGAAGTACATTCGGCTGTTATGCTTACTAGTAATTTGTACTTTATAAAGTACGCGGGGCCTTACGAGGTTAAGACATTCACAAAAGGATTGGAGAGGTGTCATTCTAACTCCGATACCTCTTCACTAGATGGCACTGTTCAAACAAAGAGTCTACGTCTCATAATGATCGTATAATTTAAACTCTTGCGCCATAGATTTACTGTTGATATTTACCTTATTTTGTTTTCAATTCCTAGATAACTAAAGACAGATTTCATACATCCCGAAGCGTAAGCCCCATCAAATATGCAAATAAATTCAAGGATTTCGATTCTGTTAGTTGTCGAGTGTCGGGATACGCACAATACAACCATGTGAGTTAACACATCAAGAAAATCCTACTAATATCCTAAATGTGAAAGGTTGTGACTATCCATGTTTGGATGGGTATCCTGCCTTTTTGTAGATTTTTTTTCTCGAATTTTTTTTTTTGACTAAATGAAAAAACACATTTTAATAAGTGTCCATATATAAATAAGAAGAAAACGAAATGTTGAGTTGGAAATCGTGAGGTTGGGAAATGAAACTAATAATTTTAATACTTAGCTATATGATGATTCGGCAAAATGGTTCGGCCAAATATTGATTGGGAAGTGAAATTCGGGAACCGTTACATAAGTACTGGTACAGCACGTCAGACAAATGTAAATGCGGCTTGAGATTACATTTCATCATCCAGCCTTATTATGTCCCACTGATGAGCATAGGCCTCCTCTCAGTATGAAAGGGCTAGGCAAATAGTTCCCACGCGGGCCCAGTGCGGATTGAGAACTTCATACACAACATAGAATTACTTCGTCGTTGTGTGTAGGTTTACTCACGATGTTTTCCTTCACCGAATAGCACATGGTAAATATCAAATTCGATATCGCGCATAAATTCCAAAAAAGTCACATTGGGGTTTGAACTCGCGACCCTCTGCATGAGAGGCCACATGTCGAACCGCTGGGCTACCATGGCTTCATTTAAGATTACATTTGGGCCAGTGAACTATTTTGTGTTGTTATCCTGTCCCATAAGTTAGGAGACAAATGTGATAGAGTTGTCTAGATGTCTAATTTAGGTCCCGTTTTATGCTCAGGAGATGGGCCATAAAGAAATGCTTATAACTGTAAAAGAAATCTTAGCTTACAGCGGACTATATCCTAGATTTCCTAGAAAATCACAATTTTACTCGGTAACTCAGGAGACGTCACCATGGCAACCAAGGACATAAAATGTTTTACTCATTATTTTAATCATTTTAATTTCCACAGAACTTGATTCGCAGTTATGCCCTAATGATGGCTGATCTCACGCTTATGCCTACTAAGGAGTGTAGCCTTTTGCACCGAACAAACATGAAAAATTTCATTTGCACCAAACCCGACGAGCGTATAAAAGTGCTGAAGGTATGACGGAAATATTAATAGATGTTTTGATCTCGAAATAATTCTTCCAAGAGTCACATTTATCTAGTAAATACACTTTGGCTTATTGGTCAAATTATTCATTATTTCATGTCACTACTCAAACTTATTAAAATATTTTTTTCTTCAATTTTATTCCACACTATTTTACTGTTATTATTTTACTCCTGTATGCCCAAACGGGGTAGGCTGACAAAACCATGATTATGATCATTTCACGCTTTACAGCCACTTCTACCATAACTTTAGGTTTGACTACGGAAGAAGTATGATAGTGACAGGTTGCTAGCCTGTCGCCTAAAGCGTAGGTAAACCTCCTTAGTCGCCTCTTACGACAGGGAAGAAATGGAGAGATGTTATTTAAACCGATACCACACAGGTTTGACACGAATATTGTGTTTTTATTTAATTATTTTTGAGCCCCGTGTGGTGCTAGAATAGCACCTTCCCCTTTCTTCCCGTGGGTGTCGTAAGAGTCGACTCTGGGAAAGGGTTAGTGTATTGTGGGCGATGGGCTAGCAATCTGTCACAGCAATATCACGTTTAACTATCTGGTTGCCCTGAAATTGCTAAACGTGGCACTGGATTTTTGAATTCATGTGCTCTGGCTATCCCTCTTAGGAATACAGGCGTGAGAATATGTATGTATGTATTTTTGTGTCTACCTACAGCAAGACGGCGGAGGCCCTCTGGTGTGTAACCGCGACGGGGTGAACGAACTGGTTGGCATCGTGTGCGACACCAAGTCCAAAAAAGGGCTTACCTTCACCCGGGTCTCCAGCTACCGCACGTTCATCCGTAGCCGGGCCACCGTCAGCAGATTGGCTGTCACGTATCCGTACTTCTGTGTCCTTATTGTGGAAATACAGGGTGTTTTCACGTGAATGGAGTCTTTTCTTGTCAGCTCAGTTGCTTGCAACTTGCGGACTTACTACCCGTATACCGTATTTTATCCTAGAGTCGAACATTTTTTACATTTTGAATAACTGCAATATCACGTTTACCCATCTGGTTACCATGAAATCGCTAAATGTGGTACTGGATTTTTGAATTCATGTACCTTGCCCACCCCTCATGGGAATACAGGCTTGAGGATAATAATATGTATGGATAACCTGTCTACGGTTTCTTTCAGACGAACTGCAAGTGAACGGCAGAGGCCAGCAGTGGCGCCAGCAGTTAATACGTTGAAGGCTGCCGTCGACGTGTGGCGACGGCTGAAGTAGCCTCTGCCGTTCACAACTTGCAGTTTTTCTGTAAGAAGCCCTATGAATCAAGTTGACATGTTCAGCGGCTATCACCGTAATACAAGCCTAAACGTTTGCCGCTTTCGTACTTAGTATGAAAATTAGGAAGAAATTCACTGTCTTTCGAGCACCTACATTTTATCATTTGAGAACGTCGAGCGTGTTAATAGGTTAACCGTTACTGCCTAGTGTGCACTGGCCGTCGTTGCTCTTCCTAGTGAGATCTTTGCTTCTAATAGAAGAGAACCAAAAGATCCTGATACTTGAAGATGAATCCGAGTCACATCCCAAATGGAATCGTACCCACATTGAAGTGAAATTAAGTCATCGATGGCGATGGTGTGCTTGTATTATAGTCGTAATAACAATATTCGATGATTAATCTTCGAGATCTATATTTGGAAATATCAAAAGTCAGTATAGGTACATTACTTTCAAAAGTCGCTGAATATGCTTATTTACGTTACCTAATTAACATGATCTGTAAAATGTTAAAATTTGCTGAACATAATTAGTTCATTAGCAGTTCTAACTCAAATCATTTAATTTGTTTGTTTGACATTTTGATTGCTAGAAATCTTCATAGGTATGATTTTTGACTGATTTGGTGCTTGACTCGAAATACCACGGGTTATTGTGTTCAGTCAATAGATGCAAATCTACAAGATATTTACCTAAATTGATCCTAAACGGTTTGCTCCGCTTTGAGACGATCAATCGGGATTACAGAAACAAATCCTTGGGACTGAAATTAATCCTAAGTCTTAATTTCTATTTATAAACACGAGCGGTATAACGGTGTTCCGGTGCCGATAAGGCTCTAGCCAGGGGTACACTACGGGACACATGTCCCACGGCACGTGTCCCCAGCAACGTCGGGTAAAGTAGCGCGACGTTGCCGGACTTCGCTCGATTTGTCTGGCAACATAAGATGTAAGTGGATATAAGTCGCGCGATGTCACCAGATATGTCAGGCGAAATCGGCCGGCTTCGCTTGACCTGTCGCCGACACTTGTCGTGGGACATTTTGTACCCTAATGTATCCTTGGCTTTATATATAGACCCTGACCACATACCTCTGCGGTCCTACCATCTTGTGAACTTTGGTAAGAATACATTTTTAACTTTTCATAAAATGGGCTTGATAAGATCGTCCACTGCTGGATATAGGCCTCTCCTATTTCACGCCACCGACCACGCTTTCCGGCCACTCTCATCTATCATCTCTCCACCGAGTCTGAGGACGTCCTAAGCCGTGTTTCCCGATCTGTGGGTTTATCTCGTCTACCACAACGGAATCAGCTAGCTCAATGCCACTTCATATTAACAATTCGGGGATAGGACTAACTCTTAAATAGAATCAAATATTTTGCACTTCTACAAAAACTTGCTTCATAACAAAGATGAGAGAACCTTTTGTATCTGGCGGGACAAAGAGCAATGCTTGCTTTGTCTCTATTTTCCTAGCCTGACCCTTCCATTTGGACGTACGGCATAATATTGATACGGGAATGGCAACTATATTAAATCAACGATTTGGTATTTTCTTAGGGTCGCATGAAAACCATATTACCGAGTAAATGGCTGCCATAAAGTAATGTGTTTTATTGCGCTTTCAACGTTTGGTTGAAGTATGACTTTAAGATATAATTGAACTAAAGTTAGTACGTACAACATATCTAATAAATACATACTATGTAAGGTAATATTAAGTACTTATGTTTAAACTTTACGTAATTTTACTAAAAATCGTAAAAATATCAAAGAGTCAATTTGTTTCTGCCCATATTTTGATACTGTCCTGCAACATTTCTGGTCTCTCTATTATCCTTCATATCATCACCGTCTTCACTTTCCGCATCACTGTTTTGTTTTTCTCCAACTGTGAAAATACGAATGCGTTCACCGCGTAAGTAAATTGTGCGTGGAACGTGCCCACTTTTCTCATTAATCAAGTTTCTCAAAATTTTACTGGCTTGTTACCGCCTCGACCTGATTCCCAGCGAAGCCAGTCAGCGACCCGCCTGCGCCGGCGGTGTGAACCCGTGAATATATTCATGAACCTTCAAAAATTCCGCGAACAAATACACCCGGAAAGTCTATTTTTGTAGCATGTTGCGAGAGTCCGCGTGGTTTAGTTGACGTTTCAAACTCGACACAGCAATTGGTTTGAAATCAAAGTTTGGAGCCTGATTTTGGGAAAATCGTTATGACGACAGTTGTAGCCTGAAGAGGAGAGTTCTTGAAGAGAATCTGACAGAGGACAGCGCTCGTTTTACTATACGATTGGTAGGAGTTATATTGACAACGGTATCAATACATTATTTAAAAGCGTATTATCCATTTTCTCACAATTATTTTGATTGAGGTTGTGGCTACACTAGTTTTTAACGCACAAAACCACAAAGTTACTCTTTAACAGACCATGTAGAAACCGTGTGCAAACCTTTACTTAACAGCAATGGAAAGAGAGACATTTGAATTTACTGATACCCGTCCAAGAAATTATGGAGAGGTTTCTATTTTTCTGGTTAGCGTACGAGTAGGTATTCCACTTTTATTACTGGTATCCTATAGTTACAGCCTGAGAAAGTATTTTATTTGGAAAAAATCATGGTTCTGGTAACACTTTGGTCATCGAACTCTCCTTAACAATGTCCCCTGGGACCGATATCATAGGTAAATAAAAAATTGTCTTGGCTTCCCTCCCGCTGCCTTCGTTTACAAATAACTCCCGAATTCCAGCCAGGATGATAAATGCCGGTAAATATTAGCAAAGCCTACGGTTCTATAGAATTATGTAAATTACTGTTTGCCCCTTCCGTGGGGAGGCGAGACTTGTTCACCATGTTCTAACGCAATCGGCTTAATTTATAGAGAAGTGAATAATTGGTAATTTATTTATTACAAAGATACTTACCACGGCTGTGCGCGGGAAATACGTGACACGAAAATGAATCATGAAAGTTAATAGTGATTTAAATTACCTTTTAACGTGGAATGCCAGGACAAGTTTTTGGTCAAACTCAATTTCAAACACAAATTTATTAATTGTTACATTGTCGGTTATTGTACAGGTAATGCAATCAACAGGTTTTTGGTTAACATGTTTTGGGTTTAAACATGGAGGTATTGCATAGGCTGTATGTCGTAGTTCAACACGATAACGCGACTAGCGTTTTGGGCAACCAAATGTTTTTGTTACATTTTACGAGTATGTGACATTGGACTCTGTTTATTTGAATAAGGGATATTATGAAGTTATTATCAATTATTAATTTACAACTTCATTCCATGAAGAACATTAAATTGTAAAGTAAGATAGGTAAATCAAGGCATTAACGGTCTCCACCCACATCGAATTTCCACAAATGGAAAATGTACATTTATTCAAAGTTTTAAAATGCACCGCACGCAAAACCGCTCTTTTAAATAATTGAAAACAATCACGACAGTATCGAGAACAGTTAACCGTTCATTCTGTACAAAAATCATTGGAACCACAGTATTAATGACGTTTTTAATGAACGACCGACCACGTAGTGGCGAACGGACGCTTCGTACATGCATAATCATACCGCATGTTGACTTTAACTAACGTACTGATTTTATATATTTTTTTTCAATGGCCATTTCAAAATTAAAGCGAGATTTCGAATTAATTACTTCGGAGCTAGTCTTAGATTTGAAAAACAGCATCGTCGTGAACAACTTCATGAAAACATTGACTGATTGATGGCTTTTGAAATAAAATATTTGATATTTATGCATCATAGTCATCATAAACGTCACGCCTTATTCCCTGCGGGGTAGGCAGAGACAACAGAGCTCCATTCGCTCCTCCTATTCTGGCATATTTTTCTTGCTTCACTCACATCTCGCTCGACGGTTTCGGGTAGGTACTTCTAATTTGGCCTCTCTTTAGAATATCGCCGAAATATGCTGGCTGCTTTAATTCCTTAATTTTATGAGACTTTATTTTGCCAAAGTGATCAACACTACCAAGAACACCAAGTTAGTTCTAGACCAAAGTCAAATAGTACGACAAACCTCACACCAATTGAGAAAACTAAAGTCAGTTTGTGAAAGAAAAAAGAAAACTGTGCCTTACGTTCGCATCATCAGGCAAACAAAAGCAATAAGGCGGAGCATCTCAAGAGCTTTCCTCTAAACTTGCTGACTCCGATATTGACTTCGCTTCAAACGGAACAAAGTCTGTCTATTTCCTAGCTTTCTTCAAGGCTAGTGTTTTCTGTGGGATTAGTAGAATTGAAAACGAGTATTTTGCGGGAAGAAACTCAGGAATTTATGTGAATATTAGGTATATTATATACAATCACGCCTGTATTCCCAAATGGGGTAAGCAGCACAAGACGTTAGATAGAGAAGCCGTAATCCATTTCAAGTGGCCACTTTCAGCTTTTAGGTTTAATGATCAGATGAAAGAGGCATAATAGTGACAGGTTGCTAGCCTGTCGCTTAAAGCATACCTAAACCGATGTCCGTGATCGCCTCTTTCGACATCCGCAGAAGAAAGGGAGAGGTGTTATTCTAAACCCGACATCACACACGCACACATACATAACATTAAGGTAAGACAGACAATTTAATTTGCCACGTAATAAACACTGAACTAGGTACATTCTTAAGGCCATTATGATTGTGAACATATTGTAAAATAAATGAATACTCCTCAGTGGTTATTAAGTAAGAGTCATCGTATATTACTAGTGCCGTTACATGAGCGTGATTAGTTGAGAGTGTAGCAGATCAGCAGATCACACACATAAAAAGCAGTGACCAATTCAGTCGCAATAGTTTTATGTCATGTTTTCAGACCCGTCAGATTGCATTCAAAATCAAAAACATTTTTTCAGACGTGTTACTTTCTGCATCAATAGTGTGGCAGTTAATAAAAGCGATGGTTGCGGCCGCATCCATCAAACGTGAAAACCGGTATTCTAACCTGTGGCGACCATTTAAAATTTTCTGTTGCGTTTTTTGGATGATGAAATTGCATTTTGATAAATCGCTTTCAACCTGACCGGGATACTCTCATATATCACGGCCGGCCATTTTGCGGATTTGTTAAAGTTGATATTTTTAACCTAACGTTGGTTTATGTTTTGTGATGAGATTGCTCGCTTCTGACACTTTGAACACACAAACATTGACTAAAAGGTGTTTGGCCTATACACAAAAAAAAAAGTAAAATAACGACATGAATTTACGGTCGATTTTTATAGTTTGCGTTTGTTTCGGAAAAGTCTTTGTTAAGCTTGTTAAATTTTTATTTTAATAAATACAAATGCAAAAATTGGTCCCTTGGTTAACTTCACTATATATTAGTAGAAAACCTAAGTTTCTACATATACATATACATACATATTCTCACGCCTGTATTCCCATGAGGGGTAGGCAGAGCACATGGATTCGGAAATCCAGCGCCACGTCTAGCAAATTCAGGGTATCCAGATGGTAAAATGTGATATTGCGGTGACAGGTTGCTAGCCCATCGCCCACAATACACTAACCCCTTCCCAAAGTCGACTCTTACGACACCCACGGGAAGAAAGGGGGAGGTGCTATTCTAACCCGGCACCACCACCTAAGTTTCTCAGCTGATGAAATAAAATAGAGCTCACTATATTTTGTTTTTGATATTTTTGGCTAAAGCAGTATACGGCTAAGTCATTATTGTAAAATGATTTACGAAGCTATTTACAATATACCTTTTCATTGATATTCATTATTACAATTTAGGTTTATTACTATAGTATAATTTAATCGCGATGATAAGATGAGACAAAAGTTTTGATTTGTCATAAAATAGTAGCTTGCATAAAATAATTCGGCTGCATCCAGGTGATACCGTTACAAAGTAAAAATTGTTTTAAATAGCACTAGATTTATAAACTTTCTTTTCTTTTTAAAAACAAAGGCACCTGAAAATAATATTTTTCGTTGCAGTCACAGCTAGTCACGAAATGTGGTCGTTACACAAATTTTGTAAATTTAAATTTTCGCGCATGGTTGCAAAACATGATATCCTAAAGTGTCCAAACGGACTGACAGTCGAATAAACACAAACACCAAGTACGTACCCTCACGACACTTATCACGCGAAAAGTGCGCTGACCCCTTCTATAATTAGAATTACCTCAGAATGTGGGATTAAACCGAACTGACCCGAATAGCAATTCTGCCAATCGATACGCGTCGACTGACGGCTCCCGGGCCATTCGGAAAAAGTATCGAATAAAAAAAATGGGGAATCACATGATGAGAACCGTAGGGTTCCGTTTTAACAATCGAAGCGTAATCAGAAATATGGGATCGGGAGGGAGGCATCAGGAGACGATGGTTCGGCAAATATTGTTGCTTGCGGATGGTTATTTTCGTGAATAAGTTTTATTTACACGCCGCGGCTTGAGCTGCGGGTAACGCGTCAGCATCTTTACATGTCATCGGTAGAAGCGTTTTTTATTTCGAAAATGGTGTCACGGATTTCAGATATGCGTGAAAGAGTGTTTAAGTAAGTAAAAACTCTTTATTCCACTTGAAATAAAGAAATACAAAACATATAATAAATAACAACCGTTTACCGTGTGGTGCCGGGTTAGAATAGCACCTCCCCCTTTCTTCCCATGGGTGTCGTAAGAGTCGACTCTGGGAAAGGGTTAGTGTATTGCAGGCGATGGGCTAGCAACCTGTCACTGTGATATCACGTTTAACCATCTGGTTACCCTGAAATTGCTAAACGTGGCACTGGATTTTTTTGAATTTATGTGCTCTGCCTACCCCTCTTGGGAATACAGGCATGAGAATATGTATGTATGTATAATAAATAAATTCACGAAAAGTAAAGTATAAACGTATACCAGCCAACCTGAGTGATACAGATTTCGGGACGACAAATGAATAACTTCTTTTTATATAGAAATGTTTATAGTGCCTACAAAATACGAACAATACAGTAACACACATAGTTTTTTAAAGATTAAATGAAGAAAGACATAATATATATATTTTATTTGTTTACGCTTCCTCAACATATTCAGCCTAAACATCGTTTGCAGCATTAACTCCCTTTTCCTACAAAAGTTTTTATTATGTTTGTCTCTTTGTTTAATATTATTGCAATGGCTTAGCCCTCAAGTGTGTTCTTATATAAGTTGAGGCGTTGTCCGTGTTTTTATTAACTTTGCGGATTTGCGGATCCTTGGGGCCCCGAAAAGTTCTGACACGTTCTATCTATAAGTACCGTTGATGTGTGTGCATAAATTACACACACCCTTTGGGACCCTTAATTGGATTAAGAAGACGTTTACAAATTCGTAATTACGACATATTCTTCATCGCCTCGATCTATTTTTACGAAAGCCAATGAAATTTTTTGTGGGTACGGGGGTCTCTTCAAAGTGAGATTTAAAACAATGTTACAACAACTAACATTTCTCTTAGGTACTTGGTGTCAAAAATTGGACTCGTTTGTCATAAACATCATGCATAATATATATCCCCATGTCGGCTTCACAAGTCTGTACGCTTAGCACGGCAACAAACTCTAGTGGTCTCGCGCGCGGTATAGTCTAACTGTCATTTTCTGACGTCTCTAATTAGACAGGGAAAGGTATAGTCTATCTCGCACCTTGCTGTGCTAAGCTTACTGTTACAAAATTTGGTTTTAATCATCTCAACAATACCTGAGACTTTTCCCAAAACTTAGTCGAATTGTAAAGAGCCTTGTTTTGCATTTATTGTTTGAGTTAGACATTTACAGATGAAAGTGGATAAGTGATATTTATTAAAAAAAATGTGCATTGCTAATAAAACTAGCTAGCATTCCTATCTAAATAGTACCTATTGATCCGACGGATCTCTGAAATTTAACATTTGTTAGTGCGATCGGCGCACGATTGTTTATTGCGTTTGGCGAGCGCAGCGCTGTTAAAAGAACGTGTTACATTTGTTTTGTAGAAACTGATTGTTGCGTGTCTGTGGTTACGAAAAAAAATTAAAAACATGAATGATAAGATACACGGTTTTATGGCAAAGGTGTAAATATAAAGTGTAAACGACTTTAATCCTAAAAAAGATAGATAAAGTATGCGAAACGTTACATATGAATACTTCACGTTTTGTAGCCAGTTAAAGCTGTTGTTTGGCTTAAAGTTTACCTATAACCTGTCGCCTAAGGCTTAACGGTTAAGGTTAAGACTTAACCTATTACAGAAAGTAGTGCGCCGGCATCAGCTTTGTCGCACTCCAGCAGACGAGTAGGAAAACGTTCAAATTTACCGACACAACAACTTTTGTTCAAACTATTCCTTCTACGTACGTGCACGTAGTCTACAACGGTCTAATACACTTTTTTCCGCAACACTATTCACTTTTCTTCTAAAACCTAAAACATTTCCCTCGCCAATGGCACGATAAACCCAACCGCATATAAAAGAAGACAAGTTCCACAAACTTAGATCCCAGCGAGAAACTGGAGATAGCTTCGATTTTTCAGATCCGACTTTAAAACTGGGATCCAGGTTCCCAGGTAGACTAAGTAGGGCAATAAATTAAGACCAGTTATCAAATTCAGTCAGCGGACGAAGAATACTCTAATCCGGAGTTAGCGACGTTTGCGGCCCCGGCCGTTCGGCATTAAAGGATTTGCTAAACTTGCGCCGATTACCGACATTGTCAGCCGAAATAAAAGGGCGGTTAGAAAAGGAAGATAAAGATACTAATGAATGTTTAGCTACGGATTCTTTTTTTTTTATTTTTGTACAATCAGTGCAAATTCATCATCTTCACACAGACTAAACTATTGAAATTTTCTGTTTATGTATTTCAAATGCCGCTATAAATTAAATAAAATAGTCATTTAAGGGGGCTCTCCTACAATAAGCGTGATTTTTTTGGTGTTTTTGGGTCGATAAACAGTTACAGGTAGACTGGATTTTGGAATTTATGTGCTCTGCCTACCCCTCATGAGAATACAGGCGTGAGAATATGTATGTATGTATGTAACAGGTAGACCTTTGAAATATTTACAGAACTACTACTAGTAGGTACTTTAAAAGTAAATAATTAAATAAAAATAAAATAAGTATTTAAGCGGACTTCTATACGAAAACCGTGATTTGTTGCAATTTTTTGCTGAATAGGTAGATACATGAAATATGTTATGTGATTGGTTCATTGAAGAATAGTAAGGAACTTACACGAATCCAACTCGCACTTGGCCGGTTCTTAAGCCCTTTTAGTTCTTCCCCTCACGCGTGAGGAATTAACCCGAGATACGGAAAAGTGACGTGTTAAAAAGACGAGCGTTCATTAATTTACGCATCGCATATTCCTTTTCATGTCGGCCCATTTTCTATTACCGAAATAAGGGGCGGAGCAGACGACAGACTATCCGTGACGGACTTTTTAGTCTGTGAAAATAGAACCTGTGGAATTATACGCAGTAACGCGCACGACGCACGACGCGCAAAAATTCCGGCGCACAATCCAAAGAGACTTTTTGTGCGCCGCAGACTCGGTCGCACAAAAAGTCTGTCGACTGCGCAGCACCTGAGGGGTTTGTGGACTAAAATTGTTTCCATTGGCACGTGGATGGTATTTCGGGGAACTTCCGGGAGGGTTTATTTTCGGACGTCTTCGGATTTCGACGGAATGAAACGAAAAGGTGTGGAGATACGTTTCCATTATTTTTGTTTCAGTTTAGGATGTTTAAGTAATTACCAATGCTCGACGCCTCAACACCTAATAGATGACACCAATCTGTCGCCTACTATGACATAAGGTTGCAAATGCCAAGTATTGGGTCAGTGTCGAGCACAGGGACGTTTACCTTATACTTTAATAAGTCATGCTGATGTCCACAACTTCATTAGCGTTCAATGCGTCAGTTGCTGTGTGGTGTCGGGTTTAGAATTACGCCTCTCTATTTCTTCCATGGATGTCGTTAGAGGCGACTAATAATATTGGTTAAGGCACATTTTGCTGACAGGCTAGCAATCTGTCACTATTATACATACATACATACATATTCTCACACCTGTATTCCCAGAGGGGTAGGCAGAGCACAGGAATTAAAAAATCTAGTGCCACGTTTAGCAATTACAGGGTAACTAGATGGTTAAACGTGATATTGCAGTGACAGGTTGCTAGCCCATCGCCCACAATACACTAACCCTTTCCCAGAGTTGACCTCTTACGACATCCACCTGAAGAAAGGGAAAGGTGCTATTCTAACCCAGCACCACATGAGGATTACACTCATTTCACTATATTATACTTGACTACAAATAGTGAAATAGTGTGTGAAGGTCCCAATCAGCACTGGGCCCGCGTGGGAATCATAGCCCAAGCCCTCTCATACTGAGAGGAGGCCTGTGCTCAGCCGTGGGTCGGAATTAGGCTGGATTATTACATTTATTTATTCATATTTTTAAGCTATTGTAGCCTACCTACGTTCAACAAATTAATCATTCATTCATTCGTTCAAAGATATGTCGAGTAGTATGTTACAACACGAAATATGTAAGTAATACGTCTGGAAAGTTCGTGAGTGAGCTTAATTCGGATTCAAACGAAAATGTTGATATAAGTGAAGCAAAAAAATATCTGTCATTAGATTTCGTTACATACATACAATATAGATACAATCACGCCTATGTTCCTAAATGGGGTAGGCAGGCAGAGTACACACAACTTGACATCGACAAAACCATGATTATCACTATATCACGCTTCGCAGCCACTTCTAGCATACTTTTTATTATTATAAGCCTGGGTTTGTGTCCCACTGCTGGGCAAAGGCCTCCCCCCATGACTTCCATTCATTTCGGTCTTCTGAAACTACCCACCAATCACCCAAGAACACGTCCAAGTCGTCCCGCCATCTCCGCCTCGGCCTGCCTCGCCGCCTCCATACTTTTAGTTTTGCAAAAATGGAAGAGGTAGAAAAGTGACAAGTTGCTAGCCTAACGCCTAAAACAAACCAAAACCTATTTCCTTAGTCGCCTCTTACGACATCCACGGAAGATATGGGGCAAAAAAATATCTGTCATTAGATTTCGTTGCTTGAAAACCCTTTGAGCGTCATCATCCTAAAAGATTAATTAAAACCTTATCGCTGCCGTAAATTAAAACTGAATAAGCTGGAGTTATAAAAAGATACGAATTACGAAGGTTTAAGGCTTTACGGTAAAAAGGGTCTCGTCACGAAGGCAGAAGCCCTGCAAGATGTGTTGCTGATTTGCTTACATTAGGCTGAAGGTTACATACATACATAAACATCATGTTATGCATGTATGAAAATTATTACGTGTTTGAAAAATACGAGTAAGTACCTAAAGCTGAAAGGGGGTTAAATGACCCACTATTAGGAGTCAATTTACAATACCTATTCGAAAAAAAAGGAAAAAAGTAATTAATTCCTTTTATTGAGTTTGCAAACCTTTTTGAATGAAAAATTGAGAATATGTCAAGGAATACACTGATAAAACAATCTATGATAGCTTTAGGGCCGATTTTTCAATCACCAGATAAATTTATCTGCCAGTTAAAATTATTGCTATCCTTTTTTTCGCGTCATATAAAAGAAAAGTGACAGCCAACATTTATCGGACAGATATGTTTTATCTGGTGATTGAAAAATTAGCTCTTAGTTCTATTAAGTGACAGCTTACTCTGGTTCACAATATTTTTCGTTTTAATAATTTATTACATTTTTACTCGGTTTCTTGTAAAACGTTTTATTAATTATTATTAATTATTAATTAAAATCAACCACAACCAAGGATCAATGAGCCAAAATAAATTAAAAAAAATCTACGTTACAAAATATACTGGACTTCACAAAGTGGTTAAATCTATACTTTATTCCCATTATTTCGCAACTATTAAACAAACCACGAACGTAGGCAGAGCGTGGGTGCTACCTACGCCTAAACAGACGTCGCCGAAAAACTTTAGATGGAATTGTGGGCGAAAATAACACCGCCTAATTTGATATTCTGGTTAACACAGGCGCGAATTACCTAGTATTTTAAAAATAACTTCGAGGTTTCTGTTTATAAAGATGTAAGAACACAATGAACGTTACTTGAAAAGCTTTGTGACTTATTTACGATAAATTCAGCTTATACATAAAGTTACCAAGTCCAAACTTTTTCTTTAACTATAGATAAACATTGTTTTGTCACCATTGTTATGAATAAAAATGAATTTCAATTTTCCTTGGCCACGAAATCGCGTGTGGGCTGATTCTTTTTTTTTCCTGTATACAATTAAGAGGAAATGGACCGGTCACATTTTGTATGGAAACGTAGTCCCCTGATTCCTCGCTGGATATTACCCGTAGAACAATGATTTTTTACATCAACAATCTAATGATATATTAGCGTGTTCCTATGTTTTCCTTTTTTTCTTTATTGAATTATTAAAGGAGATATTAACCTTCAAAAACATGAAAAATTGGCAATTTTTTTCCGTTGTGTTCAAACCTCTAGAAACCAATTTTAACACAATTATATCAAAATATAAGAACATAGAAACACAGTTATGACATTTCTTAAACATTTAATGAAAAAACATATTTAATCGGTTAAGTTTTGGAGAAGAAATCAGGGGACTACGAAACGTTGTTTTTGAATAATTTTCATAGGTATTTTCGGTCCGAGCTGTAGTTGTTCTTATCGCACTCGACGTCGTTTGGGCAGGTCACGGCGCGACAGCAATAGATTTAGCAAATACCTATTTTTCAATTCCTTCGACCGGCATATTTCCTCTTAAAATGGTGATACAAAATAAGTGTTTGTTACTCAGCTAACGCTGGGCAATGTAATTTCCTGATTCATTTGTATTAATTAGTATTGTTAAATTTGAGGAGTCCATACAGTGAGGTCGTGAATCAGTTCCAACTCAGTATAGGTAAATAAATAAAAGTAAGTAGATAAGAAAAAACTCTTCGTTGTACAAAAATAAAAAAGACTACAGATAAGTCCCAAATAAAATAAATATCCTTAATTTTATCGGGATAATTTTAAGAATAAAATCGAACTAATGCATTATGTCGCGTGGCATTAATTGAGTAAGAGCTAATTTTTCAATCACCAGATAAAACATATCTGTCCGATAAATGTTGGCTGTCACTTTTCTTTTATATGACGCGAAAAAAGGATAGCAATAATTTTAACTGGCAGATAAATTTATCTGGTGATTGAAAAATCGGCCCTAAGAAGCAATAATTTTGTATCAACAATCTGTAGATGGCAGTCTGCACTCAAACCTTTAGCTCGCTCTTTAATCTGTCACAATGTGTCACTAAAAAACTAGTAAAAACTCACAAAATAGGCTGTAGTTCATCGTTGTTGAGATCTTTGTGCTGACAAAAATATCTCGCCATGGAGTGATGTAGGTAACTTACCTGAAAATTAAGAAAAATGGGTTGACTCTGAACTTATAACGAAACTGGTTAGATCATCATAAGTACACTGCTGGAAATAATCACATCGACGACGTTGTACTGGTATAGGTACTTTAAGACAAAGTAAAATGGCTTAAATTTGAATGAAGAAATATTCTTAGTTGAATTTAAACCCAAATTAGTTTGACTTTGAGTGCCCGTTCCATTATACTAGTACAGCGTCGTGCAGTAAAAAGTTTACCTTACTGTAAATTATAAAAAAATGCGCCAGCAATCTGTCATAGACATAACATTTGTTTTTAAATAGTTACGATTAAATGATCAGAAAACATCCTAAAAATAATATTCTAGAACTAGCCTAAACTTAACTAGATGGAAAAATGAAATCTCCATTGCTCTATTGCAATTACTTTTCACCACTAATAACGAGGTGTATGTAAACGTGACCCTCTTTCTCATTTGATCCACTCCGAGCGGAGTGACTAAGCGTGATTGGTGCACGGTGATTGATGAATAGTCACTCTGTGATTGCAAGGGTAGGGATTGGTCGCGCCGCTATCGCGAGTGCTCACCATTCGTTAGCTAAACAATTCAGAATATCTCGCAATTATCATCCCATTGGTCCTCACAAATTATTTCAATATCTGCCTTGTGCTGGTCGTGAGTAAACTAATTAATTATATCGATAAATGATGGCCTTTTCAATATGTTAATTAAATAGTGTTCGAGCCGGAGAAAAATACATCAATTTGTCGGTTAAGGTTAAACAATGCCGCACTAATTTGCTGAGTGAAGTCGTTCGGAAAAAGGTTCAGGCGACCAAAAGCGCTGAAAATTTAAACATTATAATTAAGCGTAATTCGCTGAATTGAGTAATTATTTTCCTCGTAATTTGGTCCCCGCGGTACCATTGCCGACAAAGGTTCGGTCAAGTAAAAGGCACTATGGTACAGGGACTCAAATAGGTGCGTGATTTTACTTTGCCGCGGTGAGAGGGGTTAAAATGATGAGTAGGTTTTTACCTTTCATCCTATTCTGCCTAAGGTACTTGTTACTACTGATATTTTCTGTATCTGGGTGTGAGTAAGCTTCACTTGTTTGTGTTTTCAGGTTCGCCATCTGATAATAAGTAGTTTTGTTTGTGTTTTAGGAATACTGTATGTGTTTTACATTTTGTGATAAAATATTTAGGTCTTATTTCAAAGCAATATTTTTACGCTAACCCGTGTGGTGCCGGGTTAGAATAGCACCTCCCCCTTTCTTCCGGCGGGTGTCGTAGGTTTCGACTCTGGTAAAGGGTTAGTGTATTGTGGGCGATGGGCTAGCAACCTGTCACTGCAATCTTGGGAATACAGGCGTGAGAATATGTATTTATGTTTTTACGCTGTACAGGAATACGCTGCATTTTGTAATGTTTTAAACTTTCGTGATTTTCACTCGTATTTAGCATTTCCGAGGTTATCTAGAACACCGTTAATTATGCTTCTTTTATCAAATAATGGATATCACCATGATATTATATTCTACAAGTTGAAAATAATATAGCTCTGGAAGAAGCTAATATAGCTCTGTCTAATTATTTTGAGAATTATAGGTCCAGTGAATTCCTACACATTTCTTCATTATCATTTCCCAGCCCAATTTCGCTAAATGTAACTGTAAATCGTAACGTTACGAACAACAGCGTTTATCTTACTAACCAAAGGACAATTTGCGTTGCACTCCGCCACCACAAAGCAAACCGGTTTAAACCAAATTGCTTCCCTGACCTATTAAGCCTGCTACTGCCAACTCAAAGTCAGTACGTCTCTCTCTTTCAAACGTAGTTAGAGAGGGATGGAGTATTGAATTGTGTCGGTTCTCCGTTGTGCTGGCTTCGCCATTACATGGTATCTAATAGCCCTGGGTTGCCACATTCAACAAGTTATCATTACACTTGGCACGTGGTCGAATGGGGAGGTTGAGAGTAAAAGGAATTTCAAGTTTCTACCAAAATTATTCAAATGGAAGATATAGTTTTAAGGTAAGTGGTAAAGCACGGCTTCCACGTTGGAAAAACATAATTAAGGTTATATCGAACATTAAAATACAGATACTTAAATAGCATGCTTCATGTTCGCTGCTCGCTTATTTATGATAAATTGTAACAATTTAGTCTCATAATGAAATAGGGCTAGCAACCTGTCACTGCAATATCGCGTTATCATCTGGTTGCCCTGAAATCGCTAAACGTGGCACTGGATTTTTGAATTCAATACCATCGAACCAATTGATTCCTAACCCACCATAGAACCTATTCACAGTGAACGTCATAGTGACATTGCATTGCTTGACAAAGGAAATGTTTATGACGTTTATTGTGACAACGTTCTGCGGTGGGTCAGGAATCAGTTGGTTCGATAGTACGTTATACGTACATTTTGGGCTAGTCGCGTGTAGAGAGGTGGTCTACAGTGCGCGTTTAGAAACAAACACCATGGCTCCAAAATGAAGTGCTACTGACTAACCCGCAACATCAATGTAAACTCCATTTAAGACATAAGTTATTCCTATATTTCATTATGAGCTAGTTTCACAAAAATTTAAAACAGAGAAAGAAAGAAAGAATAATGTTTATTTTAAGGACTCCAAACCATCATCATACAAATATATAAAAATATGTATATTTCATCCAGTTTTCAACTGTCAATATCGTAAACAAAGCCGTATACTCGTAGGTAATAAAAATGCTTTAATAATAGTAATTTATTTGCTTCGTAAAACGATATTCAGCTTCATAATTTTACACTCAATATTTTAACAAGAAATATCTTGTTACACCAGCAAGCACGTGAAAAATTAACCTAGAAAATACACCGTCAGTTTTTAAATTACGCTGTTATGCAAGAGTGCTACGAAAGTAAGTGCTACAGCTACGACGTAGGGACTCTACGCTGCCGTAGATACTTAAAACTTATTAAATAAAATGCGAACTTTATTTAAGTACTGGAAACAGTTTTGGATTGTTTGCTAACGTATTTTCTGTTGGAAATCTAACAGGTGGTCGGTATCCGCAGTTCTTTAGCTACTTGCTGGCTTTGCACGCAAGTTTAACAAGAAAATATTTTGTTTCTTGTTTTGTGAAGTATTTCACATAAACTAGCTAGAAGTTTTGTAAACGCACGGTTTTTAAACATGTTTTAATGAAGGAACATTAATTCTGAAAGAAAACATTTACATGCACGCAAAAAAAAGTAAACATACATGGGGGTGATTCGGATATCCCTAGGGATGGTAAATCTATGGATACCCTATATACCGATATAAAACGACCCTCGCCGAGGTATTTATTTGATGAAACATATTTTATATTTAATTCAGTATGTCATTAATTAATATTTAACTTTGGACCGCTTTGATTATTATTCTAATTCTATACCACTGAAACTATGAAGTCCTTAGAAAATGAAAACGTTAAATCGATACTAACATTTTCCACAGTTCTGATTATTGAATTAGATAAAAATAAAGATTATTTCTCTATGAACACGTTTGTATAATCCGCTGTCCAAAATAGTGTTTGTTGTAACTGGCCATTCCACACTAACAGCTAATAAGTCCGAACCGTACTTTGGGCATACGTAAATACGTTTTTCAGACGTTAAAAGCTCCACTGCTAACACATTAGGGTACAAGATGAAAATTTCACAAGGGTTGTTCGGACTGATTTATTGCAAAGTTGCGAAATGGGTTGGAAGTAGGAGTTAAACAGATTTCTAACCGAGGGACGTTTTTAGGCGTGGCCAGGGAGATAAAACGGACGACGTTTTATAATTTCTTTTACGGAGATCAATAACGTTTTTAAAGGGCGTAGCATCGTTTATAAGCATGTTTATGAACATTTCAAAACGTCGCGAGAGCTTTAAAACTAAATTTTTGAAATACTTGGTATGGTAAGAGGTAAGGCAAGCAACCTGTCACGTTTACCTTTTAACATAAAATCTACAAAATTATTATGTTAGAAATGGCAACAGAACGTGAAATAGTCATGGTGTTGTTTATATCGTTGTATTTCTTGTGCTCTGCCTACCTACACCATTGGGGAATACAGGCGTGATATAAATACATAAAATTAACATTTCTGTGCTAATTCTGGACAGCGGAATGCCTTTACTCATTTGTTTTAATCAGTCATATTACATTTGAGGTGTCCATTCATTGAAGTTGTGATTTCATTCCATCTTTGTATGACTATTCAAAATTTTATCAGGCTAATTTTAACGATTGAACTAGTAAATTATGTTACGTAGCATTAACCGAGTAAGAACCACTAATTTCGTATCATCCATTTGGTTTCACTCTTCATGCACTATCCACAGGCAGGGAAAAGACGTCGAAATAAAATCGTCGTGGGAATATTAAGTTCTCAGTCGCTCTCAAAATTAAAGAAGCGTGTAAAGGTACGAGTATATCGCTGTCAAAATTTTGTTCAAAACTCCAAGACAAACAGTATCAAGAAATCAAGCTACCCGCCATGAAACATGGATGCGATGTGGGGACGAACTCGCAACGCTAATCAAATATTAGGCGTCTCGTCAGAATTCTCTATGCAGTGCTAAAATTGGGCAGAGCTTTAAATAGATTTCTTACATACATACATACAATCACGCCTGTGTTCCCAAATGGGGTAGAAAAAGCAGACAAAACTGTACAAGCGTACATAGACAAAATCATGACTATTTTCATAATTCGCAGCGACTTTCGACATATTTTAAGATTTTTGAGTTGAAAGGTATACAGGTCATTTAACTAAAGCTGGCACGTTCAACACATTTACAGACTGCTCTTGCATACGCATCATAAAAAGTCTGCCCGATTGATCAAAATTATTTATTTTTAAGCATTCTGTATAGTGAAATTGCACAGTTGTTGTGACTACTGAGAATGTGACAGCTTTAGTTAACTGACCTATAATAGTGACAGTTTGCGAGCTTGTTGCCTAAAATGTACTTTGACCTTAGTCGCCTCTTACGACACCCAGACAAGAAATAAAGAGGTTATTCTAAAGCTGACACCTCTCAGCAATTGTATAACAAAACAGAGCAAATCATGTTAGACAGTAAAGACTGAAGTCGTAAGAGGCGATTAAGAAAATATGTTTAGGTACGTTTTAGGCGACATGCTAGCAACCTGTCACTATTATTCCCCTTTTATCTGTTCATTAAATCTAAATATGCTGAAAGTGGCCACGGAACGTGAAATGGGCATGGCTTCTATAAAACGTTTTGTGTGCTCTGCCTACCCCGTTTGGAAATACAGGCGTGATTGTATGTATGTATCACTGAAATTTGCAAGTTTTAACCTGATATTTGATCCACAAACACCATAATAAACGGGGTACAAATTAAAATCACTTTCTCGCAACCTTGGAACAAAACAGTCTTGTAAACCCATAAATTGTGACCCAATTTGTAAGACCGAAATTATCTCACTGCAACGATAACCTTTTCATAATCTATTGCTTGTCCTTTTTAAAGGGAATTTATATTTTTACGCAAATTAGGTTAATTAAGCGAAGGGGTTAGTGATAAATGTGTCCCTTTAGAATTACGCGCTATAGAATGAAAGGTCTTTAGGAGACGTGAAAAAACGCAACGCGCTTGAATAGTCCTCTATTAATAATGCTATCAGCCAAAAAAACACAAGTTTGCAGAGTTTAATACCAACTTAGTATGGAAAACGCATTATACGCATAAACAAAAAAACATTTAGTATGGAAAACGCATTATTTTATGGACATCTTCATACAAAACCCCAATTTTGTAGGTAAGGTCCTAATAAACACGCTTGAGTTATGCCATTGGTAACTAACCCTATCTTAGTAAAGTCTTTACTACAAGTCACTAGCAATCACCTACTCTACTTGAAGGTTATACATGAAATTTATATTAAGCCGGGTACTCACCAGCGAGCCGTAACCGTAACACGTGTGATACAGTAACGAGGTTCTAGTGTGTACGCGTATTGCAGTTTCAGGTTCAGAAATGAGTAAATTGTAAACATCGGCTCGCTGCGATCCGCTCGCGTATCGCTCGCAGGAGGTTTGCGAACCACGTACACATTATGTTTTTTGGTTACAATACATGCAACGGTTACAGTTACGGCTCGCTAGTGAGTACCCGGCTTTAATAGTATCAGTAATGACAGCCTGACCTCTGTAAATTACTCGCTAACCACACAACCTGCATCGCATGACATGGGTCCGCATATTTTATACCCTCTCTTATATATTATGTACTGTTGTCATGATCTTGTGACCTTATATCGAACACACTTAGCGTTAACTTGTACGCCGGTCATTACCAACAAGAACTAAGGTAAACGTCCGTGTTACCGACAGTTTAACAGAAAACAATATTCGCTGGCAACATTGGGTATGTTTGTACCTACATCTAAGCAAAATCATTGTAAGTATTTGTAAAATTACTCTTTCAGTTATTAAACGGAATTTGTTTTACATAGGTAGTCATATTATCAAAGCATCTCAAAAGTAGTGCTAAATGAAGCCGATTCTGTCAGGCGATTTTGCTGGCATTTTTTTTTAAAACATCAAAGCCACACGTATTTATTTCCGATTGCATAAATGAGCTAGTTATTAATAGTATCGTCATTTTTATCTTAACAGTATTAAGTTAATGTATATGGCGGGCGACCAATACTAGTACAACGTAGTAGGTACAGTCAGCGTCTGATACATGTATACACTTTAGTACTTTTTCTAATTAACCTCATATTTGAACTCTCGCATGAAATTGTCACTGCGATCACAGTGACAAAGTACAAAAGTGTAACCATGTATCAGACGCTGACTGTACTGGGACGTTTACCTTACTGCATTATCTGACATAGCATTACAGCTTTCGCCGTCTCTTTCTATCACAAGGCATAATACAACGTTCAAAAAAGATAGCAAATGAGCAACTCGACGTGCTATTTTAGTTACCCCGACCTACTCTGCCTAACTCACTCAAAAGAGCGTATGTGCCAAGGAAATCTAGCGCACATACGATTTTTTACATTCGCATGGCAACACCTAACAGGTTTACTATAAGGCTTCGTCACTTGCGTGAGCCGTGAAGATTTTCAGCGCATGCAAACACCCCCTTATGTTATTTTTAGACGTTCTTCAGTTCACGTGAGTGTGCAATTGGCCTTAGGCACGTCTTATTGTGCTTCGCTTAATGGAATAAAGTGGTTTGAGAAAAAAAGGCAGTAAGGACTTTTTATTACTTATACAAAACAATGATGGTGTGATTTAACTAGTTTTCATAGATGAATAAGTAAGGATATGATATAACTCTCTGTAGAAGGTTTATTGAAATAATTACAAAAATAAATATCGTCATAGTTTTGAAAAATTCCACACCTAAAATTATTCTAAAAGTGGCTACGTTTATGTGACCTTTTGTGTGCCTACAAACCTCATTTTGGGAATTTGGGAATACAGGCATATTTATGTGAATTGCCAAAAGTGGATCCGAAAAATAGTTAACAATGAAAGCAGAATAGTAAAGGAATGTTATGTGATGTTCCGTGTGGCCCAATTTGGAATGCCGTCGTGATTTTACATTGATATGTTGTATGTGAAAATTTTGTATATTTACGCATTTTTATCATAGTTAACTAATGGCAATAAAGTGCTATGTTTCTTTCTTTCTTACACGCCTTCTTTAGGAATACAGGCGTTGGATAAAAACGACCGTGTTGACAATTTAACGGATAACTCACGTTCATTAAATCGAGTTTAGCTCGACATGTTTCGGACTAATTCGTAGCCCTTCATCTAGGAGCCGCGGCGGCTGCTGCAGCCCAGCGCGAACTGCGCGCCTCCGCTCTCTTCGTGCGACTAACACGACGATCTAAAACGACCATCTAAAACCATGCACAGTTATTCGTCGACCAAATTTTTCTAAGCAGAAAAACTATGAAAAACTCCCAGTATAATTGCGAATATCTTTTTAGCCAAAGTAACAAATAGCATGTCACGTCGCCTTTTGCTCCGTAACACTAATAGACGTCAACTATGGGACGTCCATTTAGCCGTATTAAATAACGGCACACCTACGCTGGCAGAGGCGTGTTCTAAAGAATTGAATAGTGCAAAAGAATGGGTGCTATAACGTCGTTGGTTGGGTTGAGTTGTCCTGCAAAGAAGTGTTAAGTATATTTAGATAGTTAATGGTGAGTGAGCAGAGAATAGGTAATGGTATTACGTACAGAAGGTCTGCTCTTGAACATGTTTAACCTAATAATTAAATTAAACGTGGGTGTGACGTGAAATAGTCACGGTTTTGTGTAAGTAACTTTAAGTGAGCTCTGCCTAGCCTGTTTAGGAAACCAGACGTGTTGTATGTATGTATGTATCTATGTGTGCATCTTTCTGCTGTTGAGATGATCTAGAGCTGCTGCTATTGACACTCACTGACAGCACGAGAACACAACTAGGTGTTAACGCTACAAACGCTCAAGCTCAAAATAATAATGATTCCAATGCTAGAGTAGGTACATTCAACAAACTTTTAAATTTAGCCATCCTGCTATGTTTTTGAGGTAACAATCATTCGAGTATTATCGGAGACGTATAAGATGACTGAATTGAAAAGTGTCAGAAATGCTCAACAATTAGAGTTGTTGACCGTTACATTTGCGAGGGTTAACGCTTGTATGTACTTTAAAGTCATCAGTGTGTCATATTATGTGCATGTCTTTCTCAGCTACATTCACTGGCTGAAATATTAACGATTAATTAGTTGCCACTTTGTGTATAATAAATGTCATATGATATCCAGTGTCGCACTGGAAATTAGCGTTGCGGCTTGCCGTAATATCAAGCTGAGTGCGGCCCTTTTGGCACTATTTGGCACGTAATCGTACTATTCTTGCATGTTTAGCATTAAGTTACTATTTATTTAAAGCTTAGATACTCGTATAATGTTTTATCTATGTCAAATTTCTGTAATTATTTTTGTAGAGGCCTGGGCAATTTTTTTCCCTCTTATGTAAGTATTTTAATGAAGTGAGTGTACCTACGTGACCAAGAATAAGCTCTAGTACCAAGTAAAATGTAAACTAGTACTTCTAAAAATTACGGGTTCCGTTGGGACAAAAAAAAGTATATTAACAGCTCCAAATTTTGTTTTGAGAAGTAAATAACCATTAATAAAAAAGGTTGAATAAACAGAGAGCTAAAAGAACAAAGAGTTCTGATATCAATTCCATTTTGTTTTCTTTTTTAATTAAGTAATAGCGTACACCTTACTATCTACTAATGCCCTGTTTGTACAATTACTAGTACACAACACGTGCCCATAATTAAAGTATGCTCTATTTTCTGGAACAAATTAATAACTCGTAATTTAATTACTTAGTAGTTTTCACGCACCAAACGGAAATTAACCTTGAGTCTTCAGAAGTTCAGTTCTATAATTTGATACACTAAAACTAGCCTTCAAATTGTTCTGATAATTAATTATTTAAACTGGTAGCAAAAACTGTAATTATTTTTATAGTTTTAATAATATTACAGAAACTGTTCTACGAATTTGGATTAAAAGTTGAAAATTAATTAAAAAAAACATCTCAAAAGATTGTTTTGCAACAATGGCGGTAATTGTTTCACGTGTGCATTGCAAAAATATAATTCTGATGCAAAGAAAACCTGCAGTTGAAAAGAAAGCAAACAAACTACGGTTAATATTTCTAATCTGCAATTTTAATTCTTGTATTTGAAATCAAATTCAGAAGTAAATTAACGCTTTTTTATTATTAATTTAGATATCACCCTGGTTATCAGAGATTTCTTAAGCAGAAATATCAATTACTACGCGGGACTTAATCACGTATGCGTTAGATTTATATATTACCTCGACGTTTAGGGCGCGTTACAGCGACCATGGTCACGAGTAGACTGAAACAGGGCATCACATTATAGTTTCGCAGCTCGGGATCTTCGAACTACCCGCATTTGATTTTTGTTAGTACCGGCTCTTCGAACTACCCGCGTTTGGTTGGGTAATATTATCAACCGTCATCTGCGCGTCGACGGTTTTAAACATACTGTGTGCCGGGTCTTACGAATTTCTTTGACATTAACGTGTCATGCCACATTCAAAGCGTGACATTGAATGTGACAAGTATTGTTCACGCATGACAAACGACTGGACAACGAGGATCACCGCGCCTCCACAATTAGTTCGTAGACGATTTCACGTTTGACCTAAATGATATTTTTAGTTGAAAATCAATACTGGTTTCAGTGTTTTAAATTAGGCAAGCTACTGATGTTGATGCAGGGTTATATTTAAAAGGTTGAAAATAAAATGTCTAGGTCATTACAAAAACTAGTGACTGCCGTCATATGGGGACACCTTTATACATTGACATTAAAAACACGTCCTGTAAGGTGTTGGGTTAGAATAACAGCTCTACATGTTTTCCATGGATGTCGTAAGAGGCGACCGAAGAAATAGGTATATTTTAGGTGACAGGCTAGCAACCTGTCATTTACATGCCAAATTAAAATCTTAGAAAATGTGCTACAAATGGCCACGAAACGTGGGATGTGTCATGGTTTTGTCTATTTAGTGTTTTATGTGCTCTGCCTAGCCCATTTGCGAATACAGCCGTGATGTATGAAAGTTACGTACGTACTAATATTCATAATACAAGAGGGCAATGCCCGAGTTATTTATAAACGACGTTATCTATGAAATAAATCCTTTACGCAAAACGATGAGATAATCTGAACCACTACCATGAATTGCTATCGTAATTAATTTACGTTACTACACTCGATAGCGAATATACGTAGGTAGGTGCGCGCTTTAGGTAGTTTTTGATTCAACTTTTGTCATATTTGTGACTCATAACAGATCAGGGTCATACCTACACAAACGTAAGTTCGCATTTATTTTTTGCTCATAATAAAAATTAGAGGTTTTTAGCCAATAATTATAGTAGGACAGATCGAATGTATTTAGTACGCCTCCTCAGCTACTAGTCCGTTCAAACCAATCACAAGAGCTCTTTAAGTCATGAATTTTAAAACCTCAGGAGAATCCGGTTACAAAACGTTTGTCGCATAACACTCATACTATCGATATGTACCGCTAGAATCACTGTAAAATTTTCACACTATCGCTAGCGAGAAAGATCATAGTAAACCCATGGTAAGGGTACTGAAAGCTATAAATCGAGACGCGTGCGGCGGACAGCTAAGAAGCCACAAACCTCGACACAGAACTTAGATGCTCTACGTAGTGCCTCGATAAGTGATTCTCTACTAAGAAAATAGAATAATGTTAATACAACAACATACATACATACATACATATTCTCACGCCTTTATTCCCAAGAGGGGTAGGCAGAGCACATGAATTCAAAAATCCAGTGCCACGATTAGCAATTTCAGGGTAACCAGATAACTAAACGTGATATTGCAGTGACAGGTTGCTAGCCCATGGCCCACAATACACTAACCCTTTCCCAGAGTCGACTTTTACGACACCCACGGGAAGAAAGGGGGAGGTGCTATTCTAACCCGGCACCACACGGGGATTTCGTTACTGATAAAGCTATTTTAATCTTATTACTATGAGTTTAGAACTCATGTTACTTTATTTTGATACAACGATGCTGAGAGAGGCCGCGGCATGCCACAGCGTGCCGAAGCATTCCTCGGGTTATTTTTTTGGATGCTGCAGCACAACTTACCATGCCGTCCTGTGCCATGCCGGCAGTGAGCGCCAGCCCTTAGGCGACAGAGGTCCCTATTGTACTTCTTTTGTCTATGCAAACCTAACATTATGCTAAATGTGGATCATGTTGGATTGCACCATGTATTTTGTTTACTGTTTTATTTAGAAACTGACTCTCACACCTCTGAAGTTTTTGAAATTTTAATGCGAAATCGAAAATGATTTTGATTACCTATGTAGTGACAAAATGTTGTGAGTGAAGTATCCAATCCGGACTAGGCCCACGTGGGAACTATAGCCCAAACCCTGACATGCTGTGAGGAGGCCTGTGCTCAGCGGTGGGACGCATTTGGGCTGGATGAGTATGCTGTACTATTTAGATCATGTTGTATTCCTATTTGTTCTGTCACATACAGACTTTTCAAGCTTATTAATGCATTGTTACTCTTGGCATATAATTGGCAAATGACTCTTAATTGCACTTAAAACGCAAATAAAAGACAATCGTTAGTATTGGGCCAAAACATTGTGGGTAAGTCTTCAAAGAAAACTTTCTTAGCGTTAAAGAAGCTAAGAAACTTCACGACTTTTCTAGCTGTGACTGCTCTTGCTTATTTTGAAAGCCAAGCCACATAATGCTCTAACGCTAATAATATAGTATAACTAACTTCAATTCATAGGTTATCTTAGAAGCCATAAATCAAACGGTCGCAACAAACAACTGTGAAGCCACAAGCCTCGACACAGAACTTGAATTAGCAGCTTAGTTCCGTGTTTAATCTTATGTGATTTTCTAACTGTAAGAGCAATCTCTAAGGCAATGGTTGCGTGGGTGGCAATTGTAGCGTTAAATTAAAGAATCAAATATCACACAGTAAAAGGAAAATGCAAGGAAAATGTTATAGTCTCACAACGGTTATTTACTTATTATATTCACATCAAATTGTCCAAATCATACGTTCAGACTTAGTAGCATTATCATTACATTTTAAAATCGATATTTTTTTCTATGAATTTTTTCAAATTTAGAACATCTTAAAATAGTTGATGATTCAAAGAAGAAAACGAATTCGAATTTAGAATACGGGATCAACGTGGCTGGCTATGCAAACTTGTGATGCTGATGCGCATTTTAATATTTTTGGAATTTCGTATTGCTGCTATTTTAGTTGATTTTTGTACGTTTGAATTAGCTGTGCCCGCGACTCCGTCCGTGTGGATTAGTGTTTAATTTCCCCCCGTTTTTTCCACATTTTTCAATATTTATTCGCGCCTATTAGTTGCAGCGTGATGTTATATAGCCTAAAGCCTTCCTCAATAAATGGTCTATCCAACACAAAAAGATTTTTTCAATTCGAATCAGTAGTTCCTGACATTAGCGCGTTCAAACAAACAAACAAACTCTTCAGCTTTATATATTAGTATAGATATAGATTATGTTATGACTTATGAACGTAATACTAATACTTAGCAGCAGTACGTATTTGCTAAACGTGGCACTGGATTTTTGAAGTCATGTTCTCTGCCTACCGCTTGGGAATACAGGCGTGAGAATATGTTGTTGATTTTTAATAATTTGATTTTTAGTATTATGATTTCGAACTAAACACACGCGTGCCATATTTTCCCATAATCTAACGATAAAATAACATTTTGACCAAAAAATAAATGAGCTACAGATTCCAAAACGTCCCAGCAAACTATATTTGTATTGTATTTATCTTAAGAGTTGTAAAAAAGTTGTTAAAAGCCTCTTTTATCTGAGCACGAAAAGTTTATATCAGATCAAACGAGACATTGTAGGGAGTACGTAACTTTGCAGTAGTTTTATCTTGCTGTTCTAACTTCGTATCGGTTCCAAGTTTTAACGAGGTTTGAATGCAAACCGGATCCTAATACTACTGCAGAACGGTGACTTATGTAGTGCCCTGTCATTGTTTACTATAACTTTCTGAGCCTGTGAAATCACAGACTGTTCAAAATTTAGGCTTGATGTCACAAACAAAACACTAACATTTTGTGCAAAATTTTGTAAGCGAGGTCTTAGGAGGATAAAATTAATACTGACTTTATACTTGTAATAGTTATTTTTGTAATTGCTGCATAAAAGGTATATGACATAATGACATACGAGTGTAATTTATTGAATAAGTCCAAAGGGTGAATTTGCTTGGTGCGTCTGAATACAAAAGGAACATTATGACATGTCTGTATGTTGATAAAAGTAAATATAGTCCGACCGATCTTTTGTGAGTTCTGTTCTGGAAGCACTACAATTTAGATTTACCAATAAAATAAGTAGCATCACTCTTTCTTTAATATCACAAAACCGTTCACTGCTTAAGCATGATTTTTCCTATTTGAAAACTTTATTACGTTTGTTGTGACGATATTTTGCGGTGGGTCAGTAATTAATTGTTTTGACCGAACATGTACCTACCACGGGTCTAAGTGCTATTACTATAACACTGTTATTATAATGTTAATTAAAGGTATCTGTAGCAACGGTAACAATCGTAAATATGATTAGATATAAAGATATTTTATGAACTATAACACTCAGCCTTTTCACCAAGGTTTTATTAACAACCGACCTAATGGCATGAAGTAGGATGCGAAGAGGAAGCGAGAGTGTTCTGATTTTAACACCTTAGCTGCGGGAAGTAAAATCATAAACCTTCATCTGGTGCGGCGGCGGGCCGACGTGGACCTACCGCTGTGTTTCCGCCAGTGCGTGACAGGCCTTCAGCGGCCCGCCAGCACTAACGTGAAATTAAGGTCTACAACTTTGTCAAAACATGATGTAATAAATTTTTATTTTCACTGTGAGAATGACCTTGAGACCGACCTTCTTAGGTTCGAATCGCCTGGGGATCTGCTAAACAATAAATGAGAAATTAACCAGTGAAAACGGCAGGCCGACGGCGGCCCGTTCCGCACTAGAAGGTAATTTTAGTAGTGATGGGACAGATAAAAAAAAAGCGAATATCGATAATAAAACATCGTAGTATTTGGTGAAAAAATACTTTTATTCATTTACTTAAGTAGCAGTGGGACACTATAAAGTATAGTAACTATAAAGTGTAGCTTATAACGTTTGTGTTTCTCTGAAACAGGACCCGCAGAGGCTATGTTTGCATATCAACTCAGAACAATAGGCTGAATCACTCCTATCAGTTTTCGGTACCTCACTAACACTTTTTATAAATGTTTAGGAATAAGTTAGTAAACAAAACTTACCACTTGTGTTTGTTCTTGTCTGCAAAATGGTATCAATTTTTTTTTTTTTTGTTGGGAAATATTTCCTCACTGCTATCATCACTATCGTCGAAAAAGGCGACTTAGATAATAACCTTGTTTTCCAGCATTTTTACTTTTCGTTTGTTGTTTTCCATGCTGAACGTCTAAACAAGTCGATAGCGCGCACAACACTAAATGACTGGGCGTACGCTCTGTGCGGCAGCGGGCCGCCGGCGGTCTGCTCGAGCGGCGGTCGGCGATAGGCCCGCTGCCGCACTGAACGGATGTTTTTTACCGCCAGTGCGGGCAGGTCGAAAAAAGGCCTGCAGTGATGTTTTGATGGAAAATGCCTACATTTCTAACGACAATCTGAAATGTATACTTGGCTCTGTCCAACTCTTTCAAATACCTGAGATACTCGTTCCGCACCAGCGGGAGGGACATACTTTTGTTCGCCCGCACACGCTGAAAAACCGCGGCGGGCCGATAATCGGCCCGCCCGCAGTGAACGTGTTAATAGAAAAAAATATTCAAACAATAAATTAATGAATACTTAGTGGATTTTTTAAAAGACTTCGTAAGACATTCAAAGGCTTTAAATTTATGGAAAATAAGTACAGCATGAAAAGACTGTTAAATATTAATGGGGATTTTTATTATCTATTCATTTTTGGGTTTTTTAATTTATGTGCTCTGCCTACTCTTCTTGAGAATACAGGCGTGATAATACGTATGTATGCATGTAGAAAATAAAGTCCATAAAAACAGATTAAAGGTCACTTTTGTGGTTCATGGGAAAATGTGTAACTTGAAAATAATTTTAAAACTTCTATAATATCTGAATACAAATTAAACTGCATAGTATTTATATATTAGTATTTCTAATTATGTATTTAACGCCAGTTGCTTGTAATTAAAGTCTCTCGCACAATATCTTCGTCTTGATTACTTTCTGGCCCATTATCTTCGCTTAATGGCTTATAATACAAGCGATTTATGACATTTCGGGGTCCATATTAATAAAGGTGAAATAATAAAGTTTCATTTCGTGATTAAACGAGTCACAAAAAACGTGTTTTAGTAGCGTTTATCGTCTTTTGTTAAGTCACTAACGATTATATTGGTGCATCATGAAATTGCAAAGTTATCATACTTAAAAATGTGTTCACAACTTGTTGCTTATCTAGTCTTCTTAAATAACTACGTAACTTTTTTTGCAAGTGACAGATTACTGATTTTCTCTACTAAGAAAGGTCAAAAACTGTCAACCTACAACGGCAAGCAATAAGTGAAACAGTTATAAATGAACCAATAAAGACATGGGCTAGTTAAAATAACATAACACCTTACAGAACCATAACATAGGGATCATTACACATCCCAGTACACATAATATCAAAAAACATAGTTATTTATTAAAAAAAAATCAATTATTTAGTAATTATCTAATTACTATGAAATGTCACCCACACAACAAGTCAATTTTCAAGTAAATATTAGCAGTAACATTAAAATACTCAATGAACGCAATCAATACGAATTATTTCATTGAAGAGTTGAGCAAATATGTTAACTCGATGCTAAACTGTGTGTTTTAATCAAATTTATTGGTTCCGTTTAAAAATAAATAAATTCAATTAGTCAGTACACCTACTAATGAGTACTTATAGGTAATTGTACTAAACTAGGTAGGTATACGTTTTATAGTAACTACACGGATACATAGGTACATTCGAATTATTGTATTTTTATCGCTCAATACTCATCTTGACCTTTTTTGTGTAGGTACCTTGTATCTAGAACACGAATTAATTCTAATACTTACCTATCTGTAATTTTATCTTTTCCATAAATCCAGGATTAGGAATAAAATCAAGAATACTTCATGAGGCTACAATAAATAACAAAACCCGCATTATTTTGTACGATTTATCTTTACGACTCTACGATATCTGATTAATAATTATATAAACAAGTGAATGTAGGTGATCAACATTCACTTTGGCATACCTTGAACTTGCATGCGGTAGCCAATTTCGTCCCGTGTACTACTAAGTTTCCGTGGTGTAGCGGTTATCACATCTGCCTAACACGCAGAAGGCCCCCGGTTCGATCCCGGGCGGAAACACTTTTTTATGTATGTAATTTATTTTAGTAATTAGTTTATTGAAGGATCTGACAAAAAATCAAAGCTTATCTTTATTATGCTTTATTCGCTTTCTCGACATGGTTTATTTAGACTCTTCATTGCATTTTAATAATTTAACATAATATAAAGTACTTACTTGCCTGTTCGGTTTATATAATAATAATAATATAATATAATCTTTATTAATTAAACAAAAGTTTACAAATTATAACAACTTATGGACTAAACAATGATAAAAAGGGAATAACTTACGTATAGGTACCTGAGCTAGGAAAAAATCCTGTGTTTCAGGTACTAAATAAGGACAAATTATAAAATTAAACAAGTCTTAAATATTTTATCACTTACAAATAAAATAGACAAAAACAATCTTACCACTATCATTTATAAGTATAACATTTTCAGGTTTAATACTTGCTCCAACCTAAGTTAGACGCAAACTTCGATTTATTTGTACGTACTTATATTAAATTTAATTAGTGGTTAACCTAACATAAGGCCGCGCAAGCCAGCTATTGACAGTGCTCTACATTTTACTCGTATATTATGTTATGAATGTTATGTATGATTACCAAAATTACAACATACCTTTCACTTTCTTTTATAAAACTCGGTACATAATTTCACTCTCGGGTGATATGGTTTCCGTGGTGTAGCGGTTATCACATCTGCCTAACACGCAGAAGGCCCCCGGTTCGATCCCGGGCGGAAACACTTTTTTGATCTTTTTTTATTTTTCAACCTGTACTGTCCAATGCAAAAATGTAGCGTCATAATATTTATGAAACTACCTTATGTTTAGTGGCATAAAGGTCTGGAATATAAATTTATTTATGACACTGACCGTACAAACCAAAAACCAACCAATAGTCTAATAAGGTTAGGAAATCACCTCGGAATCCGAGATACCCAGCTGGAAGTTTTGTAAATATTTGCATATTGAGGCCCTAAAAGTTGTCTCAAAACCTACACATTCTAGGGTGTGAGCAACTATTAAATTTTAAGGTTAAAAGGCACAAAAATCGGTTTTTTGCGCTTCTTTCGTAAATATCACATTTCCTATGGATTTTTGCTATTTGTATTCGTTATCAATGTTGTAGAATACAAAATTCTCTACAAGTTTTGTATTTTATTTTTT
>BHDV01043897.1:0-16200 GCA_005406045.1 Adoxophyes honmai | reverse complement strand
AGAATATGTAGGTTTTGAGACAACTTTTAGGGCCTCAATATGCAAGTATTTACAGAACTTCCAGCCGGGTATCTCGAAATTCCGTGATTCTTACCTTAATTAACCTTACTTTATTAGGCTACAAATGAAAAGAGCTATAATTACCCTTCTGATATTTGTTACAGATTCTTTATAGTCCATATTATGTAAATTATTTGTCTATTCAATGAGCTCATATCGTGATAAATCAATATAAGAGTAGATATAATCACACCACAAGGCCACAGTACAATTTAAATAACAAATAAGTTTTGTAATAAGTATTCCGATTGTTCGTGGGTAAACAATGAACGAAATAATGAAATAGAAATACCTTTGTTCCTAAAATATGATTTATTCGAAAGTTCGGCCGCGCAGGTTAATCTACGCTTGAATAAAGGCAACCTGTGCCTACAGTTGAGTAAAATACAACGCAAATAACAGTGAAATTCTACGGAATACTTGAAAATAAATACATACATACAAATCACGCCTGTGTGCCCAAATAGAATGTCACCTCGCTTAAAGTTATTTCAGTAGCTATTGTTTGATTCTAAGCCGGACACTGCACGGACTTGAGAATATTCGGGCGGTTTTTTTTATTTGTCTAGTGTCGGGCTTAAAATAACACCTCTCAATTGTTTTTAAAGGATAAATAGCCGTGTGGTGTCGGGTTAAGAATAACTCCATTTCTTCCCTGGATATTGTAAGGGGCGACTATAAAAACCTGTCACTACCGCCAGCTCAAAACCTAAAAATATGCCAAAGTGGTCACGAAATGTGATATAGTCGTGGTTTTGACTATGTAACGTTTCGTGTGATCTACCTACCCATCAGGGAATACAGGGAGTATGTATGTACAGTCAGCGTCTGATACATGGTTACACTTTGGTACTTTGTCACTGTGATCGCAGTGACAATTTCATGCGAGAGTTCAAATATGAGGTTAATTAGAAAAGGTACTAAAGTGTATACATGTATCAGACGCTGACTGTACGTAGATTGAAAAAGAAGAATAATTAAAAAACTACTTAATCGTATCTTTAATGCATTGTTGGTACCGCCTCCCTCATTTTTTCAAAACAAAAACAAAAGTGAACAAAACGCGTAGTCAGTCAGTATCCGAATGACAAGTACGATTGCACGTAACAATTTTGCGAACTTGTATCCCAAGATTCTCTTACTATCACAAAAAAATGACATCGCAACTTTTCCCTGTCTCGATTTAGTAAATTCGATTTAGCGGAGGTATTTGATAGAATTGGGTGTTTTCATTGAAAAAAATAAACACGTCGCAATCGCCCTGTATTCCTAAGTTTGTGTCGGCGAATATTCCAGAAAGTTCCTTGAGTCCAGGTTAATTTCTATGTAAATCCGGACGAAGGGAAATTATTGTTTCAGGGTGAGGCAGGGCGCATAAATCTAGGTTTACCTTATCGAATTCATTTTCGCGGGCAGGGCTTTTAACGCCTTAACGCGTTTAAAGGTTCAGCGGAAGCGATTCTAAGATTTGTTGGACTTGGAAAAGGTTGAATTATCCGTCGACAGTGTGGTCATTTCAATGAAGTTCGTATTTTTGGAGTAGTTACCTTGGCGTTTTCAAAAAATGGCTGTTTATCACAATTGGTACAGCCGATTGCGTGTGAATAAACAAACACTAATCACACTAATATTATAAATGTGAATGTTTGATTGTTGTGCTGTATGTTTGTTACCCCTTCAGGTCTAAACAGCGAGACCAACTTTGATGAAATGATAATTTACACTCAGAACTAACACATAGGCTAATAAATCCCGGAAAAATACGTAGATCCCGTGAAATTGTGATAAAATAAATCTACGCAGTCGGTGGTGCGGGCAACAGCTATAGTTCAGACTTTTAGGTGCTTAAAAAAAGGTAAACAAACCCGACAAAGTCAAAAAGCCACTTTCTATTTTAGTCGCAATATTATCTTCCACTGGACTTACCTTGTTACCTTGTTTGTTTATCTTTTTTAAGTCTAGTTTAAAAGTCTGAACTATAGTAGTAAGATAAAAATATACCTCTTCCTAAAACTAACAAAAAAGTGATGGACGGTGCAATCGCCGCGCGTCGTACACTCGCGCCGGCGATGTATGCCGCAAAGTCTGGTTTATGCGAGGAAGCACTGCAGAATTAGATAAGGATAATAGGCCCTCAATTCCCGCACAATGTTGAATGGCTCGATCATATTTAATGGAAGACTGGTGCTCCGTCCGGATTGGGGGAATTTTTCGCTAGAGTATTCCCTGTTTGTAAACTATGAAAAGCAAATGGGAAAAGAGGTTATTGTTTTTGATCTTTTGAGCTGAAAAACGGGACAACAAGAGTTAGACGTAATTTGAGAAATATGTGAGATATTTGAGCATGATAATTATGTGCTATGCTATGACTATGACGTGTTAACTAGAATTGGTGTGATATGATTGTATATATGACCTATTTATTTATTAACCTGAAATCTTAACCTAAAGTTCTGTTTATGTGGGTGTCGTAGGAGCCGAATCTGGGAAAGGGTTAGTGTATTGTGGGCGATGGGCTAGCAACTTGTCACTGCTTTATCACGTTTGACCATCTGGTTACCCTGGTTACCCTGAAATTGCTAAATGTACATACATACATACATACATATTCTCACGCCTGTATTCCCAAGAGGGGTAGGCAGAGCACATGAATTGAAAAATCTAGTGCCACGTTTAGCAATTACAGGGTAACCAGATGGTTAAACGAGATATTGCAGTGACAGGTTGCTAGCCCATCGCCCACAATACACTAACCCTTTCCCAGAGTCGACTCTTACGACACCCACGGGAAGAAAGGGGGTAGTGCTATTCTAACACGGCACCACACGGGGCATTGCTAAATGTGACACTGGATTTTTGAATTCATGTGCTCTGCCTACCCCTCTTGGGATACAGGCGTGAGAATATGTATGTATGTATGTATGTAAATTATATTTTAGCAGTTAACGTTTCGTATACTTTGCCTGGTCCATTTGAGCGTAATCATAGAAATAGATTTTGTATTTTTTGAGTACGAGAATAACACATTTCAACCTTTTTCTGAAATTGTCTGGTTCATCGCCCTATCCGAATAATATTTTAATAATTTGCTGCACTACATTTCTGAAGTTACCTAAAGTTTCTATAAATAGGTATTTTTTGGATTGTTTGTGTATTTTGTAGTAGTATTTTTCACTTTTGTTACCACAAAAGGCCTGATGTAAGTATAACAATTTCTAATACAAGCTAAAGTCTCTCTTTAACTCCTTGCATTAGAAAAAGATTTCTCGTCTCATAGCTAACGTATTGCTAATCATGTTTTTCTTGTCCAAGCTCACACAAAACTGGGTCCCAAACAAAGCGAACCCAAATGCTAACTGTTATAATTAAATTTCAATCAAGTACGTCCTTGTATAAGAAAACCACTAAGCCGACAAAACGGGTAATCCCCAAACTTTGACAGGTTGCGTCTTCTAATAAATGAGTCTAGTTGGTTCTCTTCAACCAGAGACTAGATAAATCGTCGGTTGACAGTTTTATTGGCACCCTAATAAATCGCGATGGCGAATTTCTTTGAAATAGTTCGCGTTGATCAGCAATTTGATAGAGTTTTGATTGCACCTGGGAGCATAATTAACTACTGTTTGTTGTTCATTAAGTAATAGATTCAGTTTCAGATCTAACAATACAAAGAACACACGAAATATTACCTGCTCTGGGAATTGACCCTGGTAACCTGACATTTCGTGCCACCTGCTTTCCCTTATATATCAAAGTAGGTCAAAACATGAAGAAGATTAACATGACTCTGGTTTTAATATAAAAAAAAACAATCAAAATGGGCAGAAAATTTAATGTATATTGCATTTTTTTTGTATAAATTGCTTAAGAATAAGTACCACTGTAGGTACACGAAATTAATTTCTCACAAATTTACCTTTGGCGTTTACAATTTGGGCTTTATAGCTTGAACTCTTAATAACGCTATTCGCGACATTTGTTTCTACGAGTGCATCATTTTTAACACAAAACTATCGTGAGACTCACTCATAATAGTCATAATAAATATACCTACAGATAACTCACAGTCTGTATATTTCATTTCTTGTATTATAATCTATTACCGGTGAGCACCTTAAGAGGAAATGGAGCGGTCATATTTTGTATGGAAACGTAGTCCCCTGATTCCTCGCTGGATATTACCCGTAGAACAATGATTTTTTACATCAACAATCTAATGATACATTAGCATATTCCTATGTTTTCCTTTTTTTCTTTATTGAATTATTAAAGGAGATATTAACCTTCAAAAACATGAAAAATTGGTAAGTTTTTTCCGTCGTGTTCAAACCTCTAGAAACCAATTTTAACACAATTATATCAAAATATAAGAACATAGAAACACAGTTGTGACATTTTTGAAACATTTAATGAAAAAACATATTTAATCGGTTAAGTTTTGGAGAAGAAATCAGGGGACTACGAAACGTTGTTTTTGAATCATTTTCATAGGTATTTTCGGTCCGAGTTGTAGTTGTTCTTATCGCACTCGACGTCGTCTGGACAGGTCACGGCGCGACAGCAATAGATTTAGCAAATACCTATTTTTCAATTCCCTCGACCGGCATATTTCCTCTTCGTTGCATACCTACATTGAAGTTATTTAACACTAACAATTAACGTGAGAGTCTCACTTCACAAAATGGCTTCAAAAGGTTCTTTTTACACGGTACCCTAAAGCGGAGCTTTAATTACACGAAGTGTTAAATCTTGTATGCTGTTAAGGATAATGTTGCCCTTGTAAAAATATTCTTCTCTCCGTGTGATAAATGGACCGCCATTATGGCAACACTGTAAATATATTAATTTGTGTTTTGGCGTTTTTTCTTGTGAAAGCGGAATGGGGAGCGTTTGTTTATTTTGTTCACTTTTTTGTTTCTTTATGCTATCAAAGGATTAGAAAAGATACGCGTTAAACACGTAATAAATCACAGTAAGTAGGTAAATATGTATTCGTGTAATAATGCCCCTATGTGGTGTGTCGGATTTAGGATTAAACCTCTTTCTTTCTTCCGTGGATGTCGTTAAATGCAACTAAGGAACTAGATTAGGGTGTATTTTAAGCGAGAGGCTAGGTGAGCAACCATTATTATCTCTGTTAACCAACTTTAGACCTAAGATTGATGAAAATTATGGCCCCTAAACATAATGTCTCGGTTTGTCCTTGTAAATTTGTCTATTGTTCGCCATAAATAAATTCAGTGGTGGCTCAGAGTTTAATTTTCTTCTTCACTTCTTTCTTAACCTTCTGCAACTGAGGTGACTTTGCGATAAACATTCTACTGAGGTGTAGTCTGTCAGACGTCATTTTCATTTGTCAAAATCTGTATAAATTTTAAGGAGTATACTATGTTTTTGTTTTACATAATAATCAAATGACTCATAATTGAATAGAAAACAAAGAAATAAGGGTTCTAAAAAAAATAGATTGTGGTTTTTGGTAATTATTTATGGAGATCAACATTTTTATGACTTTTTAACCGAATATTAGAAAAATATTAAGAAAAGTCAAAATTAACGTATTTTGTAAAAAACAAAAAATTAAATTTTTCTTAGCACACTATAATAATTAAGTGACATTAAACTTAACGAGATCCAACGGTGTAATTAGGCACAAATAAGTCTTAAAGATGACCCTTATTTCAATAATGTACTTGGCAATCTTGGCAAATCTGAGGAGAAAATTGCTGACAAATGTGTTTTTTACATGCCCAGCAGCGGTATCTAGTCTGCCTTTATAACTTGCTAGGACATATACTGCACAAATTTCTCCCAGCAGGCCTTTAGGCCTGAGTTCCGAGTACGGGGGGGGGGGGACAATTCCTTCGTAAAACTCGCCTAATAGTAAAGCGAAGCTCCCTGGGCAGCCAAATTTACCGTCTTTGGTTTATGTCGTAATCTAAAAAAATATATCATTAGGTAACGTCTAAAATACTATGGCAAAAAATTATTTTACTGACGTAACGTATGGCAGACACTATGGATTTAATAAGTCATTTGTGAGGTGACGTCTAATAGACTCCAGCGATTATTGCTGAACTTACGTCTGTGGGACACAAACAGCTCATAACTCCACTCGTATGCACCGCACCGCCGCTTGCGCTGCACTCTCGGGTAGCGCGAACCAATAGAGGAAGGTACTGAGCGAGACAAGACTACATCACGTCATATTGGGATCTGGTAACGTTTTTACGTTTGGCGGTGTCTAACAGACTACCACCTCAGTGGCAGAAGGTTAACAATCACACTCATATTCCCAAATGGGGTAGGCAGAGTTGCAAAGAAAAGATCATGACTACAACCCGTACGAATTAACTGTGCACCTCGCGCTGTGACGCGCAGTAATAGCAACAGGAGATTAAACGTATTTAGACAATGAAAACGAGAAAACGCGCAACGGGAACAAAGATGCTATCGCTACTGAGTGCTTGCGGCGAATGCAGGGCACTTCGCGGGGCAGCAGGAGATGGGTCGCATTCCAGCGGAGTGCACAGTTAATTCGTACGGGTTGTATGTAACGCTCCGCAGCGATTTCCAGTATTAATTAAGGCTTTAAACAGATGGAAGGAGTATAATAGTGACAAGTTGCTAGCCTGTCGCCTAGAGCATTCTTAAACCTAGTTTCTGAGTCGCCTCAAACGACATCGCAGAAGAAAAATGTAAATGTGTTATTATCCCGACACCACACAGAAACAGATCAAATTGTAATTCATCATCATCATCCAGCCTATATACGTCCCACTGCAGGGCACAGGCCTCCTCTCAGTATGAGAGGGCTTGGGCTATAGTTCCCACGCGGGCCCAGTGCGGATTGGGAACTTCACACACAACATAGAATAACTTCATCGCTGTGTGCAGGTTTCCTCACGATGTTTTCCTTCACCGAATAGCTCGTGGTAAATATCAAATTCAATATCGCACATAAATTCCGAAAATTTCAGAGGTGCCCGGGTTTGAACCCACGACCCTCTTCTTGAGAGGCCACAGGTCGAACCGCTGGGCTACCACGGCTTTTTCCAATTGTAATTAATTAACGATAACTTTTCATAAAATTACATGCTATAAATTAGTAGGTCTGTGAACAAATGATAAGGTAAGTAGTGGATTTTCCTCATCAATAGAAAACGTAAGGGCTCGCATTTATATTAAGGCCCGTAATTGGTTTCTATGAGGCCGGCCGTTTAATTTTGTCGAAGGTCGGACATAATTTTTCCGAGCATTTGTATGGATATTGTGATTCCAGTTTTCTATACATTTGATCGTTCTATCGATTGGTAAGGCGAGTAAATAAGGTAGTTTTTTTATACCTTTATTTTTAGCTGAGATATTGATATTGAAATATCAAATTGTGAATGATATACATTTGATTGTTTAATGGTGTTCTCGAAACTATAGACTATGTTTGTTCTATCCTAGATAAGGTGTTTGTTCTTGTAGTTTTAAAAGAAAAATATGATATCGTTAACTTTTGTTTGTCGTTGTACATCATATTTTGCAATTAAAAAAAACAGTCAATATTATTATCTATAACATTTTGACGATCATTACTTCCTTTCTATAGACGCTGATTCGTTTTCAATTTGTTTCTAACAACAAGGAGCTGACGAAAATAAAAAGACAGTGAACGGAACGGGCGGGGAAAATAATTCGATAATAGAGAACACCGTGACAAACTTATAGTTCGAACAAGAATAGCAATCGAATGTACTATTATTGGCACGCCATTTTGTGCTGGTGAAATTAAATTGCTTTCTATAGAAATTATACGAGGGAGTTTTTTTGGATGGGTGTCATTTACGATAAATTATTGCATTTTAATGGAAAAAAAGTTTTTGTTTCAGTTTTTATTTTATGAGACACTGATTTGTAAATTACAAAATATGCGCCTAAGATGCGGCTATGATGTAAAAAGAAAATATTGCTCTTGTATTAAGGATATCTTGTATATAGGAAAGTTCCCAATCCGCACTGGGCCCGCGTGGGAACTATAGCCCTTTCATATTGATAGGAGGCCTGTCCCCTGCAGTGAGACGTATACAGGCTGATAATGATGATTTTAGGAAAGCTTTTCAAATAATTACATGAATTGTGAAAATCTGTTATGTTGGTTTGCTTGCTTCCAAAATCTACTTCTATGATACTGTTTCTTCATTTATGACCAAAATAGTCATATCCTCCTAGTCTCTCTAGAATCTCTCTAGTGTAATCTTTTGTTATAGCACTATTATTGCTCTGAACAGAAACTAGATCACTTAATGAGATATTGATTTTGAAAGAATTGTATTGACAGCCAACGGGCTAATAGGTCGCGCAGTAAGATTTGAAGTTTAGCTCAATTTGGGCTGCAGAAAATGCGTGACATACTAATAAATAACCAAGCTATCTTAGTACGAGTGTTGGCGTCTTGATACATACAGTCTAAATAAACCATAAAAAATTACATCAAAATTTACTCGACATTGCGGTTTGAACGCTAGCCCTAAATTGCTCCTTCCACTATGAATTTTCAATCCAACAAACGTCACAGATAGCAGTAGAACACACAACACACTCGAACATCAGTCGGGTGAGAACTGTGCCGTCACTGACGTGGCTACGCGACGCTGTGGCATACCAAACAACGTGGCAAAACGCCAAGCGATCATCGGAAGTAGAATTGGTTTAGCCCTGTATCCGATATTAGGAATTTACATACGCTACCCACTGGCTTGGCACGGAAACGTACATATGTTGTATTCTTATCGGCTTGTATGTGAACTATGTATCTGAATAATAATACACTCAATTCCTATGTACATGTTGATTTAGTAGACGTGTTAAGACTTACTCTTCGGGTAGAGTTACTGATAAATTAATCGTTTGCCACTTTAATTATATGAAATAATCTTTACGCCCTGCGCAGACGACAGACTATCCGCGGCGGAATTTTTAGTCTGTGAAAATAGAACCTATGGAATTATATGCAGTAACGCAAAGTCCGGCGCACAATGCATACAATTAACGCAGATTTTTTGTGCGCCGCAGACTCGATCGCACAAAAGATCTGTCGTCTGAGCTGCCCCTTAGTCTTACTATAAATAAAAAGATAATTTCAAGCATGTAGTTAAGCATATTCTTAAGTAATTAACTTAGTAACGTAAGAAAGTATGCATTCCAATATTAATTGTATATTTGGGTGCTAAAACTTGACTAGGGCCAATTTCAAAGGACATTGTGCCAAAAATTTAGCTTCCCGTTTATTTCCTCAGCGTCTCCCTAACTGTATGCTAGTTAGTTAGTTAGTAATTAAGTCGGTTAAATTAGTATAGTTAACCCGGCCGCTGCCTGTCCTATTAAGGGGTCAACGGCGCCCGTCAGTGTGAGAAATACTTCCAATTATCTTCAGGGAGGGGTTGAGTAGTGGGTATGACGATGCTGTTTACTTTGGTTGTGGGCATTTTTAGAAAAAGCACCCCTTTGACTCTTGGTAGAAAGATTCGATTTAAATTGAAAAAAAAAGCACTTTAGATTGAGTTTTGTAACGTTCTGTTACAAATTTCAGACTTTTTGTTACATACATTACAACTGTATTCCGTACACCCGTGTGGTGCCGGGTTAGAATAGTTCCTTCCCCTTTTCTTCCCGTGGGTGTCGTACGAGTCGACTCTGGGAAAGGGTTAGTGTATTGTGGGCGATGGGCTAGCAACCTGTCACTGCAATATCACATTTAAGCATCTGGTTGCCCTGAAATTGCTAAACGTGGCACTGGATTTTTCAATTCAAGTGCTCTGCCTACCCCTAATGGAAATATAGGCGTGAGAATATGTATGTATGTATGTATTCCGTAATGGGGTACGCAGAGCACACGAAACGTCACATAGCAACATAGCATAAAAACCATGTATGAAGAGACGAGCATGTATGAAGAGACTAATGAATGTGGATGAAGCAAAAGAGATATGTCAGGATCGTAGCAAGTGGAACAAAGTGGTCTCTGCCTACCTCTGTGGGAAAGAGGCGTGACGGTATGTATGTATGTATGTATAAAAACCATGTCTATTACACATTCCATGGCTACATCTGACACAATCTTAGGTTTAAAGTTAAATGAAAGAAGTACAACAGTGGCAGGTTGCTAGCCTGTCGTCTAAAAAATATCTACTTAAACCTGTTTCTTTAGTCGCTTCTTACGACAGCCTCGGAAGAAATGGAAAGCTGTTATTTTGAACCTGATACCACACGCTGTCATTAATAAAACTCTTAAAAACTTATTTCTGAATTAAGAAGGATGCTCTGTATACTTAAATACTCTATTAAAATTCATACATTTTAGGTATGTTCCACTTGGATCTGATGTTGCTTTAAAGTTAAAGAAACACGAGCGTCCCGGGCTGCATGCGACGCTAATTAAAGCTGCACAGAATCCCGGGAGGACCGTGTTAATTTTGCATACCGACTGGGGAGAGTTCAGGTGTTAGGTTCAAATCGAGGTGGACTAAATGGCACTTATTTAGTGGTGCAGTGAGGAAACAACTGTGTAGGTACTGCAATTGTTATTCTATGTAATTGTTTTATGTGCAATAAAGAGTCATACAATACAATACAATACAATACAATACAATTACGTATTTGCTAACTCTGGGGAATGTCAGGTTTAAAATTAAATGAAGAAAATGTATTTCAGACACTGGTCCCATAGGGTATTAGTAGATAGGTATAAATCACACTGATTTTTCAGAAACTTGAAATAGCTCTCGGAAATTTAAGGAAAGATTCACAAGAAACAAAGGAAATTGAAATTTAAGAAACAAAACATTTTAGGTACTCAAGTATAAAATTGTTTGAAGTTTCCTTTTTTTTATTGGCATATCTCAGTACTATAGATCAAGCAGAAGCAGATGTTGTGTTCGTTAAATCCAACTTTTCTGTTCTTTCTACTAACCTCCATGAACAATTAACCAAATCTAAAATTCAGTCTTAAATTAACCTACAAAATTATATTCAAAATATACTTTAACCATAATTAATTACGTGTGATTACACAGAGCTAGTGGTGTTCTATAAAAACATGCCAAAATAATGCGGCACGGGAGTAAACTAGTAACAAAAACAGGGAAAATGGCCGTTCCATAATTAGTCGGTACATTTGCCCCTGGAGAAGTACAACAAAGAGATGAAAATAACATTTATATACCTTGATAAGCGAGATATATGACGATCGCGACGAGTTTTGGGTACCTACTCATAATATAGGTAATGATACTAAATAAAGTAGTGATAAACATACAAAGTAAACAAGGGCAGCAAGATCAAATTAAATTTTATTAAGTAACTCAACTTTCGAAAGACTATTGATTTGCTTTATAGAAATACGTTTTTAGTATCAAGAAGTTTATTTAATTTTCTACGTGTCATTAAATTAATAAACACATTCCTTTTGACTCCCGGATGGCCCAATGGTTAGAGAACCAGACTGTGCCTACTCCCTGGTTCGACTCGCGATCGGAGCAGATGTTTGTACAATTAATACAATAAAAGTTGGCTCTCAAGTCTTTATGTTTATCAAAGTATGTAAGTAAGTTTATCCGTTGTCTAGTACCCGTACTACATACAGGCGTTAAATTGCCTAATTTGGGGCTAGGTGATAGGCGTTAATTGTCCAATGATAGTATAATTATTGTTGTTTAGTATCATTTATTTTGTACGCGATGAAATGGTTCACTACTTACATAACTACTTGGAATATCTATGTGTAATATGACGACAATTTGATGTTATATTTATGAAAAATCTAGTTCTTGTCTTGATACCTGCAAAAAAATAGTCCTCATGTGTAATGCGCGTAACTTAGTATTAGTAGGTATATATTTTAACAAACATACAAATTTGTCCTTCTCAAGCGGAACATTTGTTCGTGAGCCTTGCTAGGGATTTTCGTTTCAAGCAAAGCCTCTGGCTGAGAGGATAAATGTTGTGTCTTTGATACTCTGAGAGCGGTTCAAAAAGTAGTCTCAAGCGTCAGACCAGTCTATAGAGAATTCATACAGCACTTTGTGTTTTAAAGTCTTTTCGAGCGTCCAGAATGAGTCAAAAAACTGCGAAAACCTTTAAATACTTAGTTTATTATACTTTAACTATTTATTTTTAAAGTAAATACACCACTGAATATTTTGTGAACATTTCAAGTGTTGGTCTAATATTTTTATCGACTCAAAAATACAAAAAAAGTGAAGAACGTTGTATGGAAGCTCCCCCGTATATAATTTTTTTTTTTTTTTAGTATCTGTTGTTATAGCGGCAATAAAAATACATAATCTGTGAAAATTTTAACAGTTTCATTAGCACAGTTTGTGAGATACAGCCTGGTGACAGACGGGCGGACCGACGGACGGACAAGGTCTCAGTAATAGGGTCCAGTTTTCGTCCTTTGGGTACGGAACCCTAAAAAAGTAGATAGGAGGGCGTTTCTCATATTTTTTTGTATTTCTTGTTCTTTCCTTTTTTGTACAATAAAGTGTTTACTTATTTACTTACTTACTTAATTTTGTCGTCACGTTCTTCAGTCCCAAAGGGGGCAGATAAATCAAAACACATAAAGGACAAAATAATCAATACCAATTTTTGGACGGACCAATTATCTTTATGACGTTATTCTGTATCGTGTCCAAAGAGAAAACAAACACAGTTACTTAGAAAAATGTCGGCTTGAATTCAGAAACAGACTCTCAAAGCCAACAAATTGCTTACTTTTTTAGGTATTTAACTCCAGACTGCCACAAATGGGTTCTCCTAGAAAACCTAGCTAATGATACTTTACTCTCTGCAAAACAGTTTTTGTGTCATACTCGTGAAGAGGCAATTACTTGTATAGTTTTTTGACACTAGTGCAAATGGAAATAAAGAAGAAATGGACGTTACAAAACAACATTGTAAGGTTTTCTAACATTTCTTGGCAAAATATAAAAAAATCTTAAATAGAATAATAATCAGGTAATAATTCAAATACCCTCAGTCTAGCACGTAATGGCGCGAGTTACTGTTTAAGTAGAAGTGCCAGAAAATGACAGGTAGGTACCTAGTTTATCTCGCACGCGAAGCGAATCGCACACTTTGTCGTGCTAGCGTAGCTGTTCACACTAGCTCTAGCTGGTCGTGACAAGCTGACAGAAATACGGTGGAAGTGGATTTACAAGTTTTAAGCTCGTCACAGACTACGCATACACGATAATATTTTATCTGCGTATAAAATGCCATTTTTCCATTATGTCGGTGCTAACAGATACTTGACGGTAAATCTGAATATTGACGGATATCTGTTCAGTAACAGATATGTTACCATATCTGCTTAGTGTGTGACACGCTTAATAATGGTAGGTGTAGACTTCACTATGAGATGTAGTGTCTGGCCAAGTTCAATTTCTTTTTTACTTACACATACATCATATCTGTATTCGTAAATGAAGTAGGCAAAGGACATGAAATGCTACATAGATAAAATCATAACTATTTCACGTCTCGTGCCCTCTTCTAGCATATTGTTATTGTTTTAAGTTGGCAGTTACAATAGTGACAGGTTGCTAACCTGTCGCCTAAACCTTAACCTACTGCTTTAGTCGCCTCTTAAGACATCCACGGAAGAAATAGAGAGGTCTTATTTTAAACCCGACACCACATAGGGCGTTTTTGTACAATAAATATCTTCTTATTACAGAATTAAATATACAAACATATTTTTACCGACATAGTCTAAAAACAATCGCGTTGTCCGTATTTAGATCGTCGTCCGACCTCCACAGGTCATCGGTCGACCTTCATACACACCCTCGTCCACGCTTCGGATTCCAGTTAGAGGACAATACTATACTTAATAAATAAACAATTATTGAATTAGCTGTAATTTTGAGGTGTATTAACGAGCTATAAACGAGTAATGAAAAAGTTAAACATTATATTCATACAATCATGCCTGTGTTCCCTGATAGGGCACACAAAACATGACATAACAAAACCGTAACTATTTCACACTTTGCAGCCACTTCAGGCGCAATTTAGGAGTTTGAAAACAGATGGAAAAGGTATAATAGTGACAGATTGCTAGCCTGTCGCCTAAAGCATACCTAAACCTGTTTCTTTAGCCACCTTTTACGCCCACGGAATAAATGGAGAAGTATTATTCCACCCCACCCCGACACCACACAGGCAATAAACAGGTTAAACACAGAAAATGGATAATAAGAGTAAAATTCGTCTAGTTGGACTAGATGCGAGCTGGTCCTTATTATTATTATGGACTTGTTCTATAAAGTCGAAAATAAGTTTCTCCAGCCGAACCATCAAGCAAAAGGAGTAATAAGTAAGTAAGTAGTGATTCAAATTTAGTTCCTGTATGGTGTTGAAATAGACTACATAACACCTCTCCATTTCTTACGTGGATATCGTAAGGGGCAACTAAGGAAAAATGTTTCGATATGCATTACATTCGATCTGTTTTCATACCTAAAATTATGCTTGAAGTAGCTGCAAAGCGTGAAATACTTAGTCATAACCATGGTTGTGTCTGTATCACGCTTCATATACTCTGCCTACCCCCTTCGGGAACACAGGCGTGATTGTATGCGCGTATGTCAAAGTCGACGTACGCCACATTGACTAAGTGGCAGCGCGGTTCATCGACACGCAAAACAGCTCCATAGCTCGAACTTTATTAAAATATTCAATTAAAGACTACTTTGGCGTAAGCCCCGGCATTAATTAACAGTAGAATCCGCTGCACAATGGAGTCTCGCGGGACGGGATAAGCACACTTAATGACTTCACTGCACGTACCATATGACTTATTAAATTTTCCCGAGCAAAATATTTTTTTTTGTGGTTTCAGTGAAATGTGGAAGTTAATCTAGTTTGAATGCACTGGAAAATGTAGCCGTGTTTTAAGCAGAGCCGTTATTTGGTCATTTGTAATTTAGTAAAAATATTATATAATTTAGCCTAATTACACTTCACGGGTGGGCACAGGGTTCGTCTAACTATGAGAAGATTTGCGCTAGGCCACGAGTGATCAATGTGGATTTGAAACTTCACTCACAATATTGAAGTTTTCTTGCAGGAGTCTTCACGATGACTTTCCATCACCGAAAAGCTCGTGGTAAATATCAAATTCAGAGGTACAAACTTGGGATTCGAACCCATGCATGAAAGGCCGCATGTCTCGCCGTTAGGATGCCACGGATTTTTGTTAATTTATACTATATTGAAATAATGAACGTAATTTCTGTAACACAATCATTTTTGTAATTTTGTACTATACTCGTATCTTTTTGTCCCATCGATCAAACGTTATCATTAACACAATAAAAATTTAATGTTTTCCTCGTCAATGTAACCAATGTCTTTTTTTATTCTCAAGTAAACCTAAATACTGGTTATTTGCAAAGTTAAACTACGAACATATAAAAAAAGAAAATCGTAGCTCAAAAACAGCAAGTTGAAAAGCAGACGTCGAAAAAGCTAGTAAGAAAATGAAATGTCATTTTAGCGGAACGTTTTATGAGATTAATAATATTTGCATGCAAGCAAAAGACATAATGACAAAAAATAATTTGTCAAGCTTAAACGCGAAAGCCGCTTACTGACAATGACTGCTAATTGTGAACCAACAAAAAAGCTCCAGGAAATCCTGACAGATTTAATATTTTACTTTTCAACGGATTTCGACTTGACGGACTTTGGTGTAAATTTATTCATCCTCTTTGCAGATAGACTTTGATGGATCAGTGTCGTATAAAGGCAACTATTTGGCCCCATTCCAGGCTAAACGAATTTTATGATACTGGCAATACTGGGAAGTTTAGCAGCAAAGGATTAAAGAGTAAAGCTTATTGCATATCGTATGCCCAAGTAGTTTTGTTTCCCCATGCTTCCAGTATTTTATACTAAAAACTCGTCTCGATTGCCTACTTACGGGCGGTTTGTCAGTGCCTCTAGTAGCAAGTACCATCAACTTTAGTAAGTAGTAAAAAATACGCTATAAAATGGCACCTTTTTGGGCGTCAACTTATTGGCAAGCTGTGATAATTTAACAAATGAGATTATTGTGGAATTAGGAGCAGCGTTGGGTGGTAA
>BHDV01043885.1:43830-54966 GCA_005406045.1 Adoxophyes honmai | reverse complement strand
AGATTTAGTGACAAGTAATCAGTCCTTATTTACTTGGTCCAAGCAGAAAATGAAGCGAGAGATAAGATATTTAAGCTTCGATTACACTTAGAATTTTTCCTCGTGCTCTTTCCAAATTGAAATTGCAGGACTTCAATATGTCGTTTTCCTAGATTCAGTGTATTTATTTCACTTTATTTTAAAACATTTCTAAAAATTGTACAGTAAATCCAAAACACGCAAAATGCGTTACCATCTCAATGACAGCAAGTGATAATTGCAGTGACCCGGAACGGAACGTGAAGTATCCAATTTTTCTTTCGTATATCGTAATGTACTCCCTGTTTCATTGCGTTTTTCTTGTTTGTAAATAATAACTGCTGGAAATAGTACGTAATGTGAAATTACGCGCATTCCTTAGCCGAGTGCTTGTTACGTAAACGGTAACCATTGCCGTGTAATTAGTAAGTTTACGATAGAACTCCTAACCTATCGGTGGGTGTTTTGTTAACCAGTTACATAGCGATGCGATGTGAAAATGCCGCCTTTTCGAAGAAAGAAGGCATCCAAATCCTTTCCAGTGAAGGTGTGTACACTGGACGCCGAATTGGAGTTCAACCTTGAGGTGAGATGCCAAGTTTTATGGCTATTTTTGTTTTTGTTTGGACATTGGATATGGTCAAATTAGAACAATAGGCTCATTATGAGTCATCCTGTGGGTACTATACTCTTGCAAATTGGAGCAGGGAGCGATAATTTGTCGGTAAACACCTACGCTTTTGTAGATAATGTACCACTGCTATGCTCATTGTTACAATTTGAATGGTATTGCAAGTAACATGTAAACAATCTTCTGATTAAAAGTAAAAAAAATGTAAACAAACAATGAAGTGTTGTCATTGCTCATTTATCAGCAACAAATATGCAAGACTGCTAACCTTTGAATGTTCATTTGTTATTTTATCAAAACAAGTTAAGTACTGGGTTTTTTTAAGTTATTTCTTTCACAGAATTTCAAATACTTTTCGAAGTGAACAGAAAAAAAAAATGAGCTAATTAGTAATAGTTAAATTGATCTTTTTTGAGTACATTACAACAAAGATAAACAAGTTTTGACTGAAAAAGATACCTGTGTCACTTGTTTTTTAGGGTTCCGTACCCAAAGGGTAAAAATGGGACCCTACTATTACTGAGACTTCACTGTCTGTCTGCCTGTCCGTCTGTCACCAGGCTGCATCTCACGAACCGTGACAGCTAGAGAGTTGAAATTTTCACAGATGATGTATTTCTGTTGCCACTATAACAACAAATACTAACATCAAAATATTTTTTTTGCTGTTTTTGGTACGGAACCCTACGTGCACGAGTCCGACTCGCCCTTGGCCGGTTTTTTTTAATGTTATTAATTACTTTTTTTTTTTAATTTACAGTGGAGAGCTACAGGCAGAGATCTCTTTGATCTGGTCTGCCGGACCATAGGTCTGAGAGAAACATGGTTCTTCGGACTGCAGTTTGAGGACACAAAACATTTTATTAGTTGGCTAAAGTTGGATAAAAGAGGTAAAAAATACTCAGCAGCAGAATTATCCACCCATTCATATTTAATTCATTAAAATTACCATTTTTACAGTGATAAGGATAAAATAGGGTGGGTGGATTACTTTTGTCACTAACTGTAGATAAATTAATGCTCAAAATTGCATATCTGAAGTAGACAGACTTGAGACTATCATCACACTACTGCAGTTTTAGGAAAAAAAAACTTATCAGACTTTACTTTGTTTCATACAAATTTTATGACTGGTTTGTGATGATACTGGTTTGTGTCAATGTTTCATAGGAACAATATTTATACAGTATAGTTTTAATTTCCTATCCAGTACATATTTTTACTATCTTTTTTAAATCCATACTAGCTGCTGTGAAACCAAAAATATTGCAGCTCAAACTTAGTGTAAAAAAGAGTAATGCTAAAAAAAAAGATCCACAATATTGGCATTGCTTTTTCTAGTAATTTAAATTAGCAACAAGGTACCTAAAAATAGACTTACTCTATTGTTGTTCAACCTTTTTCATGGTGCAACTCCTATAGCAGGAAAAAAAATTGTGACTTCAGTTTAGGATTACAAAATTTATAATTGCAACAACAATGAATATTAATTGATTTTTTTATTCTAACCCCCTCGCGACCCCTTTGCAGAGGTTTCACAATCCCCGGGTTGCAGACACTTCTACACAATCCCCCTATCTATTACAGTACAAGACCAATGCGTCTCCCAAATGCCTGGCACCCCGTTCATGCTGCTCTGCAAACTTTACCCCGAGGATGTAGCCGAGGAGTTAATCCAGGAGGTGACGCAGCACCTGCTCTTCCTCCAGGTGAAGCAAGCGATCCTGAGCATGGACATCTACTGTCCCCCGGAGGCCTCGGTCCTGCTGGCTAGCTATGCTGTGCAGGCTAAGGTAGATGTTAGTAATATGAACAGAATATTAAGTTATTTATTTATAATAGTTTTTTTGTGGTGTCGGGTTAGAATCACTTGTCCATTTGGCGACTAAGGACATTTAAGTTTGCTTTAGGCGACAGGCTAGCAACCTGTTGCTATTGAACCCCTTTCATTTAATAATCATGGTTTTGTCTATCTCACAATTAATGTATTCTGATTACCCCTTACGTTACTATGTCAGTCTCATAAAGAATTTGGGGAACAAAATTCTCAGACATTCTGTGCTCAGCACAAGAGTCTATGGCCTTTGCGTAACTCCATTTGGCCCAGGTATCTTGTTGTGGTTTAGTCATATACTTAGAGAGCATGGATAAAAGAAGATTTACTAATCAGATTAATACACGTGTGGATGGGTCTGATGGAAGGGGAAGACCTAGACCTAGACGGACATTCTGCCAGAAAGGTCAAATTAAAAAATAGTGACCAATTTCCCCCCACGCTTTTTTCCACATTTTCCACCTTTTCTTTAGTCCTTTTGGTCGGAGCGTGATGTTAAATACCTTAAAGCCTTCCTCGATAAATGGTCTATCCAACACAAAAATATTTTTTAATTCGAACCAGTAGTTCTTGAGATTAGCGCGTTCAAACAAACAAACTCTTCAGCTTTATAATATTAGTATAGATTGTAGCAAGTGGAATAAAGTGGGAAATATGGCATGCCAGTATGTATGTGTCATTCATCACTTTAATCCAGTCACCAGGATAGATTTAAAGAGCAGTTTCTCGTTCACAGTACGGGGACTACGACGAGAGCGCCTACAAGCCGGGCATGCTGGCGAGCGAGGACCTGCTCCCGCAGCGCGTCATCGACCAGTACCAGATGACGCCGGAGATGTGGGAGGACCGCATCAAGATATGGTGAGTCGGCTTCCACTGGCAAGATAGGAATGACTTGCATTCCACTTCCACATTAACAACCAACCTTTTTTGTTGTAAACGGAGTGGAAATGCATTATGCATACTCCCGAGCATGGGTCCGGGAGTTATGTTGGACTCTTTGTGTGTCTTGTTGTGTCCTCTTCCCGATTGGATGAGGAAGGGGGGTTGTCGACTTGCCGGGTTGGGAGACGCGATGGGATCCCGAGGATCCAATGACGCCATAACTTAATCGCTTCTTACGACATCCCTGAAAGAAATGACCATTGTTCTTCATTGAAATTTAAGCCTTCTCACTTTGAGATAGAGTGCCCGTGCCTTATACTAGTACAGCCCAGCACTGGGGCGTTCCTAACTAATTTATATTCGTGTTTATCGAGTTGTTGCAATGTTGATTGAAACATTAATTAATACTGATTTATTCGCTGCAACGTATCGGAATGCAAGTATCATGAAAATTGCAATCAATTACGATGCTAATACATTCAATTTTATTTACACACCCATTTCAATGATCAATGTTTTTTTAATACACTTTCATGGTTTTGATTTAGTTTATAGAAGGCTATTAATAATCCAGAATGAAACAAACGAATCTACTCATTTTATAAATGGAGTCCTATGTGGTGTCTTAGAATAATACTTCTCCTTTTTCAGTGTATGTCGTAAGAGGCGACTAAGGGAATAGGTTTAGGTATGCTTTAGGTGACAGGGTAGCAACCTGTCACTATTCTACCTCTTCCATCAGTACTTCAAACCTAAAATTATGCTAGAAGTACCTGCGAAGCGTGATATAGTCATTATCATGGTTTTGTCTGTGTCACATTTAGTGCTCTGCCTACCCCATTTGGGAACACAGGCGTGATTGTATGTATGTTTGTATAAATGGAGTTTAGCTCGACATATATCAGTTTGTCCATTTATTTCACTGTAATGTGTATAGATTAATGCATATTACTCGTGTCACAGGTACGCCGACCACAAAGGCATGTCCCGGGACGAGGCGGAGATGGAGTACCTAAAGATAGCGCAAGACCTGGACATGTATGGAGTCAACTATTTTTCCATTAATGTAAGTTGTATTGTAATCATACGGCCCATGTGCTGTCGGTGTAAGAATAACACCTCTCCTGTTCTTCCATGAATGTCGTAAGAGGCGACGATTTTGCCTACGCAGGGTTTTGTGCGCCTAGCCTATTTGGGAATACAGGCGTGATGTATGTGTGTGATCATTTACAAAATGAGCCTATATAATTTTAAACAAAAAAAAAAACCGACTTCAAATTAGCAATATTTTGAAAGTATTCTGTTTACTGAATGTAAAATCTTGACTTCATCAACAAATTACCGAAAACGCCGTACATCTCCATGTAAAATTTAAAGAGTTCTCTCGATTTCTCCAAGATTCCATCATCAGATCCTGGTGTCGTGCCAATGGGACCAATTTCGAGTTATACCCTTTCGATTAAAAAAAAAAATTGAAAATCGGTCCCCGGGTTTTCGAGTTATCGAGTAACAAACACACAAAAAAAAAAAAATTTGGTCGAATTGAGAACCTCCTCCTTTTTGAAGTCGGTTAAAAATCGAATTTCATAAACTATTTTTTTATTTTTTATTTATTTAACATCAACAAGTACATTTAGTACATAATATGAACATTATTATACTATAGACCGATAGGTACTTAAAAGATGGTAAACAATCTTGACATGTCTTTTTAGTGAAATACACAGTCTAAAAATGAAAATCGTTACAATATACAATTCAATTATGAAAAAAAAAAAAAAAAATCAATTATGAAAGTAAATGATTTTTTCATATCTAAATTTTAAAATGTAAAGATTTTGATTTATAAAGTGTATGTCTAAATAAAAAGACACGTCAAGATTGTTTACCATCTTTTAAGTACCTATCGGTCTCTAGTATAGTCATTGTTATGTTCCAGCTGCCGAGTTATCTCACTTACCACTTGTATAATATTGCGGTTTTTTATACAAACAACTAAAGGCTGATCGCGGAGCACAGCGAAATTCGAGCGTTGACCCCCTGCTGTCTATCTCTGACGCACGCGTGCAGTAATATTGCTCTCACGCTCGCACTTGAGCACGTTCGCACAGTGCGAGCGTGAGGGCAATATTACTGCACGCGTGCGACAGAGACAGATAGCAGCCGGTCAACGCTCGAATTTCCTTGTGCTCTGCAACCGACCTTTATTAACACCTGTCCCCTTAGCACGACAGGACGCGAGTAGAGATACGCGCGTGATAGACTATACCTGCCACTGTCTAACTAGAGACGTCAGAAAGTGACGGGTATACTATCCCGCGCGCGACGCGACTGGAACGTGTTGTCGTGCTAAGCCTCCAGTTCTCCTTTCATCATCATCATCATCATCATCATCATCATCATCATCATCATCAGCCTGTATACGTCCCACTGCAGGGCACAGGCCTCCTCCCAGTATGAGAGGGCTTGGGCCATAGTTCCCACGCGGGCCCAGTGCGGATTGGGAACTTCACACAATAAAAGCCTTTGTTCTCCTTTCACAGAATAAAAAAGACACGGATCTCTACCTCGGCGTGACGGCATTAGGCCTCAACATATACGAGAAGGACAACAAGCTGACGCCAAAGACGACGTTCCCGTGGTCCGAGATCAAGCACATATCGTTCGACGACAAGAAGTTCATAATAAAGTTTGTTGACAAGTCGGTCAACAATTTTATCTTCTTCTCGCCTAAGGGGATGAATAAATTGGTGAGTTTTCATAGTAATATACGTTGGTAAAAGCCGTGGTAGCCCAGCGGTTCGACCTCAAGCAGAGGGTCGTGGGTTCAAACCCCGGGCTCGTACCTCTGAATTTTTCGGAATTTATGTGCGATATCGAATTTGATATTTATCACGAGCTATTCGGTGAAAAAAAACGTGAGGAAATCTACACACAGCGACGAAGTAATTCAACGTAGTGTGTGAAGTTCCCAATCCGCACTGGGCCCGCGTGGGAACTTATAGCCCAAGCCCTCTCACACTAAGAGGAGGCCTGTGCCCTGCAGTGGGACGTATATAGGCTGATGATGATGATACGTTGGTAACATATGTACAGTCACACTTGTGTTTCTATTTAAATTTGCTAGGACACACATAACGAGATACATATATGCAAAATCCTGACTATTTCTCGCTTCGCAAAATAACGTACCGGGTCGCAATATGCCCGTTTTACTTGTACTTGTACTTTAGCACCTCTCCATTTCTTCCGTGGATCTTTCCCGTGTGGAGTCTGGTCTAGAATATCACCTCTCTATTTCTTCCGTGGATGTCGTAAGAGGCAACTAAGGCAATAGGTTTAGGTATGCTTTAGGCGACAGGCTAGCAACCTGTCACTATTATACTACCTATTTCATCTGTTTTCAAATCTAATCACGTGATTGTACGTAAATAGATGAAAGATGAATAATAGTGACAGGTTGCTAAACCTATTTCCTTAGTCGCCGCTTACGACATCCACAGAAGAAATGGAGAGGTGTTATTCTAAACCCGACACTACACGTAATGATTAAATTGTATGCCAAATAATGCAATAGAACAGCGGTTCTTAAGCTTTTTGACTGGCGACCCAAAATTCAACAATTTTAGAAGCCCGCGACCCAATCAAAAATGAAAAACAAATGAAATGCAGTGATTACGGTGTTTTTTCAAAAAGTCCCGCGGGTCCTGCGACCCATCTCAATATGGCCCGCGACCCAAATTTGGGTCGCGACCCGAGTTTAAGAAACGAGGCAATAGAGTATTCTTTATTGTAGATCCTGGACCTGTGCATCGGGAACCACGACCTGTACATGCGCAGGCGGAAGCCTGACACTATGGAGGTGCAGCAGATGAAGGCACAGGCCAAAGAGGAGAAGCAGGTCGGTACTGTAGGGTATTACTGAACCGCGATTAGAAAGGGATTCGAGAGTACCGTTAGCACAATTGCACCTAATAAATGAAAATATAAGTATAAACCAATATTTGATATCTTCATAAGTGCAGACTCTTATAGATAATAGAATTAATAGCTGAATATGATTTGCATATTTAAACTCTATTCTCGGTAAATACTGTCATTTTTTTTTATAAAAAAATTGTAAAATCATATCTGACAAATCTGTCACTAACCACATTATTTCGCTTTATCAAATTGCCGTAGCTGTTCAAAAAAACGCTACAGGTTTAAGAAAGTAAATCTATTTGATCTGAAATACTATCACTTAATGCTAACGGAAATCAATAGAAAAACGCTACATAATTTGATATTTTTTCCATGCTTTAGAAATTCATCGTACCAAAATAACAATTTACTTTATCTGCATACTCTACCACTGACAATGTCATATCATGCATTTAGTTCTAAAATGACATATGAGCTCAATCCCTTTCTAATCGCGGTTTGATAATACATACATACATCACCCCCGTGTAGCCAAAAAGGGTAGGCACACAAAATGCAATAAAAAAAGTCAAACTCGTGACTTTTAAGCCGGCCACATACATACGGAAAAATTCCGTTTCGGAATCTCGAATCGGAAAATCGAACGCAGTCATTCCATACAAACCTATGGACCGCCACATACAGACGGAAGCTTTCCGTTCGGAATTCCGAACGGAATTTTTCCGAATGTGTGTGGCTGGTCCATAGATGTCGTATGGATTTAGTGCGTTCGGACAGTCCGATTCGAGATTCCGAATCGATATTCCGAAACGGAATTCCGTATGTATGTGGTTGGCCTTAGTATAATTTTAGATTGAAATAAGGTAGTACCAATGCACGACGCCTCAACGCCCAATAGATGACACCCATATGTCACCTGTTGTGTTACTATGACATAAGGTTGTATGTGCCAAGTATAGGGTCAGTATCGAGCACAGGGACGTTTACCTTATTGATGAAATGATTGTTGACGGGTGGCTAGCCTGTCGCCTAAAGCTGTGTTTCCTAACCTGTGGTCCGCGGACCCCTGGCTGTCCGCAAATGTGAGTTTAGGGGTCCGCCGTCTTATTTATAAAAGTTTGAATTAAATAAATCCTAGCAAATCTCGTAATCAAGTTAATGGTGGGAGGCTTGAAAGTGTTTCTGGCTTTTTAGGCCGGCCACAAACATACGGAATTTTTCCGTTTCGGAATCTCAAATCGGAATATCGAACGCAGTCAATCTATTTAAATCTATGGACCACATGTGTCATGTGTGTGGCTCATCCATGAATGTGTATGGATTTAAAGCGTTCGGATATTCCGATTCGATATTCCGCAACAGAATTCCGTATGTATGTGGCCGGCCTTAGGGGTCCGCGGACTGGAATTGACTGTGAAATGCTGCTCTAAAGTGTACCTAAACTTATTTCCTTATGTTGCAGCGTCGTCAGATCGAGCGGAATAAGCTGGCGCGAGAGAAGCAGCTGCGAGAGGCTGCGGAGAGGGAGCGGGCCGCCATGGAACAGCGGCTGCTGCAGTACCAGGAGGAGATACGGCTCGCCAACGAGGCCTTGGTGAGAGTAGGAGGGAGAACTAGTAGGTTAGGTCTTTGTATGTGAAGCCACTAACAGAGAAGCAGCTGCGAGAGGCTGCGGAGAGGGAGCGGGCCGCCATGGAACAGCGGCTATTGCAGTACCAGGAGGAGATACGGCTCGCCAACGAGGCCTTGGTGAGGAGTGGGAGACGGAAGCAGTGGGCTAGGTCTAAAGAACTAAAGCTAAAGCGCGTAACTCACAAAGTTACAAACACTCACAAAGTTACAAACACTCACAAAGTTACAAACACTCACAAAGTTACAAAGTTACAAACACTCACAAAGTTACAAACACTCACAAAGTTACAAACACTCACAAAGTTACAAACACTCACAAAGTTACAAACACGCACAAAGTTACAAACACTCACAAAGTTACAAATACTAACAAAGAACTAGTTATAGACCCTCACAAAAAAAACTAGTTAAAGACACTCGCAAAAATACTAGTTACAGACACTATCAAATAATTAGATACAAAGACTCACAAAGGACTAGTTGCAGACACTCACAAAGAACGAGTTATAGACACTCAACGTTCCCATACTATAGGTATTCTACAAGCGACGAGACATGATCCCTATGACAGTTTATAACTTTCAATATTCCCATAATTGAGAATTCGTAGTTCGATTGGAAGCCCTGACTAAAACCCATCGTACTTGACTCTCACTCGCTCTCGACCGAACATTTCACATTCTCACACTCTTTTTTTCTTGTATCTCTCTGCAGCGCCGTTCGGAGGAGACGGCGGAACTGTTGGCGGAGAAAGGGCGCGTTGCCGAAGAGGAGGCGTCGCTTCTTGCACAGAAAGCAGCAGATGCTGAGAGGGACAACGCGCGTCTGCGGTTATCTGCCATACGCACTGAAGAGGAGAAGGTAAGCAGCAGGATTTTTCTTTCTTGGGCTATTATTCGAGCGTTTCAACCGCCTCATTCATCTAGCTTGATTTTATACAGGATGTAACTGGCCCCCCTTACGATATTTTACGGGGGTATATAGCTGCTATGGAAGCTAAAAAACATAATAAAAAAAAATCTGGCGTAAAAATTAAAAAAATAATGTTGTCTGCCTTTTCTTTAAAAGTCAGTTCTTTTGATAAAATTTTCAATTTGAAATATTTCGGTATTTAAGAAGACTATTTTTTTTTTCAATATTTTTTACAGCTTCTATAGCAGCTCATTTATACCCCTGTCATTTTTCGTACGGGGCCCCGGTTACACCCTGTATGAATCTGCTGCAGATTTTGATATCGCTTTTGACTATTTTAAGGAGCTCCTGCTCCCCTAATAGATGACTAAACGAAGGTATCAGAATCAGAATAATCTTCCGTTTTTACAGAAAAGTGTCCAGATGAATGAGACGGTTGAAACGCTCGAATATACGCACTCTTTCTCTTTTTTTATGGTTCCGTGAAATGGCAGAAAACGGAACCCTTAGAAGTCTGTCCGTGTGTCACAGCCTCGTTTTCCGAAACTATAAAATCTATTCCCGTGTGGTATCGGAAAGTGTTATTATACCTCTCCATTTCTTCCGTGGATGTCGTAAGACAAGGATATAGGTTTAGGTATGCTTTAGGCGACAGGCTAGCAATCTGTCACTATTGCACCTCTTCCATCTTTGCAAACCTAAAACTATGTTAGAAGTGGCTGCGAAGCCATAATCATGGTTTTGTCTGTCACTTTTCGTATGCTCTGCCTACCCCATTAGCGAACACAGGCGTGATTGTATGTATGCATATTTATTATACTTGACGTATGTATGTTTTCACTTCCTTTTACTCCAGGTGAGCCTGGAACGCAAGACTCGCGAGGCAGAGTTCCTGACAGCGCGTTTAGTGGAAGAGTCAGAGAAGAGAGCAGCGGAAGCAGACAGGCTGAAGGTGGAGCTGGTCTCCGCGCGCGTGGCCGAGAAGGCCGCCAAGGAGAAGCTGCTCAACTTCCTGAGTCGGACCGGGACTGCTTCCCTACCTCCTCCTACTGTAAGTCCTCTAAACCCTAGACCGCGGTCCCCCAGGGGTCCAGAACACACTGGGGTCCGTGGACCCCCAGGGGTTCACAACAAACTGGGGTCCTCGGACCCCCAGGGTCCACAACACACTGGGGTCCACAACACACGGGTCCGCAGACCCCCAGGGATCCACAACACACTGGGGTATGCGGACCCCCCAGGGTCCACAACACACGGGTCCGCGGACCCCTAGGGATCCACAACACACTGGGGTATGCGG
>BHDV01043885.1:24824-43607 GCA_005406045.1 Adoxophyes honmai | reverse complement strand
GACCCCCCAGGGTCCACAACACACGGGTCCGCGGACCCCCAGGGGTCCACAACACACTGGGATCTGCGGACCCCCAGGGGCCACAATATACCTACTGGGGTCATTATTTTTTGTTGTATAGACCGTTTATCGAGGAAGGCTTTAGGCCATATAACATCACGCTGCGATGAAACATTGGAAAATGTGGAAAAAATGGGGGGAAATGGCCACTATTCCACGAGGAGTCGCGTGCAATATAGTTAAAATAAATAAACACTAACAACTACGCACTTTTGTTTATTGTAATTTGTTAGGGAAATAAAGCTTATTTACTTTTACATTAAAAATACTTTCTTGTTCAATTCCAGTCCCCAGGCGCAGCCCCATCCAGTCTATTCCCCTCAACGTGTTCCCTGCCCGCGGACCTCGGCGAGCCGGCGGGCGCTGCGCCTCAAGATTCCGACCTCAACTCCTACGAGCTGGTGTCAGGAGAGCCCGACCCTCACATACACAGGCTGTCGCTGGAGATTGAGAAGGAGAGGTGAGTGGGGTTACAAGGAATGTATACCCTCCACATGCTCTCATCTGCCTGCCGAACTATACTCTTGACGGTTTAGGTTAGGTTAGGTTACTTCAGTTGTCAGATTTGGCTGGTTAACGGGTAGTAAACATTTTATCGGATGTTCAAATAGTTTAGCAAAGGAAGGTCATAATCAAAAATGTTCTGTTGGTGCCTAATTTTAGGTAAACCAGAAACAATTGGAATTAGAACACTTACGTCCATCAGATCACTAAATTCCTTTGCTAAACAATTTGAACATTCGATAAAATGTGGGTAGTAAAAAAAAACCTTGTTAACCTGTCAAATCTAACATGAAGTTGGTTTACATTTAGGTTTCGTCACTTTTGGTAAAATTTATTTTGAAATAAAAATAAAAATAAACTTTAACGCTGTCGTTATTTTGTGCATCTGATAACACAACTATTCGAGATTATTTAGCACCAATAATAACAATTAAAAAAATTAGAACTTCGTAACGCAAAACCAGACCGTGGGCATTCATTTTTTTAAATCCTTAAAATTGGACTATCTCAAAAATGGCACTTTTACTAAGCTTATTTTTTGATATTTGGCAGGTGACCTGACCCTTTAACTTTACAATATCTACTACCTCCTATAACCAATATTGCCGTCATTTCACCCAACTCAATCATCCCCTTCCAGGGTGGAATACCTAGCCAAGTCCAAGCACCTCCAGCAACAGCTGGAAACGCTCCGCAGCGAGTTCTCAGTGCTGCGCGTTGAGCGGGGCGCCGCCACGTTGGATCGCCTGCACGACACGCAGGCGCGCGCTGGCGACAACAAGTACTCTACGCTGCGGCGCCTGCGCCAGGGGACCACTAACACCAGGCTGCAGTTCTACGAGGAGCTCTAGGTACACTGATATTATTGCTATCTGATGCTACGCAACACGCGCCTGCAGTTCTAGGAGTTCTAGCTACACCGATACGCACCTGAAGTTCTAGAAGAAGTTCAAATACACGCGCTACGAAGAGCTCTAGGTACACTGACTCGCGCGAATAGCTCTAGCTATACCGAGACGCGCTACGATTAGCTCTAGCTACAGCTACACTGCTACGCGCTACGAGGAGCTCTATTTACACTGCTACGCGCTACGATTAGCTCTAGCTACACCGCTGCGCGCTACAAGGAACTTTAGCTACACCGCTGCGCACTACGAGGAACTTTAGCTACACCGCTGCGCGCTACGAGGAACTCTAGCTACACCGCTGCGTGCTACGAGGAACTCTAGCTACACCGCTGCATGCTACGAGGAACTCTAGCTACACCGCTGCGTGCTACGAGGAACTCTAGCTACACCGCTGCGCGCTACGAAGAACTCTAGCTACACCGCTGCGTGCTACGAGGAACTCTAGCTACACCGCTGCGTGCTACGAGGAACTCTAGCTACATCGCTGCGTGCTACGAGGAACTCTAGCTACATCGCTGCGTGCTACGAGGAACTCTAGCTACACCGCTGCGTGCTACGAGGAACTCTAGCTACATAGCTGCACGCTACGAGGAGCTCTAGCTATACCGAGACGCGCTACGATTAGCTCTGGCTACACTGGCGCGCGCCTGCGACAACAACTACTCTACGTTAAGGCGTCTCCGACAGGGGACCACTAACACCAGGCTGCAGTTCTACGAGGAGCTCTAGGTATCCTGATTGTCATCTGATGCTACTCAACACTGCAGTAGTCTAGCTGTTCCACGAGCTGGAGACACCGTGCTGCACACACCGAGTACTCCTGGTCCACTAGCTGAAGCTGCCAATACAAGGCTGCAGTTCTACCAGAAGCTGTAAACGCTGCCACGGGCAATACCTCGCGGCTGCTACGCAACAATACAGCACTGGCGTAGCTGGTCCACTAGCTGAAGCTGCCAACACAAGGCTGCAGTTCTACCAGAAGCTGTAAACGCTGCCACGGGCATACCTCGCGGCTGCTACGCAACAATACAGCACTGGCGTAGCTGGTCCACTAGCTGAAGCTGCCAACACAAGGCTGCAGTTCTACCAGAAGCTGTAAACGCTGCTACGGGCATACCTCGCGGCTGCTACGCAACAATACAGCACTGGCGTAGCTGGTCCACTAGTTGAAGCTTGCAGCCTTGTGTTGGGGCTGCAGTTCTACGAGGAGCTACCATTATTGCCACCTGATGGCTACTCCACAATACGCTACAGTTGTCAGAAGCAGTTCCAATTACACCCCAATCCTGTGTGATCTCGGAATCTTTGGGATTTTAAGATAGTTTCTTAAAAACAAAGTGTGTTACAAATGCAATCTCCTGAACAGCAGCTGATGTTGAGAATGGGCTCCAACTCCTCGCTGACCACTGCCGCCCAATCCTGTCAATCTCGAACGGGATCACGTCTAATATACTTCAAGAGTGATCCCGAAACAATCCACGAAATCCCGCGAGATCGGGATTGCACTCCCGAACTGTCACGTTGCGAATTGAAGGTCTAAGTGCTATGAGGCAAAGTGACACGTTGAATGAATATGAATCTAACAGGCGCATCACATTCTACACGATATTTTAGGGCAGAACTGCAAATTGTTTGCTGGAGTACTATGAAATAAGCTAGAGCTCCTCAGATCTACAAGCTGTAGACATTGCAATTTAGGTACGTCTCATATTTTAAGCGATTTGTAAAACCTAGAGCAAGATCCATCCGGGTCGCTACTACCATGTTCCTAGCACATCCTGCCGCCAAGCGGCAGTGCTTGCGACGCTGTGTTCCGGCGTGAAATTGGCACGTGAGGTATTCTATTTTAGCCCCCAAGGCTAATTGCATGTCTAATAGGTGGCGCTGTTCACTCTGTTTGCCTTAAAAAACGCTGTATAAAAATATAGTAAGTGAATAAGTATCGCTACACCATATGAAGACTGGATACAACAAACAGAGGCCTTGGGAAGACCGTTCGTGCCTTAGTCTTTACTAAGTATTATGCCCGGGCCACACTAACGGGAAATGGCATTAATTATCGCGATAATGGACGTCAATCATATGGTGAAGACACGTTTTAACGCGATAATTAATGCTATTTCCCGTTAGTGTGGCCCCAGCATTAAAAGATGATCTACACGTTGACCCATTCGTCTGTGACACTTGTTAGAACTTTTTCGCAGTCAGAACTTGCACCAAATCGCAAAAAGAACTTGCACCAATTATTTAAAGATCTTGTTGAAGCGGCTAAGGCTCTCTGTGACATGGTTCTAGCGGAGGTCGCTCGCGAATTTTTTAGGCTATAGTAGGTAGGTAAAGTAAGCCAAAAATATACGCACATGCGTTCTTGTGACAATAAGATTAAAACTAGTTATTTTTGATCTCCGTTTTAATCGGTGGTGAAAATTAGGTTATGAAATAAAGTGGTCCCTTTTTTTCGTTTTTAGCTTGTAAAAAGCGTTTTTAACTGGTTATTTAAATGCTTGAAATCATGTTTCGTTTTATTTATTCAAGGGCCTCTACGAGCAAAGTATAACAACGTTACGTTGACAGTTGTATAAATATAATAAAAACAATAACATTCATACGCTTGTATATTAATCAGTAATAGCATTAAGTGACCATCAGATCTGGATAGTTGTTAATTTTCCATTTTTATACGTAATTTAAGTAGTTTATTTAATTGTTGGGCGAGGCGCGAGAATGAACGAAGTGGAAATGTCGTAAAGTAATTTTCCCAAGTTATTTTTGCTAATTTTGTTGTTTTCGATAGTGGCTGGAAATTGACCGTAAATATTTTAATCAGAGGTATACGCGACTGAAAACCCCTGTGAAGTTTTTCCCGGAATTTTCATGTAAAAAAAAGATCTGAAAATATTGCCCCGCCTTTTGCACTCCGGCTCTTAGTCAACTGCGTAGCATCGCAATGGTGTACAGTCAGCGTCTGATACATGTATACACTTTAGTACCTTTTCTAATTAACCTCATATTTGAACTCTAGTATGAAATTGTCACTGCGATCACAGTGACAAAGTACGGTCAAGGACTTTAATTCATGAGCCACCATAGAACCTTTTCAAAAAAAAAATCACTACGATTTCCCTTGATACTTAATGGGATGTCACTATGACGTTTACTTTGTATTGGTTCCATGGTGGCTCATGAATTAAAGTCCTTGACTGTACCAAAGTGTAACCATGTATCAGACGCTGACTGTACGCGCCGACCAACGAGACTTGCTTACGAGACGTAAAGTAGGTAAAACACAGGCGCAATGACCAGCGCAATGAATGAGCAATGAAACATTTGTCATATTTATATGTATGAACGCGGGACTTAATCACGATTTTTTATTTGTCAGCCTAGAGACGAACATTCGATGCGAGCGTCTGACATTGTTAGTGTTGTGTGTCGGTGTAATAGCGGAACGGTGGACAATATTGATGAAACGCGGGTAGTTCGAGGAGCCGTTACTGATGAAAATCAAGTGCGGGTAGTTCGAAGAACCCGGGCTGCGAAACAAACGTCGCGCTCTGCTTCAGTCAACTCGTGACCACGGTCGCTGTAACGCGGCCGAAACGTCGAGAAGGTAAATAAAAAATCGTGATTAAGTCCCGCGTTCATACATATAAATATGAGTGAGAATCGCGAAAGTTTTAAATATTACAAAATGAAACATTTGTCGATCACAAGGTCAACAAAGACATTTTTCAGAATATCTTTTTACAGGGGTTTTTAGATACCTACCACTGAGTTACCTGAGCACTGGTTCAAATATTTACGATTGATTTCCGTCCACTGTTTAGGGTTATTTGTAAAACATCGACAACCTTGCACGACTAGAGCGCTATCTATTACACTACCTATTGTTCTTTGTTTAACTACAAGTATTCTCAAATATCTTGCATTTCAATTTCGAAACGATAACTATAGTAATGAAGCCGTGGTAGCCTAGCGGTTGGACCTGTGGCCTCTCAAGCAGAGGGTCGTGGGTTCAAACCTCGGGCTCGCACCTCTGAATTTTTCGGAATTTATGTGCGATATCGAATTTGATATTCATCACGAGCTATTCGGTGAAGGAAAACATCGTGAGGAAACCTACACACAGCGACGAAGTAATTCAACGTTGTGTGTGAAGTTCCCAATCCGCGCTGGGCCCGCGTGGGAACTATAGCCCAAGCCCTCTCATACTGAGAGGAGGCCTGTGCCCTGCAGTGGGACGTATATAGGCTGATGATGATGATGATGAACTATACTAATGAGGATAAAACATCTTTTAACAAATGTGCCAAAAGCTCGGTTTGCCCTTTTTACGTTTTAATACTATTCAATTCAGTTACTTGTTACACTTGTATCTCGCGCTTCGCCGTATAATAGTGCAAATGTATCGGACCATTCTGTAATGTACCTTATATATTTTACATAAGTCCATTTTAAGCTTGTACCATAGGCAAGACGATTAACAAAACTTGGTTAGTCCGTCAGTTTGATTATTGACAAATATTGTACATGTGTATCTTACATTTAACATTAAACTACCGTGAGACTCACTCATCTTATAAAATACGGATAACTCACGTTATAAATCGAGTTTAGCTCGACATGTTTCGGACTAATTCGTAGCCAGCAGTCGCGCGAAGAGAGCGGAGGCGCGCAGTTCGCGTTTTGCAGCAGCAGCTGCCGCGGCTCCTAGATGAAGGGCTACGCATTAATCCGAAACATGTCGAGCTAAACTCGATTTATAACGTGAGTTATCCGTATTTTTAACCAACTTCAAAAAAAAGTTTTTTTTTTTCTATTTAATATTCTGTGAGCATTTCAAGTATTTACCTGTTACAGTTATTTAAATAGAGCCAAAACAGCAAAAAACACGTTTTTTCTATGGGAGCCCCCTTAATTATTATTATTATTTTGATTTTAGTATTTGTTGTTATAGCGGCAACAGAAAAACATCATCTGTGAAAATTTCAACTCTCTAGCTCTGACGGTTCGTGAGATACAGCCTGGTGACAGACGGACAGACGGACGGACGGACAGACAGACAGACAGCGATGTCTCAGTAATAGGGTCCCCCTTAAACCCTAAAAAACCGGGCACAATGCTTAAAAGTTTCTAGTGACTTTATTTTTCAATGATCTAACTGATGGACTAGGTAATAAGAATGTAATGTCTCCTCCACACTACTCACAAAGTTAAACGAAGTTGGTGAATACGATAGTGTAGAGGGGTACTTCGGCTTGCCGCGTCAAACTTCGCCTCGCCTCGGGCGACTTCCATTTGCTGTCGGTTTTTGCCGAGTCAAAGGGCCCAATGAGCTCATCGCGAAGTCGAACGAGTGTGCAGTCACACTTCGGACTTCGACGGAGTTTGCCGAGGAATCTCGCGGGTAGTGTGGAGGAGGCAATATTTTTTTAACGGTTATTACCTATTATCATTCGACCGTTTGCGAATTAAAAATGAAAGTGTGGTCGTCACAAACGTTACGTATTGTATTTAAATGTTTACATTTAGGGTTGATTCTACCGAACGAGAATAAGGTCAACGAATAAGTCGCTCTTTACCCGCGAGTCAGTAAATTTTTCACATGAAAAAAGCTGGTAAGAGCGACTTATTTTAAGGCTAAATTATACTCTCGTCTAATTCGATAGGCCCTGTATTAGGTGATTTTAATGTGGTTTTAGAGGTTACCTGTTATTTGTACTTTTGCCCAAAATAAGTCGAGTAAAAAAATGTTTTTTTTTTTTTTTTTCTATTTAAATTTTTCTAATCTATGCTCATCTTTTTTGCTATTTTCTTCTATTATTCTGGTTATAAAACAGTTTGTCTTTTGACTTTTCTAATATTTTTGTCAAAATTATTATGTGAAACAATAATTCGGGCAAAAGCAATTGGGCCAAGTGCTAGTTTGATGTCGGTTTTTAGTGTACTTTGTTAGTTTTTCATTGTTTACCTCTTAAAGAACTGACAAAACCCAAACAGCTTGATAAGAAAAATGCACTCTGATACCCACTTTTTTATATGACATCTGTAAAAAATCTGTTCTTCTCTTTTTCTTTTCTTTCTTAAATGAATTCTTCCATCAAAGTATTAGAGTCCATTTTTGTTTATTTTATACAATTTAGGTATATGCTTGAAATTTTAACATCGATTTAGGCTTTAGGATATTACGTGAGTACACAATGTACAAAAATGTGATCTTCGGAAAACGAGTCATAGTTTCGGAGAGTTTTTTAGAAATTTTACTAAAATTCGACGAAGTTTTGTGGTAAACAGTTAGTTTACGGTTTTTAGCCGACTGATACGGCAAATAATTGGCAGCTAAATATCTGCCTGATAAAACACACACACAAGTATTTTGTGAAACAAAAGCTAGTGTGAAATGTTTATCTCAGAGCTGTCAGGATTTTTTTTAGCTAGTAAAATAGAAGAACTACTTAACATTGTACTTGTACTCTTTTTCTAAGCTATAGACTTTTCTAAATATTGTCGATAGTTTTTCTGATACTGTTACTTACATCCTTGCTTCTATTTTTGTGAAACAATTTACACAAATGTATGTTTTGTTTTGTTTTAATAAGCTAACTATTTACCGCAGAATGTCGTCCGAAGTGACTAATTATGTCAACAATTATACATAGTTTAGACTCGGTGCTTTGTGATCAGTGAATGGATAGCTATTTACAGTGTATACGTGCCTTATCATGTTTCAAAGCCATATTTTGTAAATATATTTATAGAGAATTTTTATTTTAGCTTTTTATTGTACCTCAAATCCTTTACTTAATAATGAATAACTTTAATACGAGGGGCGTTCAATAAGTTTTGAGAATGACAAGGACGCAAATAACTTTTAACATATTTTACTTTATTTTTCAATGTAGTCACCTTTCAAGAGTATATGCTTATTATAATATCTTTGTTCTAAGCTTAAATTTTCCTTAAAAAAAAAATCTTCTCGACCCCTTAAAAAAACCTCTACCGCGGCGATCACGGTGTCATCATTTTCAAATTTCTGACCTCTGAGGTTGTTTTTTAAAAGCGGAAATGCATAAAAATCACTAGGAGCGAGCTCTGGTGAATATAGCGGATGCTCCATCAATCCAAAGCCAACATCTTTGATGGCAGCCATCGCAACTCTTGGCTCATGCGCGGGGGCGTTTGCTTGGTGAAACAAAACACCTTTGGAAAGTTTCCCCTGGGCGTTCCTCGCGTATAACATCACGAAGTTTTTTTATTTGTTCCTCATATAAATTCCCCGTGATTTTAGCTCCATGATCGAGATATTTCAATCATAACAATCCCTCGGATATCCCATAAAATGGAGCCCATAACCGCGTGGAGGATGGTATTGCTTTAAATTTCTTCGGAGTCGGAGACGAAGGCCTCTTCTAAGTCATAGATTGTTGTTTGGTTTCTGGGTCGTAATAGTGAAGTCACCTTTTGTTTATTGTTACAAAACAAGACAAAAATCGGTCGGAATCTTGCTCTAACAATTCCAAACAGCTATGTGCAACCTGCAGTCTGTTTTGTTTCTGAGCGTCCGTAAGCATTATGGGTACCCAGCGTGCTGATACCTTTTTCATGCCCTTAAGGTCATGTATTATATTGTGAATACTCCCGACACAAATCTTTACTTTTTCAGCTATAAACTAATCAGAAACACGACGATACCCTTAAATTATTTTCAATTTTTTTTTAACATTTGTTCGATCATCGCAGTGTTCGGCCGCCCTGAGCGTGGGTCGTCATTAGTGTTCGATTTTCCTCTTTTAAACTCTACGCACCACCGTGCAACCGTAGAGTAAGAAGGAACGCGAACCCCTAATGTTTTTTGTAAATCTAAATGAACTTGCTCAGTAGTAATTTTTTTCAAGCAGAGGTATTTAATCACCGCATGATTTTAATTTTCCTCCATTTTTACCGTCTCGTCCCGACACGACGAAATCAATGTGTTCTATTTTTAAAAAAACAAACGACTGTCAAGTTATTTTTTTTTATTTTTCATAGCAATTACATGGGCTTTGCTTGCTAGTACTTTTTTTTTTCTTTGCTAATGAATTTATATGTCATTCTCATTATTTATTGAACACCCCTCGTAGAGTGATAACTCTGTCTGTTACCTTTTCAAGATGTAATTTTACACTCCGTGTGGTATCGGGTTTAGAATAACACCTCTCCATTTCTTCCGTGGATGTCGTAAGAGGCGACTAAGGACATAGGTTAAGGTATATTTTAGGCGACCGGCTAGCAACATGTCATTATTGTACCTGCCACCTCAAAACCTTCAAAATATTATGCTAGAAGTGGCTACAAAACGCGAAATAGTCATCGTTTTGTCTATGTAGCGTTTTGTGTGCTCTGCCTACCCCGTTTGGGAATACAGGCGTGACTGTATGTATGTTTTAATTTTACACTGCGTCGTTCGACGCGTGCTATATGCAGTGACCAAGGTGTAAAGAATAGGGTAGTCAGCCGCTTTCGGCGAGCGGCAGCTGTCGCAGCCTAAGTGACGGCGGGTGGCGGACAGTCTTATTCTATTATACCTTATCCCTATCCCGTGGCTACTGTATATTTTTCTAGGTTAAAAAAAAAGGTTGCCGACCACTGCTCTAGTGTAAAGACAACGCTCGTTGACCGAAGTAGTTTGGAACACGTACGGTGACTGTATTAGAAAGAAAGAAAAATGACTATTTTTAGGTCCCCAAACCATCACCATACAAAAATAATAAAAAATATTCTTATAACAATATGTCTCGGTGACACAAGAGAACCGAAAAATGGGTCTTCGCAGCATGGGTGCAGCAACGCTGGTAGGTGAACGAGTCACTGTAATTGCCTCTTTATGCATCAACTACTGGATTGATTTCAAAGAAAGCTAAGGCTTTAGTTTGAGACTGACATTTGTTAATTTGTTAGCATTATGACATTATGACAAGGTTCTCCCGGAATCGGTGGAAATGATAGCATGGGCATTGTATGTTTTGACGTAAATCGTGTGTATCAACCTAGCGGTACCGCTTGGCGTAGTATTTAAACGAGTGATACTATATCTATCTTTATCCTTTGATGAAAACCGCGCAAAATCAGATGAGTATGTTCAAAGATACATACAATGAGGGAACTTTGATTTATAAATTTTACACATACGTAGGTACATACATATCCTCACGCCTGTATTTCCAAGAGGGGTAGGCAGAGCACATGAATTCAAAAATCCAGTGCCACGTTTAGCGATTTCAGGGTAACCAGATAAATTTTACAATATGTAGTGATAACACTTTTAAGCCTCTAGGCATTTTGATTCAAGCCATAGTAAAAATTTATAGGTACCGCTGGGGGGACAGTGTCCAGGCAGATCTGCGACTTCTTCAAGTCGACGACTGGCAAGAGGCAGCGCACGATCGGGACAGATGGCGTGCTCTCGTTTCGGAGGCCAAGACCTTCTTTGGGTCCCTGAGCCAATTAGTTAGTTTTTTTCATAGTAAATTTGAAGACGATTTTTACCATTGTGAAATCGAATTAAAGACTTATCTACTTCGCTAGTTACTTTGAATAGTGCTATACCCACCTAGCGCCACCTATCGCCGAGTAGTAGAACTTCAGCTACAAAAATCTTTTTTGTCAACTGTCAAATGCTATCGCACAAGGCGATATCGAAGTTACGAAGATCGGTTGCATAAATACAACTTCCAACTTTCTCTCTGTAGATTTCGGTTCCCATGAATACTTGTAACATCTGCCTAGAGACAGGTCTCTGTTGGAGCCTTGCCCTATAGTGTCAGCCTGTTATGTTTATTTTAACAATAAAGAGTTACATACATGCATGCATACATATTCTATGGTGACCCGCTAGATAGATACACACGTGTAAGTAATATCGTCACATTCGTCACATATTTTGTACTTTCAGCTCAGCGTTTTAGCTCAAGTGGGCGTAGGCGTTGTTCCGCTACAGCTTTCAGAATACCGGCTTTATTTCCATAGCAATACAGTTGAAAATTGAATGGATCCGCGACTATTGGCACTCAACGATAAAGTAGATAACTTGAGTGGTGTTAAAATTAAAAATATAATAGAATATGATAAAATTGATTGCAAGTCCTTTAGTTATTTGAACAGCCCGATTTTAAATCGACTTTAGCTCGACATGTTTCGGGCAAGTCCATAGCCCTTCATCTAGGACCCGCGGCGGCTACGAAACTAATGCCAGTGCACGACTACCCTCGTAGAGTAGCGAATTACAATCCTCGGCATTTTGGATTACTACAATACTTGAAATTTTGCCAAGTTAGATTTCGAGGAGTGTATCCTCATTTCTCTTTAATCACAGCTTTTAGACTACCTATCTCATTCTAACGTCTCTAGTTAGATAGTGATAGGTAAATAGTCTCTAATCTGAGGGCGTGAGATTTCACGCCCTGTGGTGCAAAGCCAGCTGGGGTTAAATGAATAAAACTATGTTTTTAAACAAAACATTGTCTATTCAAAATATGTTTACATCTCACCTTAGAGAGTAGCGGTAGTTATCATCATACACATAATCATATTGCATTGTACGAGATCAAGCTAAGTAATACGTTGAAACTATAAGCATTCTGTAATAAATTATTTACACTTAATTTACATTCAATGAACACCCAACACTTGGAATAATAACAATTAACTATTATCTATGAAAGGTCTTTCATTTGTGACTATTACACTAAATACTTTTATTTCACATTGAAAATAGAATCATGATTAACAATATAGAAGTAAATTAAACAATAAAAACACTGGAAAATGAAAATAACTTACAGATAAAATATAATAGCATCCCATTGGGAACACAGCTTACCACCAGTCGCTTCGCTTTTTATGGCAAGTCCCAATATCCAAACTATTGTCGGCTTAAAAAAACTGTTACTGTTTGGAAGTTGTCATTTTCATTAAAATCACACTCTCCCTGCGGGGTATGCAGAGGCAACAGAGCGCCATTCACTGGTACTGGAATACTTCTCTGGCTTCATTAAAATTCATTCCTCTCGTCATAGCTGCTTCAGGTACCTTAATTTGGCCTCTTCCCAGAACATCGGCGATCTGATCGAAATGTTCTTCAAGGGCGCCCTAGACCGACTTGCCATAAAGCATCCTCGCCATTCTCTCTACGACTTTCTTTCTTTCTTTTATTATTAAATTTGCCTTTATTAACCTAAATTCTAGATAGATTGAATATTGGGAGATACCATTGATAGTTTTACTAATTGTGATGTCAGATCCTAATTCAAAAACATGTGACTTGTGCTTGAAAATGGCTCAATGTTTATATTAAACAAACTAATGCTTTTTGAATAAATCATCTTTCAATAGAAGTTCGCGATCATGTAAACAAAGAAATGGGTGAAATGATTTCACTAAGCCTAATTAAATATTTAATATTGGAATAACAGTTAAGCAAAAATGTATTTTATGATTGCGAAGAATAGATGATTGAAATTGATATTAAAATGTGCGTAAATACGTATAAATTAGTTTACAATATCACCAAGTTCCATTGAAAAATAAATGTATCAAACAACTTAATTAGGTTCTGAGAAGTCTTAAAATGTTAATAATAAAAACAGTATATCTCACTAACAAAAGACCTTCCCTACAGAGGTCAGCATGCTAGCTTTACTGCATTTGCACAAGCATCCATCCTTTTCTAACTACTGTAATGCGAAAGGGACGGACTGAGCATGTCATGATAAATGCTAGCATGTTCTTACACCTTGAATCCTACACCTAAGCTGGGTGTTAGTCAGTCAAGCGAAGAGATAAGGCAATTTCAAGGCTTGTTATATAGCCGTTTGTACGCTACATTGGTACCGCAGAACTCGTTCATGATTATTCTGCAGAGGAACAGATGGAAAACGACTATGAGAAGAATAATTGATACCCAGAAGAGAGGGTTCAAGCCTCCTAAACTATGGCCATGTTTGTGCAGTGCTATGACATGGTTCTCATGCGCTGGAGCTTCAGCTACCTCGGAAACATGTATGGCATGCCTTAAATCTTCCATGTGCTGTTTATCCGCTGTCACATAAAGGATAGGGGTAAGAGGTTCAGTGAGTTTGACAGGGAAGTATTTCCTGTACGGTCCCAGCTGTACAGGCGAGTCCAGGCATCCAGCATCACAAGCATAGTATGTTTTGTCGGAACGGTCCAGTGCAACAAATATGGCAGCCTTATTGTCATCCTGTAAGATCACACTTATGTTCACATGAGTCATGTTGCCATAGTTGAGACGGCGAAATAGAAAATCCCTGTGTAGTTTGGAAGGATGTATATTGTATTCAAGATGTTGATTGCTGAATCGTAAGCTTCCAAAGCTTAGTATCATTGCTTGGTTTACTCCGCTGGCTCCAGCTTTTAGCAACTTGTGGCATCCTTGCTTTTCTAAAGTCAGAAGCCAAACGCTAGCAACAGCATTCAAATTTTGTAGGTTATTCAGTGGTTTCCAAAGATTGAAAGCATCCAGGGTTGAGTGGCCTTCGTAACAACCTTCTGAGTAGGTCAATGATCGTAGTATATCAGACTTTATATTAGGTTTGATGTGTTCCTCATGTTCGTAGCTCTGGACTTGTGAAAGGATTGCATAAATGGTAGCATTTATGCGGTCTCCATTGACGATTCCTTGGGCTTTTGAGTCAGAGATGTAAAAGCCTGTGTACCACAGCCCTTGCCAGACCCTGGAGTGGTTCTCTTTAAGTCTCCTAGCAGCAGCTCTGTCTGCAGTCAAAGAAATGGCTTTCTCCATTTCTTCTATTGCTTTTTTCTCAACTATATCCTTATGTTTTGGGTAATCTGCTTTCATTATAGGCCGGCTGTATTGCACTGTAGTTAATATCATCAAGTCTAAGCCATCTCGGGCATCAACTTGCAATATACTGCTTAGCTTTCTGCAAACAACAGCTACAGCTACCACATAATCTGTGTCAGGTACTTCAACCAATCCAGTAGTCACTTCATACTCTTTTGCATCAACTCCTTGATGCAATTTTATAGTTTGTTTAACTGCAGTTAGCCAGTCTGATACTCTAGGTGTGGAAATCCGAATGTTCTTTGCTTTATTCAATGGGTTGTTAACCCAAATTTCTTGCACAAACAGCGACGGTATAGTTCTATGTGCATAATACTGATAAGATATCTGCATACCACTGTTAATGCACTGAAATCTGTTAATAATACCTTTTTTGTACTCGGCAACTGTGAATTCCCTCATGTCCGAATCTTCTACAATATACAACGGATGATATAAAACAGGTAATGACAATGTACGTCCATATTTTATGTTCAAGTGGCTATCATGTTCTAAGGCTAACCCCAATAAACCATTACCCACATAAGGCACATAGTTGTCTTGTAAAGTGGCGAGTGCAGCGGCGTTCTCCGGTCTTAAATACGCGTCGTACTCGTTTATAGCGTCATGGAAAGGGTTTAAAAAGTTCCGTTGACACAGGTTCTGCTGACCGATGGTATCGTCTTCTCTGTTTAAAATCCAGTTCATCAATGTGGGCCCGACGTATAGAAGTAGGAAGATGACGACCAAGAAGATGATTAACAGCTTTTTCCTCGTCATAGGACCGTCTGCGAAGCGGTTAATCCTCCTTAAAATTTCTCCGGTTCTCCGGCTCATTTCACCGACGTTATTGTTCACACTTTCCATTACAAATCGTATGTTCTAGTGAAAGAACTCACTGTAACTTTTTCGTAAACTTCTATCTAAGTTAGTTCAGTAAGAACCATCGTCAATAAGCATAGAAACGGTATCGGAAATTATTGTTTTATTATCAAATCAGAGGATAAAACACGAGACATTGAGATGTCAAATGCGTGCGTGTTTGGAGTATTGCGATTTAGCCATTTACTGATTAGTACCTATTTACTTGTTTCCTTTGTCTGCTGTTAAAGCTAAAAATTAGAAATGATTGGGAATATCTGAGTTCAGAAATGATTAAACTTTTTCCGATATTAAAGCATAAAAGACACATTTTATCGCTTACAAATGATAAAAAGAATGACCTGATTTCTTAAATTGAATTCACATGACTACGAATCGATGAATCGCAATTGGACTCGATATAAATGACAGAACTGTGAAGATAAATTTCTGCTAGCAACACCAAGAATTGCATCTGTCAGTCAAGTGCAACTGTGACTGTGACGTGACGTCAGCTGGAGTTCCAAGTTGCTTCCCGTTTTCTCAGTGCTTTATCACTTGTTTTTGTTACTTGCATTTATAAAATCCCCGCAATGTTTATAGTTATAAGCAGTTCAAGTGTCATTCTCGATTAGTTAACTTTTTGTACGGGGACTATCCCATAGTTAAGTAAATATCGCAGTGCAATCATGGTTACCTGCGCCAATACTTTCGTATTGGTCGTGTTTTCTATATTAATTAGCGGATGTGTGCCGCGCTCTATAGAAGAAGGCGACGAATCTTTCTTAAGCCCGCCGAAGTATACAAAATACGATGAGTTAGTCAAAGTTTTTGCCGAATTGGAAAAAACGTACCCGGACTTGGCGAAAGTATATTCTATTGGGAAGTCAGTAGAAGGCCGTCAGCTCTTGGTGCTCCAGATTTCGCAAGATGTCCGGAAGCCGCATGCCGGCCGGCCAGCGTTTAAGTACGTGGCCAACATGCATGGGGACGAGGCCATAGGCCGGGAGCTCATGGTCTACCTGAGCAAATACTTGCTGTTGAATTATGGGAAGATCGACCGTGTGACGCGGTTGGTCAACACCACGGATATTCATCTGATGCCGTCGCTGAACCCTGATGGCTTTGAGAGCAGTGTTGTAAGTACTTTTGGCTATTTTCTCTATTGAAAAAGCATAATTTAAAACCAAAAGTTTATTGATTTCAAACTGTGTCGCTTTGGGAATATAGTTGAATATTCTGAGTTGGTTTACAGTTAATTACTGATTTGTTTTGTTTGAACAACAGCATGGTTTTCCTTATGTGATAAGCTTTATTTTACCTGTTTGTCTAAATTCTTGATGAAACCTAAAATGTCTACATTTGGCAAAATTTATTACTGTAATAGCCATCAGTTTCCATTGGATTGTTTATAACAGTGGTTCACCAATCATTATTGTTATCTCCATATCACCTGTACTGTGTTTGTTTTAAGTCCGATACTAAACATGTGAGGATTGAAGTGTTCAAATTCTCATCTAAACCCAAAGTATTGTTTGAATTGAGAAAATTACTATGAAATTAAGGATATTTGCATTAATAATTTCCAGGTTTACTTTTGGGTTCCTGAGACAATTTCAAATTGTTTCCAACATAAAACTACTACGAGATTCACTTATAGTGAAATAATGGCTTTACTTAAATAACGGATTTACTCACGTTTTTTATACCGAGATTAGCTCGACATGTTTTGGGTCAATCCGTGAGCCATCATCTGGAGCATGTCTATCCGCTGCCGTGGCATGTAGCTCGAGATGATGGGTCACGGATTGACCCGAAACATGTCGAGCTAATCTCGGCATAAAAAACGTGAGTAAATCTGTTATTTAAGTAAGTAAACATTTTATTGTACAAGAGGAAAAAAACACAAAATACAAAAAACAAAATTATTATCAAATTATTTCACTATGAATTTCAAAGTATGTCCATTAAAATTCTCATCTCATAATAAACAGAATGTAAATAAAACTACCAAACCCCCTCAGGACTTCTAGCACTTTTTTACATATTATAGAATAGATGAAAATCAAGTAAGAAAAACAACAATCAGCAAAAGAACTTGTCTTCATAGTTTTTAACTAAAACATATTTACTGAAAACCTATATTATTTGCCCTAGATACAGATATTAAATATCACTGTACTCTTAAAGCAAACAAAAGTGTGCAGCTGGTAACAATGAAAAATATTGTAATTTAGATGTTACCAATTAATAATACTTCTTCAATCTACTTTAAAACACACATAGAAGTTGTTAGCACATTTATATAGCAAACAAAGTGCTATTGAACTGAAGACCAATTAAGTAAACAAAGAGCTTATTTACAATCGAACTGATACAGTTGGCTATAGATGATAAATGTGAATTTCTTTATATCTACATCTCATTTCATATGTTATGAGAACTGCTTAAAGGTCAGTCTGAGGAGATCCTTGAAGGGATATAGTGAGACAGTGTATCCCTTTGTAATCTTAAATTGTTCTACTTTAATCTATCCATGTTTACGGCGGCTATCACATGGGCGCCGCATCTAGGTGCGTCTTATATATTTAAGTCGTCGAGTTGCGGGGTTCACGTCCAACAATTATAATAGATATTTGTACCAAATTTCGAGTCAGTCAGATCAACTGTTGAAGAGTTCCTTCCTGCGGAAACAGCTCTCGCCACTAGAATTCTATTATCAGATTATCATACAGTATTCTGAGTTACACATATGTACATACATACATACAAACAATCACGCCTATGTACTCAAATAAGGTAGGCAAAGAACAGAAAACATGACATAGGTAAGGCATGACTATTTGAGTGAGAGGTTGCTAGCCTGTCGCCTAAACTTTAGGCCCTAAAGAATACCTAAACCTGTTTTCTTAGTCATCGTTTACGACATCCACGAAAGAAATGGAAAGGTGTTATTCTATCCCGAAACCACACAGGCAACACATACGATATTTCAGCTCAATCAGCAACCAGGAAACAGATCAAATTTAACTTGCAAGTTTTCATTACACACAAACAAATGTTGCGGCAGGCGAAACTAAATGTTACCGTAAACTGGATACCAGTCTGAAAGCATTATGTCCTCATTAGTCCCCCCTAGTATTATACAGAAACTAATTCAATAAACAGTGTTTGGAAAACATTAACATGTATTGCAAATCAAATTAAACTGTGCAGGCACTTTCAATTGTTTAGGCGTTCAAGGTTGGTTGGCTTCACGGTGGCTGGCTGTCCAAATGAGACCATTGTCTATGGCTAATGTGCACATCAGTTGGTTGACTTTTATCATTGAAAGATTTGTGCAAATTAGTGAACTGTTGTCAGGCAACTTGGAGCGGAACCATCCTTGGGAACGAAAGGGGTGACAGAAGCTAGGTAGCACATTACTTCCTGCTACTGTCTCAGTTGACTTCGATAGTAGGACTTACCCACAAGATGCTAATCAAAAAGAAGTAGTTTGAAATTAGAACAGAGTTGCTTGAGCGTCACCTGCCCAAAAACGTTTACGAAAAAAAATCGGCCAAGTGGGAGTCGGACACAAAAAAAATCCCGATTGTTGTATGGGAGCCT
>BHDV01043885.1:4364-23138 GCA_005406045.1 Adoxophyes honmai | reverse complement strand
AAGGGTTAGTGTATTGTGGGCGATGGGCTAGCAACCTGTCACTGCAATATCACGTTTGACCATCTGGTTACCCTGAAATTGCTAGGCGTGGCACTGGATTTTCGAATTCACGTGCTCTGCCTACCCCTCTTGGGAATACAGGCGTGAGTATATGTATGTATGTATGTATGATCATATCAACTCGGTTGGAAGCGGAATTAGTATAAAAATCGCTCCTCAGCTCAGTTTAGTGAAAGTTCAACATGGGCGTAGTAACAAGTAACAAACAAGCTCTAATCAATTGATCTGAATTGTTTCGTGCGCTGGCGCTGCTAACTGTTCCGCGGTGAGATGCCTCGTGGGGGTTGCCATCCTTCCGGTTTTCCCCGGATTTGTCCTAGTTTAAAGTTAACTGATCGACAAGGCTATTGTGTTGCTGGAAATAGGTATGAGCTTTACGGAGAAAGTGATCTAAATCCCCAGCGTCGTTGTAAATTGATGAATCCTTGATGAATCATTCGTTAAATTTGCTTCAAACCTGCTAGGGCATGGGTTTCGACTATCAAGGTGTTGCGCCATATTTGTTTTAGTTTTAATTTTTAGGGTTCCGAAATTTCCGAACCACAACGTAAGAAACTGACCGAGTTAAAAAAGCATTTTGATATATCTGGGTTATAGGCTATAAATATAAAACTAGGGGTTTTCACGCGGTTTGTCCCGGTCGCAAAATCTAAAAGATGGCTATCCTACTCGTGGCTAATTCTTTTCTCGTACGCAACTACGTAGCAACAACCCGTACGGATCTCCCGGAGAGTTGTGAAACCAGCCATACCTTTGGCATAATTTAGACCTATAAAATATGAAATAACCACGTCTTTTATGAAAATGTTATTCCTTACAGCTCGTGCGGAGTTCTACCACCAGCCGGTTAATAATCAGTAATCAGTAATCTTTATTAGGCAATTAAATACATAAGTGTTACTTATTATAGTTTTATACAAGGCCCCTGTTAGGGCATGGTCACAAAAATATTCGTCTTATGACTAATGTCTGATTTAAACTTAAACAGTTACCTAATATGTACTTATTTTGATATGTATATTAAATCTATTTATAGCACAAACATTGCGAACTTAACTACATACCTACTATTAGCAAAATATTAGATAGACCTATATATTAAAGTTTTCTTACACATTTTATTTATATTATGATTATTCTTCCAAATACTCTTTTATCGAATAATAACATTTATCTAAGAGTAGTTTCTTTAAATTCCTTAGTACGGCATGGCTTGAGTTGAGCCGCGTGCGATGTAGACTATGTCTGTCCCTGTCTAACTAGAGTCGTCAGAAAACGACAGGTATATCTGGAGTCAACTTGCACATGTTAGCTTGCTAAGCCTACATCACATTGCAATCATCGTCACTCGAAACTTAAAGCACCATTTTAATCCGAGTCGAAAATAAACGTAATAATAGGTACTTTGTGTGAAAGTTGTAGGACAACTTTTTAGGCACTGAATTTCATTAACGAATGCGACATATTGGTTTAATTGACAATTTCATTCAATGATTACTCAGTTGCGAGTTGGTTGAATAATTTCTGTTCTGCAGCTTTCTAAACCAATAAATGTACATGCTTAAGATATGACTATCTAGTTAATTGCAATAATTATCTCCATTCTTCGTAGGTCGACAATCATACATACATGAAATAAAGGTAGGCATTAGTCTTACAAAAAGAGCCCTTACAAGTTAGCCTGCAAGATTTGATTGCAAAGAAACAAACAAGTACCTAAACATCGGGACAGTTGAAATTAAACAACAGCGTGTAAAAATGTGGCTCAATCTTGCACTGCTGCTATCGCTTTTACCACGTATTTCTACCACATTCATACCCCTATAATGCGTTAACAGTAGCCATAGTAACACCGCTCGCGTATATTAACATGTGCCTCTGCACTTAGTGCAGTTTTATCGTATTATGCCACCGCTTGCAAACGAGATAACCTATCGATTGCAGTTATTTAAGGGCAGCGTATCGACTTCAGGTCACCGATAGATTGTGGGCATTGGACTATTGTTCTTGTGATCGGTCACCCTCAAGTACATATAAACATTACACCTGTATTCTTAAATGGTGTACGGAGAAACGAAACGTGATATAGATAAAACCATGGCTATACGAGTATCACGATTCGCGGCCACGTCTTTGATAATTTTAAGTTTGAAAATAAATCTATACTAATATTATAAAGCTGAAGAGTTTGTTTGTTTAATTGTTTGTTTGTTCGTTTGAACGCGCTAATCGCAGGAACTACTGGTTGGAATTGAAAAATTATTTTTGTGTTGGATAGACCGTTTACCGAGGAAGGCTTTAGGCTATACATATAACATTACGGTGCGACTAATAGGAGCGAAGAAACAATGCAAAATGTGAAAAAAAACGGGGAAATTAGTCACTATTCCACGCGGACGGAGTCGCGGGCACAGCTAGTGAAAATATAATAGAGATAGGTTGCTAGTTTGTCGCCTAAAACATTCGTTAATCTATTTTTTTATCGCCTCATACGATACCCACGAAATGGATAGATGTTATTCTGCACCCGCCTCCACACGGATTATTTATACATAAGTGTTATGTTTTAGGACGGAAATTATGCATTAACCATAAGCGGTCACTGTATGATTGTTAGCTGTATAGCCTGTATAGGTTTAGGTGTCGGGTTTAGAATAACACCTCTCCATTTCTCCCGTAGGTGTCGTAAGAGGCGATTAAAGACTAAGGTGTAGGTATATCTCATGTGAAATGCTAGCAACTTGTTACTATTTACACCTGCAGACTCTAAATCTAAAAAACATATGCTAGAAGTGGCCACGAAATGTGGAATGGTCATGTTTTGTCTATGTAGCGTTTCGTGTGCTCTGCCACCATTTGGGAATACAGGCGGCATGTATGTACCTATGTATGTTTAGGTTAAGTGCCTACTTTTTCGTCTTGTCTCTTCAATTATTCTCGGAATGGGACCGATTGATTGTACAATAAACAAAAAAAGTACATAAACATGAATCCAGCCTCTTCCTATCCTAACACGTCCAAACTTCTTTTCCAGGAGGGCAACTGCGAGTCCCTACCAGACTCGATAGGCCGCAACAACGCCAAGGGCATCGACCTGAACCGCGACTTCCCAGACCAGTTCGACCGGCACCGGTCCGATGATGAGGAGTACCTCTACGGCGGCCGGCAGCCGGAGACGGCGGCGCTGATGCGCTGGGTCACGGGGAAGCAGTTCGTGCTGTCTGGGAACCTGCACGGAGGCACCGTCGTCGCCAGCTACCCTTATGATGATTTGAGGTCAGTCTTTTGGAGGCGATAGAACCTCGTGTTAGTTCATCCATTTTTTAGGGTTCCCCAGCCAAATGGAATCCTTAGGTATAGATTCGTCATGTTTGTCTGTCTATGCGTCTGTATGTGACGATCACTACAATCTTGAAACTTGGTAAGTACCTAGATGTATTATGTAAAGCGCATTAAGGTAATCAAATCAGTGATTTGAAAACAATAAATTAAGAGTGTTCACATACTTAGCTCAGAGGGACATGTCTTCAAAAATGATAATGAAGTCTAATTTTTGTTTCTAATCTGAATAGTTTGCGTGTGAGAACTAAAATGTATCCTAAAAATAATCCGAGCAAAGCTCGGTCAACCAAACTGATGAAATATGTGTTTTCTAAAATAATAGAATGATAAAAATATTTATAACGAATATATGCAATTAGATAGCTTAAGATCGCTCGGCGAAATTAAAACTAGTGGGGGTAATCGGCGCATCGGGGGTATCACGGTTAAGTGAAATGTGACTGATCTACCAAATAACGTGTCCCCCATAATTTATCTCACACTTAATTACTTCACATCTTAACTAAATCTATTCTCATCTCCAGTTCCGGCAAGGACTGCTGCGAAGAGAGCCAGTCGCCCGACGACGCCCTCTTCAAGCACCTGGCTGCGGTCTACGCGTCCCGGAACGAGGTCATGCACCGCGGGGACACCTGCCCGCCTGAGAAGTTTAAGGACGGCATCACCAATGGTGCTGACTGGTACTCTGTTAAAGGTTAGTAGTTAACATGGCATAGGGTAAAAGAGTCGAATTCAGCACGATGGATTCCGTACCATTGACTAGGTTTTTTTTGCTTGGGAGGGGCTTAATCTCTCGTATGCTTAAGAGCAGATCTGCTCCATACAAATACATAGAAAAAATTGGCTGCGTCGCATACGAGGGGTTAAGGCTGATTTCACAGCTGTCCGGGAGACCCGTGCGGGCTGTTGCTACGGGCGCTCTTTCGAGCATCGTTTCACAGCGACCCGGATTGGTGCGCACGGGACCAGCTCCGCGTCGCTGTGTAACGATGCTCTAGTTCCTAATTTGTGCTCTCGCTCCGAGTGCCCGTAGCAACAGCCCGTATGGGTCTCCCGGACAGCTGTGAAATGAGCCTAAGTATTTGTTTTATTTTAACTTCAACGGTCTAGCTATCGGGGCTTTTAAGATACAGTTTGGTGGCAGACAAAGAGACAGAGCGGTCTTAGTAGTAGACTTCCAAATGGTAAAACTTTGGGTACTGAGCCCCAAAAAGAGGAGACAGGTGTGATGTCGCCGCTTTGAATTTGCCGCTTTGTGCGCTCTGCCCACACCATTTGGGCAAAAAGGCGTGATGTAAGGTGACCGCACCAGTAATGGACATAGAACCAGTAATGGACAATGACTCTTATTTACTACCCACTAAGGAAAAGTCATTTGTTTTACAACAATCAATTCACAACTCTATGGTCTTTAAATTATGAATGAAGTGTCCATCACTGGTGCTTGTCAACTTAAACCGTCCATAACTGGTGCCGTCACCCTATGTATTGTTTTGAAAATCAAAACAATTTCTTATTATCTTTGAATTACTAATTTTTTTTTCAATAATATAAAGCCTTCTTCGAGCATTATGCCCTTAAATATATTAAGTACTTTCCCTTCACGTCCCATAGTTTCCGGAGAGCCCGTACAGTCAAAACTGATACCTGTGCCACTTCCTTTTCGCAATGAATTTCATATTGCCTTGATTACCAGTTAGTATGGCACAGTGACATTTCTTGTGAAGGGTCGAATGGGGCACAGTCACCAAACTCTTTGACCGCTCCATACCTTTGCACCTTCAGGTGGTATGCAGGATTTCAACTACCTCCACTCCAACTGCTTCGAGGTGACCTTCGAGCTGTCCTGCTGCAAGTATCCTCCTGCCTCGGAGCTGCAGCGGTTCTGGAAGCTTAACAAGGACTCGCTGCTGGCCTTTATTGAGCAAACCCACACCGGCATTGCTGGGTTCGTTGTGGATGAAGATGGAGAACCTATGAAGGTAGGTTAAAGGGATACTGGGAGGATAAGGCCATGTTCATACCTAACTGACTGTAAGCCGCCGAATGTGAGCGAACGTTACGCAGTTTATTGTATTTCCATACATATTACACGTTACAATACTTTATTCCGCTATGCGTAGATGCTGATATCTAATTACACACACCATCTGTTTACACTGGGGCCCACAGTAAGCCTGCTCACATTCGGCGGCTTACAGTCAGTTTGGTTTGAACACAGCCTTAGAGTGTGGTTTAAAACACGTGTTGATGGTTCAGCGCTTGAAATCAGATTGGTGAGATTGCACATTAAATTATCCTGAGACTCACTCATCTAGTCCCGCGAACAGAGCGGTGGCGCGCAGTGGCGCGCAGTGCGCATTCGGCAGCAGCAACTGCCGCGGCTCCTAGATAAAGGGCTACGAATTAGTTTTAATGTCGAGCTGAACTCGATTTAAAACGTCGGTTATTTGTATTTTCGTACGGTTATCAATTCAACCTATTTTTTTTTATCGAACGAGTATAACTTATTGGTCCCGTTGGCTCTAAGTCGAGATCTGATGATGGGATCTTGGAGAAATCGAGGGAAGTCTTCAAATATTGCTAATTTGAAGTAGTTTTTTTTTGTTTAAAATTATTCACACGAATTATATCAAAACGTTTCCGTTGCAGAACGCGTTGATCAAGATAGACGGCATCCACCATTTCGTGAAGACCACGGAGCAGGGCGCCTTCTGGAGACTGCTACTGCCAGGGCAGTACAACGTCACCGCTATGGCTCAAGGGTAAACCATTCACATACATACTATCACCATACCAAATGGGTTAGGCAGAGCACACTAAACGCTGCATAGACCATGACTATTTCAAGATTCGCATTCGCAGTCACTTCTAGCGTAGTTTTAGGTTTGAAAACAGATGGAGGTAGTATAATAGTGACCGGTTGCATACCTAAACCTATTTCCTTAGTCGCCTCTTACGACATCCACGGAAGAAATGGAGAAGTGCTTTTCTAGACCTGACACCACACGGGTTCCATTTCATTGACAAGGTATGGATAAGTTCTTAAAAGCCTTTAAAGGTTCATATGGTTTGGTTTGGTCATGTAGAGAAGATGGAAGAAAGACATACATACATCACGCCTATGTTCCGAAATGGGATAGGCAGAGTACACGAAACGCGACTTAGACAAAACCATGACGAATTTCATGGTTCGTGAGCACTTCCAGCATATTTTTTAGGTTTTACATTTTTTTTTTTTCACTGGACAATTTTTACACCAATCACCTAGTCCCAAAGTAGGCAACTTAGAGCTGATTCGCATGAGCGTTTTTTCAACGGGCGTTAAAAAAACGTTTGAATAAAACAAATTAGAAATCATGTATTTATTCACACCAAGGCGGTTTTAAAGCGCGGCGTTTTTTTATCGAGCGCTGTTCGATTTTCGACGTTGGGCGTTGGACGTTAAATCCAATTTAACACACGGAGCTTCATAATACCGCCAACGCCGAGTTTTAACGCGACGCTTTTTTAACGCTCGTGCGAACTAGGCCTTAATGCCCGTGTTATGGGTACTAGACAACGGATAAATTTACTTATATATAGATAAACATCCAAGACTCTAAAGCAAATATTCGTATTCATCATACAAACATCTGCCCCGACCGAGGATCGAACCCGGGACCTTAAGCTTCACAGTCAGGTTCTCTAACCGCTGGGCTATCCGGCCGTCAAAATTTTATGTCTAATTCCTTAGTCGCCTCTTACGACATCCACGGATGAAATAAAGAGATGTTATTCTAAACCCGACACAACCCAAAAAAAAAAAAATTTGACTAATAAATTTGGCCTGGAGTATGGATTGGTTAGGCGGGAAAGACTTAGACGGACGTTCCGTGACCAAATCGGGGACGTTTTAGAAACAAGTCAGGCCAAGTGGCCACGGAACGTGAAATAGTCATGGTTTGGTCTATGTAGCGTTTTGTGTGCTCTGCCTATGAAAGACATTTTCAAATATTCTTAGTTTGAAAATTGCTTGTTTTGTCATCTCGAATTCGATCTCTTACTGTAGGTGTTTTTTAACCCCCAGCTTCGAGTCCCCTCCAGCTGTCAAAGTGACAGTCCCGGCTTCGCAGACTTCGGCAGTCCCTGTCAACGTGACAGTCCGGCGCCGCGCGGTCGGTAAGTCGCGTCGCTACGGCAGCTCGGCCGCTTCCCGTGCCCACTGCTGGGCTATCGTCAACATAGCACTTCTATACCTCGTAGACTGGTAGACTGATAGAATATTAACATTAATGAGGTGAGAGAAATTCTGGTTTGCGGGATTAGCTTGAATTTCGTTGTGAGCACACGAGTGGTTGGTATGTATTATGTATGTAATGTTTTTATGATATTCTTGATTATTAAGTGCCAATTATGTGCCAAATTGAATCTCGAAATTCCATTAGATATTTTAGCTCCTACGCATTTTCTAGCATTTTTTTAGGGTTTATTTGACATTATTACAACATTATTATTTGTTCTGCACAATATTCTGGTCAGCTATTCCACAATATTATGCAGAATTGAGAATCGGCAGAAACAATAATGTCACATGTCACATTATAGAACTAGTTCATTAATTTATAAAAAAAGTCCACTGGCTGTTTTAATCTCGATTTAATGATACTAAAATCGTGATTTAATATGTCGCTGCCTACTTGGTCTAAATAATAAGTATTCTAAGTTCTGTGCTAAGATGTTTCAAAAGCAATATAATGTGATTATGATTATACCTTAAACTAAATGCAACTCTGCCGCCGTCGCCGCATACAGCACGCCGAGCGACCAATCGCGTGCGTGAGCGCTGATTGATGAAAGGTTACTTGGTTATAAGCTGCGCCGTGATTGGTTGGTTCTCTTGCCGCATGCGGCGACGGCAGTGTGGCATGAACACTAAATTGTTCGACACAGAACAGTACAAATCTAGTCATAATACTAAATTTTTGTCACAAAATACATTGTGATCAGTTTGTAGTACCATTTTAAAATATGTTTATCTAAGACTTTTATTAGAGATGCGCCGAGTATTCGTTTGATATTCGGTATTCGGCATCTTGCTCACTATTTGTATCTGGCCGAATTATTCGGTTTCGGTGCCAAATAGTATTTAAATTTTCTTCGCAACACGACATGATGTGGAACTAAAAGACAAAACGTTACCTGACAAAAGAATGATGTAGTTAAACCGAATAATTCGGAGGAATATCCGCTTAGGTAATGATAAAACCGAACATTATTCGATATTTGGTGAAACGGAGAAACCGCTATTCGGTGCATCTCAGTTTCTATTGATATGAATTTATGTGATAATATAGAGAACTTACATTCCTTACTTAGGTAATTTTTAAACGTGTAAGCCTAACTATTATTAATAACAACTAATGTAGAATTTGCCACGAATCTGATCATAATATATTATTAGATTATTTTATCCATTTCTTTTGTATTTAAAAGTAAAACGATTATCAATTCTTATGATCAGGTTTGTAAAAACTTATCTCTTATTTAAAAGCACATAACTTTTCTAATAATGGTGTATTTTTTCTAATTTAATGATTTGAAAATGTGCTTCTAATTAAGAGAATTCTCAAGAAATCTAATTGTGAAATTTGCAATAAAAACGAATCTGTATAATGTACTAACAAACACGCTGTTTCAATTAACTTTCTCTGCACGCTCTGTTGATTTTTCCCGGACTTTTTTTCTCTTTTTTTTATTTTTTTTTATTTTCACCCCATATTATTTTTTTTAAACTGTAAATACTTATTGTTCTATGGTGAAGTATCCAGTCAAGGTTATCAGTCAGTATGTCAATGTGTCTATCCTTTTATTAATATACCTTGAGTTATTGGTAGTAGGGGTAAATAGAAGTGGTAGTTCTTGGTAAAGGTAACAAATGGGTATTATTATGGGCAATGTTTCTCACTAATCTGTAGTCCTTCATCTAGGAGCATAAGCCTAGACTACTCTACGAAATGGTCATGTAACATGCCACCGTTGTAGAGTTAGTAATTTCATTCTTCCAAACTATGAGATTCACTAGATAGCGCTGTATAAGCCGAGTCCGAGTTTCATTATAAATCAATGGTAATGAGACTTCGCTTATACAACTCTTTCTAGCGACGCTCAGCTAGTTACTATCTCTTACAGTCATAAAACTTTATGGGACATGGAACATTCTAAACTTCAACTAATTGCACTGTAATTCTCTTCAAAATTAACCAAACATCTACGAACTAAAGATAATTTTAGTAGAAAAAAAAATAGGAATGTAGTTTAAAATCCTTCTTCCACAGAAAAACAAGAGATACAGAAACCTGAGATTAGTGAAATTTTCAGCAGCGAACCGGAACCCCTTGGTAAAGATTAAAACTATTCATAATAATATTTTAGAGAGTCATTATTTGAGAGTTTCTGTCACTTTTAGTAAAGAAATTTTAGCCGTATTTTCGGATTATTTTAAAGTAGTATCCGAACGAAAGTACGGTTTAGAGCCGAACGTAATTTTGACCACGGTCTCCGTATCGAAAAATCCGAGGCCATTCATATAATGATCACGTTATAGAAGTATAGACAGACCGCGTAACTGAGTCCTCGCCCGCGCGGTGCAGAGACGCGGGGGGAAGACGAAATTAGTGTGATATGATATTTTCGTAGAACTATCAGTAAACCCTGCGATGCCTTCCATCGAATGGGAAAAAATCAAAAATCACTGGTACAGTCAACCAATTTGATTACTAGGCCACTATAGAACTTTGTCGCATTGACAACGTCAACGACTTCAAATAATGACAACGTCGGTGCGGGTCAAACAATTATCAACTCTCCAATCACAATATGAAATAATCGTAAAGAGTTTAAACGTTTTAGCTCCAAGTCATGAAATTAAAAAGAAAGTTTGACAGACAGACAATGATAATTCCAGTTAACCTTCTTTTATACGGAAGTGTGACAGAGAAACAAATAGACGATACTCTTTCAGTGAAGTTTTGTCAGAAAAGTATTTTTAGGTTTCATCCCGATATCTATGACATGAAAGTTATTGATACCTAAACAAACTCCTTTTCTATTGATTATCCTTTTGACCGCCAAAGACGCCAATTCACGTCATCGCAAATCAGTGCCCGTAACGCCACGACGTTGTATGGCGGGCCGCAAGTTATTGCGAGAGAACTATGAAATATAAAACGCTTCAACATTTTTTCTTGGTTTACTTTATTTATAGGTAGTGTAAGTTATTTTATACCTAATTTAAATAAAATAATACAGCACCATTCGAAAAAAAACAAGCATTTTCTAAGAGCAAACTTCAATTGGCTAGATTACACTGCCTGCAGCGCCAAAGACGCCGTGTAACGTCGCCTAGTGATGGGACGCACAGCAATGTCTTCTTTTAGTTATCGATATGAGAGATCCCTAACCTGTGGTCCGCGGGCCCTTGGGGGTCCGTGGGCATATGTTTGGGGTTCCGCGGTCCCCCATGTTTTACAGCGAAAAAGATTTAAGGAATACTAAAATATAATATCCGTCTATATAAATAAAAAAAGGAATTGCTGTTCGTTAGTCTCGGTAAAACTCGAGAATGGCTGGGCCGATTTAGCTGATTTTGGTTTTGTAATGTTTGCCGTAGTTCAGAGACGGTTTAAACGGTGAGATAATTTGGAAATTTTGCGAAAAAAAAATTTACTAAGGCGGAACGTGTTATAAAATTATAATTTCTGTTGTATTTCCCTTTTACTAAAGTCTAATTTAAACGTCTGACAGATCTATTCGCAATACAACCCAAAGCCCAATGAATACATTTGAGCGCTAGAACGGCACGTGACTGTTCGTTTGTTCTTGGTAATAATAATCGACAAAATGTTTTTTACGACCCTTATGTGCGAAAGCTTGTCACTGCTCCGTGCGCCCTTGAATTGAAGTGAGAGCACGTTACGAGTTGACGACACAGGCGCAAAAATGAGTGTCGATAGTAGCCAAATGAGTACAGAGGAGTTACTTCGAATTTTGGAAGGTGTCGATACTGACGATGAAATAGAAGACGTTGTGTTCGAAGAAGTTGAAGAACAAGATTTTGAGGTAAGTAAATTTTTAATACGCATATTCTATCAAATAACGCAGTGTTTCTTAACCTGTGGTCCGCGGACCCGTGGGGGTCCGCCAATGTGAATACAGGGTCCGCCGTCTTATCCATGAAAGTTGATTGAATAAAGAAAGTGCTAAGACCGTTCGCACTTGATAGTCTTTCAATTTGTTTTTGATATTTCTATGTATATTATTTAAACAAAGAAATAGTAGTACATATTTAGGTAAGGAAAAAATACGTTGGGAGTTTATCTTTATATTTTAAGTTGCCGTCTGCTACTGCAGGTGTCTAAATTCAATAAATCGCGAACGCCTAGCAAGTGGATATTCTTTCTTATTATTTAAATAAACGTTTTTTTTTTTGTTTTACGACACTTTTAAATGGGTCACTTTTTTCCCTATACAAACAATTAAATAATAATTAATTAATCTGTCTAGAATATTTTCGTACTCTTTTTTTTGCGATAACACGTGATTTTGTACACACTAAAATACTTCGAATCTCGCAAGACAAGGGCATTATAAACTTTAAATAAGTCGCGCGCCGTGTTTGTAAGGGACAGAGAATGTGAGCGGGGCATTGAATACTAGCCGGCACGCCGACAAACAAAGAAAGTGCTACGTGCAATAAATGTAAGATTTATTGCTTTATGTGCAGGTGCATACCATAAAGCCCTCACTCGAGCGACTTTATTATCTTTGTTTTCAGTAAACATATCCACGCCAAAGAATAAAAAAAACTAAAAGGTAATAATATTAATCCTTATGCATTATCTTCTCGGGTCTGTGTTTTACAACTGAACGAAAGTAGTGGGGTACTGTGATCAGACAGAACTTATTTTTTAAGTAGGTACCTAATTTAAACATAATTATCTGAGATTATTTGTTTGTCTATTTTGTACAAAATATACATTATATTTACACCAAAAACCAAATGTATTTTCATTCCAATTTATATAGGTACCTAGTTCCCAGTTCCCGAAACATCGAAAAGAACAATTTTTGTTTTGATTACGTTCCCAACACTAGTACTATTCAAATTTCCACTGCCCCCAGCGCCAATGACTGCGACTCACGTCGAAGCGTGACGTCATCAGCAAAGTAGTGAAGTGGTTCTATTGCAAAATAATAATGAAAGTTACAGCAGAGTTTTGATTTTTAAAAGTTTTCGATGACAGTAATTACATGCAAGTTCATGAAAGTTATATGGTAAAACGTGTTGTAATGTATGAGGTAAAATAGAAGGGGTTCAATGGCTGAAATCAATTGTAATATCGGTAATATCGATATGCGGTTGTGACATCACTATTGTTTGTTCGTATTTGAAACGATTTTTGCCTTGGCGTCAGGAGCACAGCGTTTCACTTCGCGCCTTGGCGTTCAAAAGGTTAACGATGACACATTTTTGAAAAAGTTAAGATGTCATCACGATCAATGTCACAGAAGATAATCAAATAAATTTATTACGACATAGTTCTACAGTGGCCTAGAAATCAAATTGGTTGACTGTACATTGCTTTGCTGGCCAATTAAAAAAAACAAAATCTATTGAATCGATTCTAGTTATTATTTCATTAAAAACAATGGAAGGTCCTAAACAAACAAATTGTTGACTTAGGGTCTAACATAAATGAGACCTTTTCGGAGTAGATTTTTTATTGGAATTACTGGTATGGGGTTCTTTAAAGAGAATATGAGGACCTAGGATAGCTTTGCAAATAATTCGGAAGACATGATCTTTACTCGTAGGTGATTCATAATAGCGACAAAGTCTGAAAAAAAGGGAAGCTAAAAAAAACAAAAAAATGGTAACGGCAAGGAATTATTAAGTAAAGTAAGTAATAAGTCAGTTGAAATATACTTGGTCATTTTTGCCTTTTTGATATAGGTCCTTAGACCAATTTCAAACCATTAGGGCCTATCTAAAAATAAATAGAAAGCCTTTCATGGCAAGGTTCTTGGCTATGGCCCATAGGGTCAACAGAAAATTGCGTAACAGACCATTATTGCCTATCTACAATGAGGCAGATTGCCATACACGGATAGGATCTTCGACTTTCAATAGACCATTGCGTAACAGACTATCCTTAGGGGCACAATGAGACAGATAGCCTTTCAGGACTAGGTTCTTGGTCCACAATTAAACAGACCAAGCGTAACAGACCATTAGGGGCCATCTACAATGAGGCTGATAGCCTTTCAGGACTAAATTCTTGGGCCATTAGGTTAATAGACCATTGCGACAGACCATTAAAGTTTATCTACAATGAGGCCAATAGCTTTCCAGGACTAGGTTCTCAGACCATTGGGGTCTATCTACAACGAAGTCTAGCCTTTTAGGACCAAGTCCTTGTACTACTGAATCTAAGGTTAGCCCAACATCAACCTAAGTCCGGGTGAAATCTCCAGAGGTGTCCATACAACGTCGTGACGTGAGTCTCTCCGCAGCGGAGTTTGTCCACCACGACTTCGGCAAGATGGAAGCGTTCCTCCAAGACCTTAGCGCCGTGTACCCGAGCATAACCCGGCTCGCGAGCATTGGCAAGAGTGTGGAGGGCCGGGACTTGTACGTCCTTGAAGTCACGAGGGACCCTGGGAGGCATGTACCTGGTAAGTAACTATAAAAACATAGTAAAAACGGATCTACACACGTTTTTCACTTCGCTGAAAACCAGCGTTGCTGCGCCTTACTGATGCAGCAACTCATGCTGAGCGAAGGCCCATTTTTCGGTTCACTTGCGTCACCAAGATATACTGTTATAGGTTGTAAGATTTTTATTTATTTTTTGTTATTTTTGGATGGTGATGGTTTGGAGACCTAAAAATAATCATTTTTCTTTCTTTCTTTCTTTTTTATATCGAGATTAGCTCGACATGTTTAGGGCCAATCCGTGACCCATCATCTAGAGGTACGCGCCAGTAGCGCGGAAAGAGCAGCAGCGCGCAGTGCGCGTCTATCCTCTGCCGTGGCGCGTAGCTCCAGATGATGGGTCACGGATTGGCCCGAAACATGTCCATTGTCCAGCTAAACCGAAAAACATGAGTAGATCCGTTTATTTCACTGAGTGAATCTCACGGTAGTTTTATCTATAAAAACATGCTTACACACAGTGCCGTAACTAGCTTTTTATGCGCCGTTGCGAGTTTTAAAACTGCGCCCTTGAAGATACTGGTCTGGCCATGTCTGCGCCCTGTGCCTGGGCACCGCTGGGACCGCCCTAGTTACGGCACAGCTTACATACATCACGCCTGTACTCCCGGAAACGGAACTCAGAAAACATGACTATTTTACGTTCCTTGGCAACTTCGAGGATTTTTTAGGTTTTTAGTAGGCAGTTATAGTGACAGATTGCTAGCTTGTCGCAGTCATAGAGGATATAACCTATAGAGAAACAATGTTCGCAACCCCGGTCCGCAAATAGTTTGTTGATTTCAACATACTAAACGTCACCGTCACTGTCACAGAAACTGTACAGAGCCAATAACCGTAGAGGAAAAGGCACTAGCGTTACGCGCGATCTTGGACCGGCCAATAAGAGCACAGCGATCACTTCAATTGTTTTGCGGAATAATTTCCGAACAACCAAGATGACATTAGTACTCTATAGGTTCTATCCTCAATGGTCGCAGTAAATTGTAACTTAACCGATTTTTTGTCGTCGCTAAAGATGTCGAGCTAAACTCGATTTAAGACGTGATGATTGAATCATTGACTCGTCGTTGTTTCATTACAATCTATTTTGAAATGAAAAATACCCGACACACTTGTTAAGCGCCAATATTTGACCCAACATTCATCCAAACAGGCAAACCGGAGTTCAAATACGTGGCCAACATGCACGGCAACGAGGTGGTGGGCCGCGAGCTGCTCCTCCTCTTGGCCAAATATTTGTGCCAACAGTACGTGGCTGGCGACGAGCGGATCCAACGGTTGTTGAACAACACCAGGATCCATCTGCTGCCGAGCATGAACCCTGATGGTTACGAGAAGAGCAATGTCGGTGAGTTACAGCATAGATTGCCAAAACTTCTTGGGGCCAAAACCCACTTTACGTATCAATAACCTAACCAACAAAAGGTACAAGCTTTTTTTGCTGACTGTACTTTTAGCCCAATGTACTTCATTGTCATCCATCCTGGATTATGTGCACTAGATTTCAAGTCAATCAGACCAACCGTTGAAAAGTTCCCTTCTATCGGAGACAGTCCCGGCTGGGCCATCAGAAGTCCACTACCGGAATATTGTATTGTCATCCGATTTACACATGTTTACAAAATATCAGCTCAATCGGTAACTGGGAAGTGTATCGAATTTAACTTGCAAGATTTGATTAATGATTGATTACAGACAAATAAGCAAACAAACAAAATATCAGGACAGGTGAAGCTAAATAAAAGCTTGTAAAAAAAGTTTCGAGAGAAAAAGTTGAATTAATAAATACCTATGTACTGAGGAGCGAGGGGGGTGGACGGTGATACGTTATTGGTAAATCAGTCGCACTTCACCTCCCCGCTTTGCCCCCGATGCGCCGATTACCCCCACTTCTTATACCACCGCGCGATGTATACAGGTTTCATGTAGGCCGTTTGATAATAGCGTCTAAGAGTGTAGTAGAATCATGGATGTGTCTATAGATAAGAGAAATATAAGGCACGACACATGTTAAGTGAAGTATTTTTAAATTATTGTATTGTATATTACAGGAGACTACAAGAGCACAGTCGGCCGCGAGAACGCTCACGGCATCGATTTGAACAGGAACTTCCCTGACCAGTTTGGACCCACTGACGTTAGTATCTACCATTAAATCAATTGATTCCTGATTCCTGATTTACCATGGAACGTATTTACTGTAAACGTCATCGTGACATTACATTGCTTGACAAAGTAAATCTTTATAGTGTTGATTGTGACAACGTTCCATGGTGGGTTAGCAATCAATTGGATTGACTGTACCTACACACCTTTATTCGTTTGAAATTAGCACATTTTATGAGCTAATTGTATGCTATTCTGCATTTCAATACATTTGCGTATTAAAACTATTTTTCCCCAAAATTTTCATGTAAAAACTACTAAAATCTAAGAACATTCCCCAGTCTTTTGTACTCCGGCTCTTAGTCAACGGCGTAGCATCGCAATGTCGAACGATTGCAGGTGCGTACGAGCTAACTAAAGGGACTTGCGTACGGGACGTAGAGTAGGTAAAACACAAGGCGCAATGACCTGATAAGCGATGAAACATATGTCTCTCACACGGTCAATAATGTCAATTTTCAGGAAATATTTTTTAGAGGTGTTCAGACGCGTATACCGGATCACTAGTTAAAATATTCACGATCAATTTCCGGCCATTCAGTATAACCGAAAAATATGACCATTCCAGGTTTCGTAACCACACTTAGCATTGATATTCAGTTTTGGTATTTAAGAAGCTTACATACATGTTACATCCTGTGTATAGTCAAGGACTTTAATTCATGAGCCACTATGGAACCAATTCACAGTAAACGTCATAGTGACATCCCGTTAATTTTATCAAGAGAAATCGTTATGATTTTTTCTTTGAGAAGGTTCTATGGTGGCTCATGAATTAAAGTCCTTGACCGTACCTTTGGTAAATGGACTCATAGATAAAAAAATACAACTGACTGTTTTTTTTTCCAGGACAACCAGCAAATGGAGCCGGAAACGAAGGCTGTCATCGACTGGTCCCTGTCCATACCTTTCGTGCTGTCAGCCAACCTGCACGGCGGGTCGCTGGTGGCCAATTATCCTTATGACGGCAACCCGGACATGCGCAGCGGGGAGGCGCGCTTGACACCCGATAACGAGGAGTTTGAACACCTCGCGCATCTCTACTCTAACGTGAGTTATGGCATAATTTTTTTTATCATAGCTCGCAACGACCAAATAAGAGTCGAGTTTCTTTTCTGTCTCTCAAAGGTTGGTTGTAAGACATCCATAATCGACGAGTTCGCCATTATGGTTAGCCATCTTGCTAGTTTTTTTGTTTCCTTTTTTTTTGTCTTTTTTTTCCTCTCTCAAAGGTTCGCCTTCATGGTTTGCCATTTTGCTTGCTAGTATTTTTAGTTTCGTTTTTTTTTTATTTCTTCTCTCAAAAGTCGGTTGTGAGAGATTCCTGGGATGAGTGCACCTTTATGGTTTTTCATCTTGCTAGTTTTTTTTTCTCTCTCAAAAGGTTGGCTGTAAGAGACTCCTTAAGATATAATCCGCCTTTATGGTTAGCCGTCTTGCTAGTATATTAGGTCATAGTACAAATAGAGACAGAAACCAAGGCGGTGATCAACTGGTCCCTCTCCATACCTTTCGTGCTGTCAGCCAACCTGCACGGCGGGTCGCTGGTGGCCAATTATCCTTATGACGGCAACCCGGACATGCGCAGCGGGGAGGCGCGCTTGACGCCCGATAACGAGGAGTTTGAACACCTCGCGCATCTCTACTCTAACGTGAGTCGAAGTTTTTTTTCATAGTTCGCAACGAAAGTTACATACGTAAGTATAAAATACTAGCTTTCCGCCCGCGGCTCCGCCCGAGTGGAACTCGTTTATATTGCGGTATAAAGCACAACTATAAGAAAACTTCTCGTTTCAAACGACACACGGCGCCATCGATCTATCATCTATCGATCGGTTGTCGATTGATATTTATCTATCATCGATCGATATCGATCTATCAAGCGAACTATATTTTTGTTTTCCCTCGGGAACATCAATTTTTTCCGGGATGAAAAGTAGCCTATGTCACTCTCCGTGCCCTAAACTATCTCTTCCTAAAAAATCACGTCAATCCATCGCTCCGTTTAGCCGTGAAAGACGGACAAACAAACAAACAAACACACTTTCACGTTTATATATTGGTACGGATGTGTTTAGTTTCCCTCTGTCTGTCACATGTTATATTGTAGTCCGCCATTAGGCTGGGAGCGGTTGGAAGAGAAAGACGGAGAACCGTGTTGAGTGGCGTGCCATAGGAGAGGCCTATGTCCAGCAGTGGACGAATATAGGCTGATGATGATGATGATGTCACATGTTAGTTGTAACAGGTACGTTAAGGGATAAATCCGCCTTTGTGCTTTGTCATCTTGTTAGTATTTTTTGTTTTGTTTTTCTTTTCCCTCTCTCTCTCTCTTGGCTGTAAGATATCATATTTCATCCTATATCCTATCATATTTCGAGCCACGGGCGAAGCCAGGATTTAATTTCTTGGTTTGACAAAAAAAAATCGGCCAAGTGCGAGTCGGA
>BHDV01043874.1:43126-75065 GCA_005406045.1 Adoxophyes honmai | reverse complement strand
TATAGCTAATTTGAAGTCGGTTTTTTTTTGTTTAAAATTATTTTGAAGTCGGTTAATAATAAAATTGGAGAAAATTGGAAAAAATGTATTTATGCAACTGATCTTCGAAACTTGATGACGTAGATGAGGTTTGTGCAAAAAGTTCTTCTATTGGACGATAGATGGAGCTACAAAGTTACTGATTACATACGCAACTACACAAAGAACCGATTGTATAAAAATATATTCTTGATGCGATTTTAACTTTTCAAATCAGTTCAATTGTGGGTATTTTTTTATCGAAATATGTTGCTTCAAGATTATCAATCGATATAAATTCGGAACGTCTAGCACGGTAACTTACTGGTGCTAAGTACCCGTAATTTTCTGACTCTTTTTGTTCGAGAGTGACGGGTAGATGGATAATAATAATAAGAAATCTATCCCCACGAGTGACGTACCATACTAAAGGTACTAAAGAGAGACGATAGCTCACATGAAGTCTTTTACCGTTCCAGGTCCCGAAGGCGGCAACCTGTTCATCTACCACCTGCCGCAGGAGTTCACGGACACCGACCTGGCCTCTACCTTCCTGCCCTTCGGCCACGTGATCTCGGCCAAAGTGTTCATAGACAAACAGACCAACCTCTCCAAGTGCTTCGGCTTTGTCTCCTACGACAACGCCGCCTCGGCCCAGGCCGCCATACAAGCCATGAACGGCTTCCAAATAGGTACAAAAAGACTCAAAGTTCAACTGAAACGATCCAAGGAACTATCCAGACCGTACTAGAGTCGCGTCCCTGGTGATTTCTCTTAAAAAAAAACTGAAACTATGCAAAGGTTGTAAGTATTTGAACGTTTGTTGTGATGTAATCCGGTGCACTTTGAACTGATAGTTGAGGTTCGAGAAAACGCGAGTCCATGTGCACAGTTGTTAACTAATAAGTATAAGGTTAAGATTTCGTGTCAAAGGATATATCGTTTCCAAAGTATTCCCCAAATTGTTTATTAATTATTAATATGTTTTTTTTAACTTAAGTTTTAGTCACTTAAAATGTAAGTTCAGCGCGTTTAGATACCGGTACTGTGGACGCCAATTACATGGCACCGAGCCGATGTGTGCGGATCAAACGGTCGCTTGTAATAGTTAAATTAAATAACGTACTTGTAAAGAGATATATATTTTTGCCATCCAAAGCTTACTGCCGGCGGACAAACGCCGGGACTACCAAATAAGTATTGCTATTTGATTGTTTTGTTTTGTCACTTTACATTAGAACAACTTTATATTTAGATAAGTATTATTTCGTTACATCGATCCTCTTTGTGTTACCGATAGTCGTCGTACTAAAATAATCCACGTGGCCATTTCTGTTACGCAATCTTTGTTCAAATAAGACGTTAGACTAACGAAATGATCTCAAAGTGATCAGTGTATTTATTTTACCTGACTTGTTGTCAATAGTGTACTTAAACGTGTAATTTTGTTTGTAGGGCCACCTACCGTGAACGTTTCTTTCGATATGGACCCAAAATATGAATAATTCATATGACGTAGTAGATATCTCGAATGTTTTATTCAATTCTCGCAGTGTCTGTGTTTACTGTATTTGTGTGTGTGCCATCCTTGATTTTTATCTAACGCGTGATAAATACGTCTCTGAATAAATAGTCTGGCAACATTAACATACTAGACTGCAAAAACCATAAAGTGAAATGTTTTCTTTTTCCTCTCCTAAATATTCGGAAACATATTTGAGATATCTAGCACATTCTGTTTACTGTTTTACATACCTTCATGTTGTACTTGTTTGTGTATAACTTATGCATAATTGTTTGTGAAAAATGGATGCTGAACCGTTCGCGGAACGATCAACATCCTCGTACCGACTACCCTCACTGGGATCATATTGTTTTAAAACATTTTGTTTAACATATTTTTATTGTAACACATCGAACACTGGACCTTTAGTCAAAATTTTATTAGGTTTAAGTATTTGATATTTAGAATATTTTCGTCTGTAAGTTTGGTAATAAATCACCCGACTATGAGCTGTCATATCCTCGGACTAAAAGACATGGTGAGCACATTGAATGGTTGTTGCTCATAGCAGGGGAGCAGGTACTTAAGCTATGTTTGCTAATTTAAAATTACCTTCCTTGATCACTGGCACAGTTCTTTTTCATCTAGTTATTTAACTTTAACAACACTTTGTCATACCTACTTCTCTACTTCTATTTCAATGCTAAGTTACAACCATCAAACTTGAAAAAATGAAAGGAATGCGATTGAAGAGTTGAATTCATGTTATCTTCGATGGAGCCAAGTCGCATGGCTACCTACAACGCAAAACTGTTCACATACTTTTCTTGGTCTTATTCTATACTTCAACTGCTTAGAAGCATCCTTTTATTTTAATGTAACCCATGGAGAAGCAGATCTTACACGCTGTTGACTTTTCAATTTGTGCCAACGCATTATTTTCCAACTACCCACAAACGACCAATTTAAAATATGTAGTACCTAACGATACCTTCTAAGTTGTGCTATTCTACTTGTTTAATTTTGTCGTTTGAAGAACTGATGTAGGTCATCATTATAATAGCTTAATTAAATTTAGTTGAGTATTATATTAAAGAGAGGATTATTAGTATGGTTTTTAAGTTATTTTACTCTTATTTAGTCATGTTTCGATGTCTGAAGAAAGACAATATCTAGACTGAATAAGTTCCCTAGTAGGTGTTACTGCAGTTAGTGATTTCAGTCATTGATCTAGTGATTCCTTTATTTAAGGTTCCATAGGACCTGCACGATTATAGCTTTTGTCTTTTTTCTTGTTGTAAGGTAAATTATTATTAAAGGGGAATGTATTGTTTAATTCTGTTTTTGACATTTCGGTAAGATACAAAAAATTGGGACACGACCACAAGATCAGTCTGTTAATACTTAAATAAGTATGATTTTTAAAGTAATTGTCGAAAATGCTAGTGTGGAGGGTTTTTTACCTACTTAATATTTCCTAGCTATGATAAGACGGGAAACCTCAATGTTGATGCGCATGGGAAAATGCCTCGTCGAGTTTGAATGTGGATTTAAGATTTCGGTTGTCGTAGGATAGTGCCGTTTCATCTCAGTTTCCCGCCAAAATATTGCAGCCAAAGTAGCCATAATGAAATATGGGAGCCAGCAAACCATAGACTAAAGAGTATTACCATTGTGTTTGTCCGACATCCAAAGATAAATCTAAATGTGTCATCAACTGAGACCGTTTGAAGCTTATTATGAAGCTGCTTTTAGATCAAGTTTTTCTTTCGTTACTGACCGCAGCAGAAATCTATAGACAATTTTTGTCACCCATGCCAATCGATGACAATTTTTGGCTCTAGCTTTTAGGAGTGTATAAATTCTGTTAATAGATACCCAAAAAGTGAGATGACCCTATATTTAAAAATCAAAATTTTATATTAGTAGGCAATTTTATTTTGTCTATGGCTGTAGAATGTTGCCAAATGAAAGGCTACATCTTTTTGTGACATGAAATCTTTGTGGTCATTTAAGTATATTTTGTTCCGTTTGAAATTTACGCTGAAACGTGCTTTATTTTGAAAAGAGAATGACACAAATTATGCCTAGATTTTTCACTGTGGCATGTTAAAAAAAAAGTAAAACACGGTTGAGCGTAGCAATGTGTAAAATAAACTTAGGTTTATTTTTTTGAGATGGCTCAATAGTTATTAGAACTAAGCGGACTTTTGGATGTGTACATCGTTGGATATCGTTTTACTTTGTAAAGCTTGTCTTTCAACTTCAGGGCAGAATAGTCGCGTCCTTTACAAACCACGTCATATCCTAAAATACGGAAGCAAAATAATTTTTACACATTTTCGAGGCACCTTGTTTAGTATACAGTGGTATAAAAATTAATATAAAAGAACTGTTTTATACAACACCTGTTTTGTTGATATGAATGTAAATAAATGTCAAGTTTAAAAAACTTACCGTTTTCTGATTTAACCCATTTTGAATTTACAGGAATGATAAGATGATTTACCTTATTCACACAAACATAGTTTCAAACTTCGATCTTGGTTATTAAGGCGCGACCATTATTACCAAGAAATTAAGTAATAAAATGTCATTGACCAAATCATCTACTTACATAAAGTCGTTGCGAGTAAAGCACTGACAATATCAAGGTGGACCGATGACTTGGTGCAAGTCGCGGGAAGCCGCTGGATGTGGGCAGCGCAGGACCGGTCATTGTGGAGATCCTTGGGGGAGGCCTATGTCCAGCAGTGGACGTCTGTCGGCTGATAATGATGATGATGATGATGAATGCATTGACGTACAATAAACAACTAGACTCCCAATCACACTCAAAAAATGTTGGAAGCAAAAGTCTGCACACGCGTCAACTGTGCAGAGTTTTGGTTCAGTTGTCTTTCAACGCGCGTGATGTTATGTACTACTAACGGTCGTGTACAATTATCATTAAACATTACTGCTACAAAATAAGGTGTTAAATCGAATGAATGCTGTTCATGTTATTTTGTATGTGTTGATGTACACACACAGACAACGCCGCTGGGACGTTTTTTGAGGAATTTTGTTAAACGATTGGGAGTCTAGTTGTTTATTGTACGGACAGCTGCAGAGAAAAGTAACCCCCTAGTGATGAAACATTATATGGGCAGGGGGTTACCTATCTCTGCAGCTGACTGTACCTACGTCAATGAGATTATGTAATCAATGGGTAGCGAAAAGGTTGATCTGGCTAATGATCTAGTCATTAGAAACGAATTAAAGGGGTTACCTGGAAAATTTTCCGGGAGTTTTGAAAATTGGTGAATTTATAGATTTTGATGTGCTCTTTCCGAATTTCAACTTTGCCACCTCGTATATTTGCCGCTAGCGCCGCCGTATTGGAAAAATGGCGCGTACAAGCAGTTTTTTGACAATATCTCCTGTCTGACTCATTTTACGATAAAACAGTATATTAAAAAATGACTAGAGGCTACAATTTATGTCTTAGTGTTTATTTCATAAAGTCAATAGTTTTGGCGTACGAGCGCCACAAAGTACACTTCGCAAATTGTGTTGGTAAGCGCATAACTCAACAACGGCACTATAACAAAATAACACAGAATAGAATAGTAGATAGTACTATGACCAGAAGGTCCACTCCCGAACATGTTTAGGAGTAAAAATATTGCTGTCTCTTTCTACTGTTATCTGGTTGGCGTAGACCTTTCACGACACGAGTTATCGTGACATATATAAAAAAAATTGTTCCGTTGTGAAGGATAAGTCAACTGCTATAGCCTGACAACTATCTATTTGGCCATCGCCATGTTGCGTATTTTCAGTGGTATTAATTTCTTTTACTGGCAATGATTACACTTTGACATCAGACATTGAATGTCATCGAATGTCACCGATGTAAACAAAACGAAAATATATCGCGATTTCAACGATTTTATCTTAAAAATGCCGAAAAATATTCCAAAAGATGCAAGAAAAACCTTTTAAATACAATTAAGTATTAAAAGCAAAGAAAGGACGAAGGATTTAATAGCATTCCATTGTAAAATGTTTTGCAATTGGTTACTGACATGACTGGTACTGACACTTTACAGTGCGGTTGTATTGAACTGGTTAGTTTTTATACTTAAACTTAATAGATTTTATTTTCTCATATAATGTGTATGTAGATCCACGATAAAGGAATAAAGGTCCTATAAACCAATCCCAGACTGAACGTTTTATAATCGAGGTTGGTGGTCCTGAAAGCGACACTATATCTGACGAAGATCAAACTTCACCAGAGAATATGAAGAATACAGAAATATTTGGAGTCGTATGGTATTTGTATTTGGAATCGAATTTTGACGAATAGGTAATATTACAAAGCTCTGATTCTCTGTAAACAGTGTTTTGGTATTATTCAAATATCAATACAAACCAATACACACCATGCTGACTATACATGACGTATGCACATTATTGCCATACGTAAACTGATAGTAGCGACACTGTGCCAGGGCTAAATAAAAAGTTGCCAGGCTTTACAATAGTTATTTTCACACATTCATTAAAACATTCGCGAGATACCGAGAACCCGGTAGCCGGGTTCATTTTGTACTAGCTATCTATAGACTACTCGGTTCCGCGCAGATGTTTTGATTTTAGGCCGTGAATGTGTTAAGCCTCTTGAGTTGGCAACACATTATGCAATTGGCATTGCAGATGTCTATGGGCAATGATAATGGTTTACCATAAGGTGCATTTATTACCATTTGCTCGTGTACCTTCCTTAGGGTCAGTTCACACCGAGACGAGATACGAATACGACGCGCTCAAAATATTATTTTACTAGCTTTTGCCCGCGGCTCCGCTCGCGTTTAATTCGGGGTAGCACAGAAGAGATAGCACACATACCAATTTATAGCTTTTTACATTGAAAATTACGGAATTCTCCACAAATTTCCACCCCTCCACTTTAGGGAAATGGGGGGGGGTTTTGAAGAGACAAAAAGTAGCCTATGTCACTCTCCATGCCTTAAACTATCTCTATCTAAAAAAAACAAGTCAATTTATCGCTTCGTTTAGCCGTGAAAGACGGACAAACAAACAAACAAACACACTTTCACATTTATATATTAGTACGGATTTATTATGCGATAAGGTTCGCATTGCATTGTGTGAATTCAGAGTACGCAGCGTTCCGCCTCGCGCGCCTGTGCACAATAACGTCTCTCTGTGCGTCTCGTCTCGGTGTGAACTGACCCTTATGCTGGAAAGAACTAAGAGTAAATAAAATGTACCCACAACTTTAATACCTACATAGAAACATTGCGAAATAAGACTAATACAAACACGTCTTTATATCGAGATTAACTCTACATGTTTCGGATCAACTCGTGACCCATCATCGAGAGCAATGCGCCACGGCTACTACTGACAAACACACACAAATTTTTCAAGACAAGAATGTATCCGGTTTATTTCACCACGAAAATTCAATAAAACAAGCTCAATACTCTAAAACATTTAATCTAGTCATTCTCTAATTTTGGTACATCCTCCGACGGCACCTCGTTTTCTTCTTTCAACTCTTTCTTCTCCTCGATTCTCCCCAACACTGGCTTAGACTTGATGAGACCATTTTCGTCGGCATACGGCAATATGTCACATATTAAGGGTGACTCTACTCCTAAAATATAGTGGCAAGTTCTTGGTTCCAGAAGATAGAGGGAGACTTGGGCGGAACTAGAGGAGTTCTCAAGGCATTTCAGTTTGACTTCGGTCTGCCGAGGCTTGCCTGTTTTGTCGCAAATGTCCCCGCCGGAGTAGAAATGCGATATTGAGGTGCGTTGATCTGTGGAATAAAAGAGATTGTTGCTTGAAAAGCCGATTCGTCCGTTTTGTCCTCGTCAAGACAACTAAAAAGCGTCAATCTCGTTCAGTTCGGTTTCAATAATTAAGTTTCCTCTCTGCCTCTCAAAGATTGGCTGTAATAGAACCCTTAAGGCATCGTTTCTTAACCTCGGGTCGCGACCCAAATTTGGTCGCGGGCCATATCGAGATGTGTCGCGGGACCCGCGGGACTTTTTGAAAAACCAACCTCAATCACTGCATTTCATTTGTTTTTATTGGTAGATTGGGTCGCGGGCTTCAAATTTTTTTGAATTTTGGGTCGCCAGGCAAAAAGGTTAAGAACCGCTGCCTTAAGGGATAAGTGCACCTTTTTTTATTTCGTATTCTTTCGTTTTGTACCTACAATAAAGTGTTTACTTACTTACTTACTAAAGCCTGAAATCACAAATCCATGGCACAATAATATTGCTTTGGCTGTCGGGTATACGCGTCTGCTAACCTGTTTTTCATTGCTAGTGAGAGACAAAAGATTCATCGCTTTTCCGTCCCGTACACAAGTCCCGTTAAACGGCGCGTACGCAACGGCTATCGTACGACATTGCGATGCTACGCGGTTGATTAAGAGCCGGGGTACAAAAGACGGCAATACAAATTTTCAGATTTTCGTATTTTTTTTACATGAAAATTCCGGTAAAATAACTTCACAGGGATTTTCAGACACATACCTATACCAGACCAATGCTTAAAATATTTACAATCAATTTCCGGCCTAAAGACTACATTTTTTTAATATATTTTACCAATGGGCTTGGGCGCTTTCCCCTTGTTCTCCTTGATCCAGTCCAGATGCGCCTGCTCGTCAAACTTCCCTAAAAGTAGGGTAGTTTTCTCCCCGTTGCGGTTGATATGGTACTGCACCACGTGTTGCCCGTAACAAAACTCGTATTTCCACCAGCCTGAACCCTGGAAGAAAGTTTTTACATACATACAATCACGCCTATGCTCTCTAATGGGTTAAGCAGAGCACACGAAAACCTATTATAGACCAAATCATGATCATGACATTCATGAATGTTTCACGATTCGAGATAAATAATTGTAATTGCTTTATTTTTTTTAATACGCTACAATATTTTAGTTACAATAGCAACAGGTTGCTAGCCTGTCGCCTACAATAACCTATTTCTTTAGTCGCCTTTTACGAAATCCACGGAAAATGTAAAGAGGTAATAAACGTAACCTTGATCGTCTATTAAGGCAAGGTATTCCAAGCGAGACGGAATTGAAGGTTGCAAGATCTAATGTTTTAAATACTTTCTGCTAAATGACAGTCTTGAAAAAAATATATGTTATACGTAAAGATATTGCCTAAGGAACGTGCTAATTGGTTACACGATAGGATGTACTTTCCTCGATCATATAAATTCTCGAACACAGGCAAAAATAAAAACTAAAACCCATTATTTGGTTTTTATTCTTTTTAATTTCTACATAATTTTTATGTGGAAATATTTGTCTTTAAGTACTACAGAGAATCTGCTAAATTATAGTTTTCAATCGATGTTGTTTATTTTTTAAATTCATATTTATTCTAAAACTTGACCGCGTGCCCAACGTATTGACAACCTGCCGCGTCGCCCGCTACCCCGCCTTCGCCTTCTTTTGCGCGAGAGGGGCGCGGGGTACAAATCTAGTAGAACCTCGCCTTAATGATATGCTCGAAAGCCACAGAGAGGTGTTATTCCAAACCCTACACGGGGAATTTCGAGTAATTCATGGCAACACCAGTCAACTTACCCCGTTGAGGCAATTCTCCCCGTTCAGGAACGCGCGAGTGGGCGAGTCGTCCGAGATCAGGGGCAACGGCCTTTCAGCTACCTGCGCAGCTTTGGCGCTCTCCTCGGCGAGGTCATCGCCCTCTCCCAAGGGATGCAGCTCGAACTTCAGGTGTGTTTCGCCGTCCTAGAAAAACATGATCACCATCATCATCTAACTTATAAACGTTTTATTTCTATTGCCATATTCAAAATTGATGTTCAGTAGAAGTCTAACAATAAAAATTATCCTTATCCACTATGCAATTTTCGAGTAAGTATAAATACATGAGAAACACTGGATCAATGACCACTACAAAACGCTTTTATAAAAAAGTAAAATAAAAAACTTCTATTAGTTAGCTCACCTAACCTACAATGTCACACGAAATAAAATTTAGTAAAGCTATATGAAAAAGTATACATGCGAACGGTTTCTAGTGCCATAAAACTGAAGTCTGTGGACAGAATCGCACATTTACATTATTTCAGAAGCGTGTAGCCGCGTCTTATTAGACACAAAGGTTTAAAATTAGTGTTGCCATTGCTATTGTGGTTTTAACGATTAGTTTAGTAGTTTTGGACCCCCTTCTTTGGAGTATTTGTACCAGGGGGCTATTGGAATTTGAGTGGGCATTTCTACCCCAATATTTCACTTATGTCACATAGACAAAAATAGCTCGGTTGCTCGCTGTGTGCCCTTGCCCACGGCGACTTTTTGTAGCGTTGCGACTTAGCTGCGCGTTCACTAAACTGAACTACATAAGCCACCATAGGCGAGGGGCCCAATAGTCGAATATTTTTATTGCGTAGCTGTTTCTATGAGTGCTTTTTTCCCGATAAATTTGATCTGGATTTGTTTACAACTAGTGAGCTTAAAGTATTCCCAGTGGCAACACTGGTTTAATTAGGAAATTGAACACACTGTGCCCAATAGGACTCGGCTAAGGTTAGAAAAAGTACAAAACTTACCTTTTCAATTTTCTCAACCTTCAAGACAGCTAGAATGTCCTTAGCGTCTCTCTCCTTGACATGCCAACAGAAACGTGAGGAAGCGTCTATTACTACACTACTATAGCGCTGCCAACTTTTGCAAACTGGTACGGGTTGCCAGTAAAAAAAACAGGGTCGATCATTTGATCGAAAATATATTCTAGAGGCTGAGAGAAATTGGCTCAAGACACTAGTAAAAATATTTTGTATGTCTTTGATTTAATCATTATCATAGTTTAAGTAATGACAAGGTATTTTGATCTTTAAGTACAGGGCATATTTTTCTTAGTTTAGATTTAATTGAGTTATATTATACCACCACCATATCACCACAATATCACGTTTGCCCATCTGGTTACCCTCAATTTGCTGAACGTGGCACTGGATTTTTGAATTCATGTGCTCTGCCTACCCCTCATGGGAACACAGGCGTGAGAATATGTATGTATGTGTATGTATTATACCAAAAGTACGACAAAGTCGCTTAACTGATAGGAAAAGCACATCATCGATCATAAAACACCAAATGAATAGATACCAGATGGATTGCAAACACGTCACCAACAGAGATCTAAGTTGTAATGTCTTTGGTGTCACTTTTTAACTTCAAATAAGTTTATCATGAATCTGATGATCCCAGTTTACAAAAGTTTGCAGTAAAACAAAACACTAAGAGAAACGTCAACACTATTCAAACTTCACACTAGAAAGATACTAAGAAAAACAAAAATTACAAAAATACAAATAAAACCTCGAACATTCTAAATTACTGCAATGTGTACAAAAAAATCGTAAAAACAAACGTGCTTACCGTCTCCTGAATCGAACACAATATTTCTTAATCATGAATCGTCAAGATAAGTCACTATACTATACTTCTTTAATTCAGCGTGGTCTCAAAACACAATTCGCAGCATGCCAAAATTACGTTCAAAATCAGGACTTCACAATATCATCGCATACGGTAAAGTGTAACATGTCCTTACATTTCGTTTGCCTCTTTACCTCAACAAAATATGACCAAAAAAAGATATGTAATGTCCTGTTAACGCAGTCCAACGGCCTGATAGACAGCCAACTGAGAGGGACGTATGTACCTGCTATATTATAAGACATACTCATACATATGCGCCTGAATGAGACCAAACCCTACCCACAGGATTTGAAAACACGAAGGCAGTAAAATTTGTAGGATTTAAATAATTTATATTTTGGGTCTAAGATTTAGACAGAAAACACGTTATACGGAAAATATAATTTTGTTGCTAGGAAAAGTAGCATGTAATCCAAACAGTAGTATTTTGGGAATATCATATTTGATAATCTGAATGTCGGCAAATATGGTTTTATGGGAACAAGCGATGTTTTACACTGCTTGTATTTAATTATTTATTGCTATTGCTTACATCCCTCTCAATTTGAGATGCTATCAGATCGCAAGACCACTGTTTGAATTAAAATTACAGCTTCACAAATAAGAGTTTGATGCAATGACTTCTTTTCACTTAAAATGACAAACAAAAAAATACTATAACAATCCGATTTCAATATGAAACGCAACACGATTCACGCTAAATTGTTAATGTCTTTGGTTATTAACGAAATTAATAAAATACTAGCGACTTCAGCAACAGTCAATCCAAACAAAAAGAGATATCATCCTTTCCAAATTCTTACTGGACGAGCCGTACTTTTAAAAACATGCAAAGATTATCCAGAAATATGTTACATCACGGCACATGTTTCTGGTAAGCCTTTACAAAAAACATCAGCCAGAATCCAACAAAAGTGGGGTATACTCACGTTGTTGCTCAACCTTATAGTCTGCTGGTTAAACCTCAAGCTGTCCACTTCAGCTTTCAGGAGACTCCTCGGTTTTTTAGGGGAATCTCCTACAGGCAAGCAGTCTATGATGTTCTCCCCTACTTCTTTGGTCTTGAACTGCGGATGTTCGCAGAGCAGTGGGGTTAGGATGATGATTTCGTACTCGCATGTGGAGGTTTCTTTGAAGGAGTACACTTCGTGCTTCCCGTGCGTGTAGCAGACGTATTGGACGCGGGTTTTGCGCGGTTTGTTGCTCAAGTCGCATAGAGTCCCTGGCAACACCAATATGATTTTTTTAAGAAAGGTTGAGAACGCTATTAGGATTCTGTGGAAATTTGATGATCATGGAACAGATCTGGTCTTTTCAAATCAAAAAAATCGGTTTGTTTTTCCTGTAGTAGTAGCCAAGTGGATTGATGTAATTCTTGTTTGAGTGCCACACACAAACTAGTCAAATTCCTGTATGATTATGGATAATCATCCAATTAAGTATCATCAGATCATCACTCAGAAAAGATAGAAATTAATTATTTTATTAATCAAGACTAAATCTCTTAAAAACGAAGAAGAAATATTTTAGAAATTGATCTCTATATTTTTAACTTTTAAGAACAGTCATTATACTGGCAACATCACAGCCAGTGCTACACTGCCCCCGTTACCGCATGCAGCACATAGATAGAGGGACTATTGATTGGTTGCTTGGCGATCGGCTGCGCTGTGATTGGTCGGTTCCGCGTGCCGCGTTGCCGCATGGCCATAAACTTTACTCACCCTCATCCATTACCAGCTCAACGTAGGGCAGTACCATCCCCTCCACTTTGGTGGTGGGGGGCGTGGCCCGCGCCTCCTGTGCTAGCTTAGCTTCCTCATCGAGCTTTGCTTGCTTCTCGATACTCCAGTGACCGAGGAAGTATTCCTGGGTTTTTACCACTTTGCCTGGAAATTTAGCCATTTTCAGCTTAGAAATGTAGAAAAATAAAAATAAGCAAACACGCGAATAGAGGAAAAAACTTTTCGAAAATAATAGTTAAATGAAACAATAGCTCAACATGAAAAAACACTGTGGAGCGTTGCTCCCGATGATTGTTCACAAATTAACCTGAAACATGTCAAGCTAATCTCAACATAACAATGCGAGTGTATCTGTCACCGGAAAATAACACATTCCGTAAATTTATAAATTTCCTAGGAAGTTTATAAACTTTCGTAAGATTCCAAACGGGAGACAAAAAATGTTATTACGCCCACATTTTTGCAAAATTGAATATAATCTAACCTAACCTAACCTAATCTAACATAAATAAAGCTAATCTGATCTAAATGAACATAATCTAACCTAAACTAATTTAACGTAAATTGATTATTTTACGGAAATGCGGCCGTAAAATAATACAATTTGTCTGTCGTTTAGAATTTTACGAAAGTTTATAAACTTCCTAGGAAATTTATAAACTTACGGAATGTGTTATTTTCCGGTGACATATCCATTTTATTTCACCAGGAGTTTTATGTTTTCATAAATTAACCAAATGGTGGCAATCACTATTCACTAGGTGCATTTTATGGTTCTGTTCCTAATAGAAAACTTTGTTTCATTCGGTATTAGTCTTTCATTTCTCTGTTGATCAAGTGCCAGTTAATCAAAACAAAAGATATTTACTAGTTAATACCCACTAAATTGCCACTAATATTATAAAAGGAGAATAACTCTTTACGTCTCTCTATTATCTTTTTAAACTTCAAGCGCTGCACTGTAGTCTTAACACAGACACCCGCGCACAGGATTGATGAAATAAATACAAGGAGAATAGAATAAAGTCAATCTCGTTCGCATCTCTACTTGTGCCTTGCTGTACTAAGCCAGCTGATTTCAATGACATTTAACATTCTAATCCTGAGGAAGAAAATAGGCTCTTTGCACTCCAGAAAAATGGCCAGTTGTCTAGTCAGCAAAGGGCTCTTAAAATTACTTACGTTGTTATCCATCAAAATAAAATACATACCCTCTCGTTCCTCATGGTACTGTCTAATGTACCGTCCGTGGCATACTTCGTAGCTCCAATAACTCTCGAGCCTGTACGAACATATCTTTTGTGTGAACAGTAACTTCAACAGGTTAATTGGGGATGGCCCGTCATACTCCTCAATACTTGTGGTCTCTTTGGTCTGCAGCTCTGGCAAATGGCACTCGTACTTTTCTTTTTGTGACGTTGACACTAGAAGAATTTCTTTGTTCGGTGGGACCTAAAAGTGCAGGTAAAAAATAATTGTACATTAGTCCAATGAGCTACACACCCTGTTTTAATTTTTATTGGCATTGAATTAAAGTTGAAAATTGGTGCAATGTCATTCACTGGATCGTTTATACTGCAACAAATATTCTGATTTTTAAAAACAATAAGATTACTACTACTAAGGTCAGGACAAGTAAAACAATCTAAAAAGGGAAATTATCCACTTGATATTATAGAAGATGTATGTAAGGCCTCAGTTGACAAAGCATCTTTGTTTTTTTAGGTTTTATGTTGGCAGATATAATAGGGCAACCTGCCGCTGGCCTACCACCTAAAATGTACCCTAACCTATTTCCTTTTTCCGAATGGTTCCGTACCAAAAAAAGCAAAACAAAAACACGTTTTTTGTATGGGAGCCCACCTTAATTATTATTATTGTTTTGATTTTAGTATTTGTTGTTATAGCAGCAACAGAAATACAATCATCTGTGAAAATTTCAATTGCTAGCTCTTACCGTTCTTGAGATACAGCCTAGTGACAGACGGACAGACAGACAGAGAGACAGCTAAGTCACAGTAATATGGCCCTGTTTTCACCCTTTGGTTATGGATCACTAAAAACGACCTATATATTCGAATAAGGTTGAATTTGCATATTTGTTCACTGAATTCTCCCAGGTCCTGGGAAAGCAATTTTAAATCAATACTTTATCATTGATTGCCTATCATAAACTGTTAGATAAAATAGTTTTTTTTTCCAGATTCTTAACGTAATTAAAGATTCCATTGTCTTCCAACATGACGATATACTGTTTATAAAATAAAATTATCATTGCAAAATGTAACTGCCATTTAATGAATGTTCTAGTAAATCGATTGAAGATAGCTCCGTAAAACAAACGTATTACGTAAAATAGGCTTAGACTATAAAATCACGGCACCTGTGCCTTTGATTCTCCATCAACTAAATTTTCCAACGCCTCTTCTGCGCCGGGCCAGTTTATACCAAACAAAATACTGTCGTCAAATCCTTTATAGTCATGCTCAATACACCACACGGCACCGATTACGCTTAAAACTAATAAGCAAACACCCCTCATCTTGACTTTTAAATCACACAACCATCGTTTGTAATAAATAAAACCACAAAATCCACAAATTCTACTTGGAAAATATTATCCAAAGTTCAAAGGAATCAAATTAAAAACACCATAGCGAATCGGCAAAGAGCGCTACTGTCTTTGAATTTGGCAGACAAGTGGGTTGGTATGAGATTTTGCACACTACCATCAAAATTTAGTAGATTAATACTCGAATGAGCTGGATCTATGACAGACAGCCACGACAGATGACATGAAGTGACAAGTTACGACCGCAAGCCATAAACACACTGCCGCTAATAAATTTACAGTATATTTTGGCTTGGCAAAGTCGGCAGAGTGCTTGCTTGACAGGCGTACGTTCTGAAACTATAATTTTTTGGTTAATAAGTTATTTTGTGAAATTGTTTTTATTACGATTTTGGTACTTTTTGTAAAATAACTAAATCACTTAGATTGATCACATAAAAATACAGACTTACGAAAGTATTTTCGTTTTTTAGTTTCAGCGAGCAGAGTGATGGTTACTTGTACCATAGACAAAAAAAGAACTCTATGATACTGCGTGACAATTGACAATTGACATTGTCATGTTATTAGAATTTTGTCAGTTTTGTCAAAATGGCGTTTAGCTTCCCAGCGTTTTCTTATATTATAGCCCTAATAATAGACGCGTTCCTCATATTCTTTTCAATATTTCATGTAATAGCTTTTGATGAATTGAAAACGGACTATAAAAATCCAATAGATCAGTGTAACAGCCTCAACCCAGTAAGTGTTACTTCTTATTGGGAACTTCGGCCATTAACCTTTGGATTAACCTTTTTTTTTGTTCTCAGCTCGTCCTGCCGGAGTACCTATTGCACTTGTTGATAAACGTGCTATTCTTGCTATCGGGAGAATGGTTTTCACTGTTGATAAACGTGCCTTTGATCTTGTATCACATACACAGGTAGATTTATAGGTTATGTTTTGCTGACTAGAATGCTAATTAAAGAACTATGTAGTTTGATTAAATGAGTCACCTGTTTGTTTTGCAATGCAGATACCGAACGCGGCCCGTGATGTCGGGGCCTGGCCTGTATGACCCCACAAGTATAATGAATGCTGATGTTTTGACGGTGTGTCAGAGGGAAGGGTGGATTAAGTTGGCATTCTACCTATTATCATTCTTCTTGTACTTGTACGGGTAAGTGTGACGGCTGTTAACCTAGTTTACATTACAGAGTACCTTGATGAGTGATAAGTTGGAATTAAGCCATAAATTCTAATCACTCAACACTGTTGTCTGTTTAGGAGATGGTAAACATAGTTGGGGCTTGAATCAAAAATAAACCAGTTTGTATTTATTACTTAGTGTGGCTCAATCATGTTACTTTGTTACTCCATGAGTTAAGTCAACTTGTGACCATGATCAGTGTAACACAACCAAAATATTGGCTAACTAAAACCATATTAAAAATAAGTTATTAACTTTCACTAAGTGATTAATATGACTGAGTCATCAAAGTTCAACACTTATAAAGCAGTTAGGTTTTGTCATAGATGGTAGTTGGAATGCAATAAGTATGTGAATAATTATAGCTTCCTCCAAGCTATCCAAGTATTGTTTTATTACTTGAGGTAGCACCCCTGGTCCTGGTAGTCAAATAAGCTGCCAGAACAGATTATATGCTTTGCTGAAGTGCTATCTTAATCACTAAATACACCTTAGGCTTTTCTGGTGGTATAAAAATAAGGTTTTCGTCATACATTGTTATTGAAGTTCTTGATTGTGACTTTCCACTTTACGAATAAAAGAACAAACTTCAATCAGTACATGAATATTGTTCAAAGTGCACAGAATTTCGACGGACACTTTCTGCAAGTCATAATTTAAAATTGCCTTTATCTCTGTTTACAGGATGATTGTGGTGCTGATTGCGGCGTAAATTGAGAGCCCTACTAATAAGTAATTTCCTGTTGTTTTATAATTAGCACATCCTAAGTCAAATAGTGTGAAGAACAAATCTGTGTGAATGGGGTAGCATTCCTGATAGATACGGCTAGTCTGTGTGTTGCCTATGATTGATGATTGGGTTACTTTCGCTCTTAAACAAGCCTTATTTATTAAACTGTTTGCCTTCTGATATACAAAATATGTGAGAATATAAGGGAATGAAAGGTTGGATCTCTAAATATGTGCAAAATGTGTCAACGAAGTGAAAAGTCAGTATAGCTCTGTGAGATGTCTGACTCGTTTCATTCATTTCGTGCAGTGTATTTACAATATATCATATCAAAGTAACTGTCTAAATTAGGATTCTTTAATCTGGTTTGAATCAGCTCAGTGCTTCATAATGATGAACTGTTTAAGAATTAGATCAACTACAAATTGTTTGTCAGTTTGTTCCGAATATTTCTGAGCACAAGAGGAGTTTTATGGACTGTTTATTCAGAACATTTTGGCTGGTCACTTGTAGACTAGACAAAACATTCGCTTCCGTTGCACTTCATTCGGTAGAACATGTTTGAATTCGTAATCAAATTCAATGCATCTGGTCTTACCTCATTGTATTATAAGAGGCTCCACCAACAGCAAGGATGAATAAGAAAAAAAAGTGATCCAACCTTACAACATTCCCTATGGACATTGTGTATTTAGGACCCTAATTTAAATTAATAAAAAGCTAAAATATACATACTTTTGAAAGAGTTATTATTTATCAAAATTATTTTGAATTATTTGAAACCTACAAGTATTCAGAAATTGTAATAAACAGGTTTAAGATATTTATAGACATATTTTGTTGTTATAAATAAACCTTGTGACTATACCAGCTTCATTTGGAAACTTAGGAACCAACATTTATGAATAAATGATTTATTTTACACTTGAAACTTTGATTATTGTCTGTTTTTGAAGAATCTAAATTGTTGTTGCGGAAATAAACAGGTCAAGCCAAATTAAACTATAGGTAAATATTACTGAAATATGAGGACCCCTTTTTTGTCATATTGGCTAATAATATTTATTGTAGAGGCAAGACCATGAATATTTCTTATTTCACGATTTTAACGTTTAAACTTAGATCAAATTTGTATAATAGTGACAGGTGCAGAATGCTTAGATTGTTTTTGGTGTGCTTTGCCTAACCCATTTGGAGTACAGGCATGATGTAAGTGTAAACACAAGTTCATTGTTCTTGAATATGTTTATGTATGGTTTTTATTAGAGATGGGCCGAGTACTCGTTTGATACTCGGTACTCGGCGTACTCGGCGGGTTTTTTGATACTCGTACTCGACTCGGTACTCGGTTATTTTGATAACGAGTAACGAGTATTAGACTACTGGCCCATGTTGAAAAATATGGGTCAACTGAACCACCAGGAGACCTAGCTAGAACAATATAATGGCATAAAATAATAAGATTCAGCACTATGACGGCACTTGTAAGCTGTCCAACTGAATGCAGGTGAGAATTCAAAAGTACAACCCTCGATTATTTCCTCTTGTCAATATTGGCATGTTTTTTGTACGGCGTTGCGAAATAATGTATTGGAAGCAGTATTAAAATAGTATGAAACTGATGCCTTATAAAAATGGTGAGCCACAAAGTCGGATTTCCTTTTCATTTTCCGACAATAGGGATCATGACAGGGTTAAAAATATATCATTCTAATTAGTCTGTAAGTTAGATTACATATGGAAAAAAAATGAGACACATATTTTTTAGTTTATCAAATCGACAAAGGTACAGATCATCAAAATTCCAGAGCGGGGGCTCGTGACGTCACGTTAGAGTAAAAATTGTACTCAAACGTGACATCACGCGAAACCTTTAGGCTCTGTATTATCGTCATTTTTCGTGTGTCAAATAAAAGAAAAAATATGTGTACAGTATTTTTTGGTGATCTATCTGACGGGCTAAATAGTTTTTTTTTAGTCATCTACCCAATTCCCAGGGTAAATTTGGTCATTTAATTTTTTATGGCACCAGTTTCATAGTAGGTACCTATTTCAATACTGTTTGGCTATGGCGGGGTGAGGGGTGTATCAACGCGAGCCGACGTCTTGACCGGCGCAAACCTGTTTGTACTTGTTTACGCGAGCGAAATAAGAATTTGATTGAACCGAGTTACTCGGCCGAGTACTCGGTTGAAAAAAAATTGAACCGAGTAAAACTCGGTACTCGTTACTCGGCAAAAGTGTTACTCGGCGCATCTCTAGTTTTTATACATAATGCATGCCTGTTACAATGTGACATGTAAACCTTTTGACAATGTAAGGGGTCATGTTGTATGCTGCAGTAAGAATCATTACCATCACAGAAACAAAGAGGAGTCAAATTACATACAATGTATTTAAGTATCAACTGTGTTACTGGGATTGAGTAAGAAAAAAGTCAAGATTCTTTATTGCACAAAAAACAAGGAAATACAGTTTAATCATATAATCACAAAAAAAACTGTCCTAAAAGGGATTTAAAATCTTTGGTGAATTGTCTTTTGATCATGATTTTCTATTATTATTATTTTTATTTAAGATTGTGTAGCTTTGAAGTTAAAAAACAAATAAGACTGGTATACATTATTTGCTTTTGGTATCCAAAAGGGTACATACATAAATATCTGTATTCCCAAATAAGGGAGACAGAAAGGCTAATAGTTTTTGGAACACGGAAATTACTTGCGGAAAATGAACATTAGTGATATGAGTCATGTGATATTGTTAACATGCACCATACTTTACAAACAGGTAAAATGTTTCAGCAATACCTACCTACTAATGTAACAAATCTGAAACTGTTTGTATGTTACCTATTGATCCCTCAACCGCTGAACCGACGAAATTGAGTAAGTGTAGAGATAGTTGGGAGTCCCGAGGAAGGACATCTACCACAGATTTATATCGAACTAGATGACGCAAGTGTATGTACTTTGCGTGCCAAAATGGAGCTAAAAGGAAGAGCAATGCTCCTCTTTTGACGCGAATTCATTTAGTTTTATAACACTTAGATTAGGTTTAACTGCCTAGAAACAGGATCATTTGAATAAGGCGGCATCATCTTTGAATGGGTTTCACTCGGATCGTCAATTTTCATCACTAAAGCGCTCATGTGACGATACCTACCGTCGAGAAAAAGTGACACGCTTGGTTTTCATATAAATGCAGCAACTCGCGGTATCTAGTTCGATATAAGTCTGTGACATCTACCTTGTATTTTCCATAACAATGCAGTTTCGGAAATTTTAAATGGGTGGTTGATTTAAATAGCCATTGGCTTCGTAACGTTGCGTGGACTCTGCCTACCCCTTTTGGGAATACAGGCGTGATGTAGGTAAGTATAATGTATATGTAATTATTTTGACTAGGTCAAAATGTACAGTATGTGCCCCCACTTAGGTATCCAGGCAATTCGGTGTTTTGAACGCGCACCACTACTAATACAAAGTTTGTCTAACTATTTTTAGCGAAATATTAATATCATGAACTACCTCATTTTGATTTTGCTAAAAATAGTTAGACAAACTTTGTATTAGTAGTGGTGCGCGTTCAAAACACCGAATTGCCTGGATACCTAAGTGGGGGCACATACTGTACACGAACAAACGTTGCCTCATTCAGAACGTGTGCAAATGTGGATTAAGACAATAACATCACAGTGGTTTTGAAGTAGGTATACTTAATGTCGACGGATTTTCATCTTTTTGCATTGGTTAGGTTAGATCCGTTAGATTATTAAAAAGATGTATTAGTTTGAACAAGGCCAACTATGACGTCATGTCAACAGAACCTTCATTGGTACCTACGTATTTAGCCATTGTTTCGAGATTACTAGACAATATTGATGATTTAACCAAATAGTTAAGCAGGTACGACAGGGGCGATGACTGGGCAAAAATAAAATAAAATGCATCAGTCTGTTAATAACATTAGATATGGAAAAATACGGGATAGGTTTCCACTTTTTTACTTATCTAAGATTTTGCCAGAAGTGACTAAAACGTAGAATGGTCATGGATTTGACTATCTGAGCCTGAGCCTTTCACGCGCCCAATGCGACCTTCCAAATCCGCCCCCTTGAAGATACTGGTTTGGTCATTTCTGCGCCCTGTGCCTGGGCACCGCTGGCACCGCCTTAGTTACGGCACTGGCTCTGCCTACTCCCATTTGGCAATACAGACGTGACGCATGTATGTGTAGTGTGTAATACACATAACACACAACATGACAGAAAAAGAGGGGTGGGCACAGCTAGTGTTGGTAACGACTTAAGTCATTTGAGTCTTCATATATTATTATAAGACTCGACTTTGTTTTTTAGACTCTAGTCATATACTTAAACGAAACTTGAGCTGTTTTCAACGTGTCGGGGACTTGACTCTACTATAGAGACTGCAGTTCTCTATAAAGGACTCGAGTAGTGTCCGACCGAAGCTTCGGCTTCGGCCACCTTCGGCCAAAAAAACGACCTTCGGCCAAACCTTCGGCTTCGGCCAAAATTTGGCCGAAGCCGAAGGTTTGCAAATCGTGATTTGAAATTGAACAAACGATGCCAGAGCAAGACGGATAGGGCGCAGCGCTTAGCAGGACAGCATTTCGCCGGCCCGATCGCATTACTTGCAGTTAATTATATGCATTACTGACAACACATGACATAACAACATAGTTACACTTGATTTAGGAACGAAAACTGCGCATAATTTCATGCCGTTTTTTTTTACTATTAGCAAATTCTCGTATTTCTTAAGGTCAACATGGGGTCAACACACCTTCGGCTTCGGCTTCGGCCAAAATTGTACCTTCGGTCGGACACTAGACTCGAGGCACTCGAGCCCTCTATAAAGGCTCGAGTGTTTTGTTTTCATCTAAGGCTTTTGAACAACTGAGTTATGATTAAAATTCAAATGTACTTGTAGAGATACTTGAGATTACGCTCCCTGCTTAATAAAGTAGGTAGGTAGGTACCTACTGTAGCAATCAGTACATTTATTGGTTTTAAATTCTGTCTGTTTATCCGATTTGCTTAATTTATTACGAACCAGAAGATCTTTTTTTGGCATTCCTAATGACTAATGAAATAAGTATTCACGGTGTAAGAGGAAAGATTTGTTTGTTTGTTTGCATCGAATAGGCTTGGACACTACTGGACCGATTTGGAAAATATACCTATTCTTTCACTGTTGGAAAGCTACACTATCTGCGTTGAACATAGGCTACATTATGATTACATACATACATGTATACAGTCACGCCTGTTTTCCCAGATGGGGTAGGCAGAGCACACATAACGCTACATAGACAAAACGATGACTATTTCACATTTTGTGGCCACTTCTAGCATATATTTCTCAGGTTTTAAGGTGGCAGGTACAATAGTGACAGGTTGCTAGTGCTAGCCTGTCGCCTAAAAGTACCTTAACCTATGTCCTTAGTCGCCTCTTACGACATCCACGGAAGAAATGGACAGGTGTTATTCTAAACCCGACACCACACATTTTTTTTTTTAATTAGGGTAGGGACTAGGGACCCATACTAAACTCCAATAATAAAACCCATCTCACGGTTTTTTGCGAGCAAAATAGGTAGGTACTAGATGGCGATAGTTTCTTATTTTCTATTTAGTAATAAATTATATAGCCCTTATTCCCTAAGATACGACTGTCAAAATCCTATGTGCTTTCAAACCTTTCCTGAAATATGAAACATGAATCCGAAAATCCAGTGCCACATTTAGCAATTTCAGGGTAACCAGATGGTTAAACGTGATATTGCAGTGACAGGTTGCTAGCCCATCGCCCACAATACACTAACCCTTTCCCAGAGTCGACTCTTACAACATCCACGGGAAGAAAGGGGGAGGTGCTATATTCTAACCCGGCACCACACGGGAAAGTGTGATTAGTCTGTTTTGTTTGTTACTCATGTTATCCTGAACTAAGATGCTAGTGGACTTGTCTCTAGACTAGCGCCACCTGCCTGTTGTCGAGTTGTAAAACTTCGCAAACGTCATTTACATCAAAAACTAGTGATTTGACACGTTTCGGTGCGGATTCTTTGTTGGTTTTAACTGTTTAAATCATATGTATTCGGTTTTTTCGGACAGCGATTGAGGACTCTTCGGATTGTGTTGAAACGATACCTTGATTGTATGATAATTCGATAAAACCGATAAAGTATTGCCCAATACAATACTTAAATATCTGATAAAACTAAATACATAGCACAATGACATTGTCTTTTTAAACATGAGAAAATTGAATGACATTTATAGCGAGGAAAAAAGTTGGAAGTTTTAGGATAATAAATAATGTTAGGGATCTCGAGGGAGACACAAAAAAAATATAAAAGTGTGCAAATACATTGTTATAATCAGTCACGCCTGTGTTCCCGAATATTTTAGGTAGAAATTAAATAGATTGGGTTACATTAGATTTGTTTTATGGCCATAGAAATCGGAGCGTCAAAACAATCGTTCCTGAAGTCAAATGTTTCGAAAAAAAAATCATGAATGATAAAAAACCTACAAACAACAATAGGCCATTCTAAGTTAGGTAGGAAAAATAATTGTTGGGATTATCGATAATAAGCTTACTGATAATTATTGTTATGATACATGACTATTATGGCACATAACGTTAGGATGAATAATTAATATGGCATATGGCATTTGACGTTAGGAAATAAAACAGTATGGGAAAAAAATCATCCATACCTACGATGTTAGGAAAACTCATAGAGGATAGAACCTATAGAGAAACAATGTTCGCAACCCCGGTCCGCAAATAGTTTGTTGATTTCAACATACTAAACGTCACCGTCACTGTGACAGAAACTGTACAGAGCCAAATAACCGTAGAGAAAAAGGCACTATACTATAGACCGATAGGTACTTAAAAGATGGTAAACAATCTTGACATGTCTTTTTATTGAAATACACAGTCTAAAAATGAAAATCGTTACACTATACAATTCAATTATGAAAGTAAATTATTATTTCATACCTAAATTGTAAAATGTAAAGATTTTGATTTATAAAGTGTATGTTTAAATAAAAAGACACGTCAAGATTGTTTACCATCTTTTAAGTACCTATCGGTCTATAGCATAGCATAACGCGCGATCTTGGACCGGCCAATAAGAGCACAGCGATCACTTCAATTGTTTTGCGGAATAATTTCCGAACAACCAAGATGACATTAGTACTCTATAGGTTCTATCCTCAATGGGAAAACTAAAGATATGGCATACCTATATTATGAGTGCTACTTATGACAAATGATAATGTTGCCCTAAGTATAACGTTATACGGAATGCAAAAATTGGTTAAAAACGTTAGGGATGCAGATAGGTACAGATCTGAATTCCTTATTTCCATTTTAACCACGAATCCTTAAGAGGATAGGAGTCGCACCACCTCTCCATACAAAATTTTCGATTTTCTAAATAAGAAAAAAATATCAAAAATTGAAAATCGAAAAAAGCAAATCATAGGGGCATAGCCACAACAGATTCAAATTTAATAAAATAAAAATTTTTGCTCTAATGTCATTATTCACTGAAAAAACAGGGGACTACGTTTGTATGGAGAAGTGGCTCAACTCCTATCCTCTTAAGATACAATAACACATCTATGTAATCAAGATACACTCAGAACTGCAGCTATTAGGTATACTTCGCAAGAATTAAATAGATCACAGATAAGATAAAAGGTAATCATATTTCATTCCTAACAATAATTTTCCTTATCACGATAATCTGTCTAGACTTAGACTCTAAAAAAAACTTATGACATGTGCGAACAGGTTCGTATGAAATTATAATAATTAAGTACTAAGTAACTAATTGGCATGGACACTGTAGGCTGTATAGGCGAATGATACAATGTATTTAGCTATCCGACATCCACGGAAGAATTCAAAATGCAAAGTGCAAAACTTTATTTATGCAAAGAAATATGCTCGTAAGAGCACTTTTACACGTACAAGACCATCAGTGCCATGAAGAATGCACCGCAAGAATATTTCTCAAGAACATTCAATTTCTTCCGTGGATGTCATAAGAGGCAACAAAATAAACAACTGCTAGGCTAAGCTGAAGCTGAAGGATAAGCTGCTAGGTAGGTTAGCTTTAGGCGACAGGCTAGAAACGTATCGCTTTTATACGTCTTTTATCTTTTTATAACCCCGAAATTATGAAGGTGGTTATGATACGTGAAATAGTCTTTGTTTTGTCTATGTAACGTTTCGTGTGATCTACCTACCCCACTTGGGAAGACGCGTGTTAGCAATTTATTTATGTCCATAGTTTACAAACAATGACTTAATGAACAATTGTTTTATTATGCCCTCTTAATTTAAATTGCTGTTTTAGTATTCACACAATGCTGTGTCGTATTATCGTAGTGATTATCCATATTATTTATATGACTTTAATACTAAATAAACACTAACGTAACCTGAATAAAATAGTAGTTAGGTACAGGTGCTTAGAAGCGAAATGAAGAAAACAAAAGAGTTTTAGCATTAGATGAATAGGTAAAAAGAAAAAATCAAAAACTGATATTTTATGTAGGGACAGCTGGCGCCATCTATCGTCGAGTAGGTAGTAACATTATTTCTGTGGACTTCATCCCCTGGCATAATAACTGCCTATCTATCTTCTTAAATATATATAATTTTAAACAAAAAAAAAACCGACTTCATTTGAAAGTATTCTGTTTACTGAATGTAAAATCTTGACTTCATCAACAAATTACCGAAAACGCCGTACATCTCCATATAAAATTTGAAGAGTTCCCTCGATTTCTCCAAGATTCCATCATCAGATCCTGATTTCGTGCCAATGGGACCAATTTCGAGTTATACCCTTTCGATTAAAAAAAATATTTGAAAATCGGTCCACGGGTCTCCGAGATATAGAGTAACATACACACAAAAAAAAAAAAAAAAAAAAAAAAAAAACAAAAAAAAAATTAGGTCGAATTGAGAACCTCCTTCTTTTTTTGAAGTCGGTTAAAAAGGAGAAACTGACTGACTGACATATCAACGCACAGCCTAAACGGCTAAACGTAGGCACTTGAAATTTGGAAGGGACGTAGCTTAGGTACCGTAGAGGTGCACTAAGAAAGGAATTCCCGAAATTCCCACGAGAACGGGAATTAGCGGGAAAATCCCGTTGTATGAAAAATCTAAACCGCTTAAGTTAGACGCTTGAAATATGGCATGCAGGTGCCTTAGTAAACTTAAAGCTTAGTTGCAACGAGGTATGGCAAATTCCCACGGGAACGGGAATTAGCGGGAAAATTCGTGACAATCTTCTTTAGTAAATTGTTTTCAAACTAAATGATAAAGCCATCTATTTATACTATAGTTAGTAAACCACGCTTCACGTTCACGGTCACGCTTTCGTTGTCCAGACTCTACCTACAATTAAATATTCTGTAAATACATATGTCCATAGTGGCTAACTGTTACCGTTATTCAGAACACCAAAATAATCACGTGTGGTGCCGGGTTAGAATAGCACCTCCCCCTTTCTTCCCGTGGGTGTCGTTAAGAGTCGACTCTGGGAAAGGGTTAGTGTATTGTGGGCGATGGGCTAGCAACCTGTCACCGCAATCTCACGTTTAACCATCTGATTACCCTGAATTTGCTAGACGTGGCACTGGATTTTTGAATCCATGTGCGCTGCCTACCCCTCATGGGAATACAGGCGTGAGAATATGTATGTATGTATGTATAACTATTACTGTTCTTTAGACACAGCCTGGTGAAGACTGGCGGACAGCGAAGCCTCATCAATAGGCTCCCGTTTTTACCCTTTGGGTATAGAACCCTAACTACCTAGTTGTAATGAATCAACTGCAATGAGTCGACGACGGCCATCTTTAAATGATCTTAACTGACCATCTGAAGACTTCAATTAACTGCAGATGACCCTACATTAATGCACCAATTGAATGTTGTCGCAGCATGCTGGTACTTGGTCAATGAAGACACATTTGTTTCCATGAGTAAAGTTTTAGGTACCTGTCTAATAAATATACATGTTATGGACCAAGTGATAAATTGGGCACTATGCACAATGCCCGGGCATTATGAATAATGCCCAATATGAGCGGACAATGTGATAATAATTATTCAAATAATCAAATTGCCCGGGCATTATACATAATGCCCATTACGTTTTGGGCAGAGTAATTAAACCATCTTTAATTACTATCTACTCATCAAAAGTTGCGCGAGCGAGCGCAGCGAGCGAGCAAGACCCTTCGGAGCGGATACGACTCTGACAGGTTAGGTTAGAAGGCCAAGGCGGGAGCGAAGCGCAGCGACGCCCATAGGCAGAGCAGAGCACACGAAAAGTGACATAGACAAAACCATGAGTACGACTATTTCACGTTTCGTAGCCACTTCTAGCCTAGTTTTAGGTTTGCAAAGATGGAAGAAGTAGAATAGTGACAGATTGCTAGCCTGTCGCCTAAAACATACCTAAACCTATTTCCTTAGTCGCCTACTTACGACATCCACGGAAGTAATGGAGAGGTGTTATTCTATCCCGACATCGCACGATCACACTGTCACTGTTTAATATAAATACGGATAATCATGAATGGCCAATATGTTACAAATTAAAAAAATCTCCATTTCTTCCGTGGATGTCGTAAGAGAGGCGACGAAGGAAATAGGTTAACGTGACTTATAGGCGACAGGCTAGCAACCTGTCGCTAAAATTGTGCTTGCCTCTTCAAAACCTAAAAATATTAAAAGTTTGATGATCTACAACTTTGTCGATATTTAGTCATTTGACAAAAGAAAAAATATGTGTGTCATATTTTTCCATAATCTAACGAACTGACGAGGAACGGACTAATTAGATTTTTTTTTAACCACAAACCCTATTGCTACATTCTAATTAGCTAGCTAAATGTGAATGGTAATGACATTTTTAACGAACTCCAAAAAAGGAGGAGATTCTCAATTGAACTGTATGTTTTCTTTGTTTAAGTTAGCTTATTGACTATGATGGCATATCGCACGCTTTTGAGCCTATCGTTAGTATAAATAACTTACCATGATAAATGGTACAGAAATAGATAGGTAGCGGGTAAGCGACTTTTGTTTACATTGTGGATGTGACAACTGACAACGCATAAATTTATTGCAACGGACGGAAGTGCTATTATTTATACATACTTCTAAGTAAAGAACTGTGCTTTTCATCAAAGTACTTTGCCTTTTTTAAGTAAAACATTTAACATAGGTAGCTACCTAAGTATCTACTTCATGCCTTTCAACGGAGTTAATCTTTTTAACACATCATTGTTCGAATTCGAACGTGTTGAAGTAAATTAGAAAAAGGCAGACATAAGTAAGTCGCTGTAAATTTACGGCATAAATTATTCAACATTCGATTATCAGCGTCACCATATCGAAACCATAACTTAACCAAACTATGTACGTATTACATAACACGCTTAGAAACGCGAAATCCAAAACACCATAAGCCCATAACGAGAAACAATCGTGCGTTACGGCTCGCGGAAGCCTTGTCCTCTTTGAAGTGTAATTCAGTTAATGGACGTTACCCTATCCGTCGCCAAAGCTGAAAATAGCCCCGTCGTGCATCGCAAGGGTCGAGTATCGAGTACAACCGGCAAGTCAGTTCTTCCCTACACGCGGAACCGTGCGGTCACACGATGCGCGCACTCGCTTACCTCGCCGCCGCGCTCTCGCTAACCAACTATGCCCTCTCCGCGCGCATTCTAGGCCTCTTTCCCCACACGGGAAAGAGCCACCAAATGGTCTTCGAACCCCTCCTCAGAAGACTAGCGGAACGCGGTCACCACGTCACCTCAGTCTCCTTCTTCCCACTCAAGAACCCACCAGCAAATTACACCGATGTAAGCCTCGAAGGGATCTCCCAAATCGGCGTTGAAACCCTCGATTTGGCAATGTATGAAGAACCACCTCCTCTGCTCGGGTACTTCGGTTTGGACAGGGTTCTGAAGCAAATCTTCGAGTTCCAACCGTTATCTGATATGGCTCTGAATGTGTGTCGGAAATTGGTCGACTGGCCGGCTTTGACTGCTGCTCTGAAAAAGGATTATGACCTCGTGTTAGTGGAGAATTTCAATAGTGACTGCATGTTGGGTTTGATTCACGTTTACGGTATAAATGCGCCGACGGTGTCTCTTTTGTCGAGTGGCATGATGCCGTGGTCACCGGAACGCATCGGCCTCATTGATAACCCGTCTTACGTCCCCACTATCAGTACGAACTTCCTTGACAGAATGACTTTCATGGAACGACTGGAGAACACTTTCGTGCAGTTTTATTTCAAGTGGTGGTACCGTAATGAGATTCAGTTGAAGGAACAGGAAATTTTGGAGAAGCACTTCGGCAGGAAGATCACGGATCTGGCTGATCTGGGCCGGAATACGTCTTTGTGCCTCATGAATACGTTCTTCGGGCTGAATGGAGCGAAGCCACTGTTGCCAGGGGTTGTGGAAGTCGGAGGGATGCATCTAGATCCTACGAGGAAAGCTATACCGCCGGTAAGAAATACATACATACATACATACATATTTTCACGCCTGTATTCCCAAGAGGGGTAGGCAGCGCACATGAATTCAAAAATCCTGTAAGAAATCATACTAAATATTAATAAAAGTATAAGTTATAATTGAAGTAGGTGCTAAAAATATCTACTCTATTATAACTGCATAACAGCGAAATAAATTAGATATATATGACTAGAAAAGTGTTGTCGTATACTTTAATCGATAAAATGCGTAAAAATACAGTTTCTTATCAATAGTTTATAATCGAAATGCAATTCAGAAATTGAAAACACGGGTTCAATTTTGTAGTTGTTGATCTTGCAATTTCTTACCTTGCTAGTAGGTAATTGATTTAGTTATGAATAGATTATTTTATTCGCTTTGCATCTTGTCGAAATTCAAACCTTGCACTTTTGTTTTGCGTAGTCTTTCCAATCCAAATGTCCTTCTCCAAGGAATTATCTACAATAACAGACCCCCCCCCCCTGGTAATAATTCATAGAGGAAATTATCTATTCTGTGACAGAGGTAGCACCAGAATCTATAAAAAATGGTTTTCAATTTTTTGCAAAAAAAAAAATTTAAATACCTACCTTTACGTTTTTTTTCTTATTCTACGGACGCAGGACACTTGATTTTATTCCAGATCTGGAATCAAATGCGCTATAGTAAATTAAAGTTTATTACCGGCTATACGATGTGGTTGGCCTTTCTTCTTTAGTAGGTATTAAGTAGTTTTCTTTCTAAATCTGAGCTGCGATGTTTTCGTATTTAATAAGCCCTATGTCTTTCTCATATACAGGTGAAATCAAAATGGCGATACAAAATAAGTGTCCTACCTACTCAGTTTATTCTGGACAAAGGAATGCACTAACTCATTTGTTTTAATTACTCCACCGCAATTTGAGATGTCCATTTGAGGTTTACGGTTTCATTCCACCAATATGAGTAGGTATGCAAAATGTTATCAAGCTAATTTTAACAACTGAACTAGTGCATTATGTTGCGTAGCATTAACTAATTGTAAGTAAGAAGCACTAGTTTTATACCTGCCATAACAGCTTATACTCCGAGGGGGACTGTCACAATCTCACACCCTTATAAAAAAAAGTATAGTCATAACAAAACCCACATACTTAAAATACCCAACCAAACCATACCGCGTGTGAAAAAATGTTGCCTTCCTACCTACGTATGCCGCTTCTTTATTTTTTACAAAAGCTTCGGTACGATAAGGGACCCAGTCCCGTTAGTAAGTTTTTTGGGATTTCTGTCTTTTGCCGTAGAGTATTCGTTTATGGGGAACTAGCTTTACGCCCGCGGCTTCGCCCGCGTGGAATTCGGTTATATTGCGGTATAAAGCACAACAAATTTACATATATTCGTTTGCAATATTTGACGGTGTTTTAAACGACACACAGCTCCATCTCCAATCCATCCATCGAGCAAACTATATTTTTGTTTTCCCTCGGGAATATCATTTTTTTCCGGGATAAAAAGTATCCTATTATTTAATCCGGACTTCTAACTTTACGTCTGCAAAATTTCAAAGCAATCGGTTCATTAGTTACGGCGTGAAAACGGAACAAACAAACAAACAAACTCACTTTCCGATTTATAATATTATTATACCTATTTAGTAAGGAGTAAGGATAAGGATAGTGATAATAAGCGATACATGCAGACAGAGTCACGGGTAATACTTAGCTAGTAATCTATACAAAGGTTCCGTGTGATGTCGGACTTAAAATAACAAGTCACCATTTCTTCCGTGGATGTCATAAGAGGCGACTTAGGAAATAGGTTATGGTATATTCTAGGCGACAGGCTAGCAAACTGTCACTATTATAAGTACCTGTGAACTCACAACCTCAAAAAATATGCTGGAAGTGGCCACGAAACCTGACATAGACATGGTTTTGTCCATGTAGCGTTTCGTGTGCTCTGCCTACCCCATTTGGGAATACAGGCGTGATGTATGTGTATGTGTATATGTTATGGACCAAGTGATTAATGCGGGCATTATACATAATGCCCGGGCATTATACATAATGCCCGGGCATT